>CANSZD010003847.1:0-342571 GCA_947648045.1 Beta corolliflora
GCTTTTGTTGATATAATAATCGTGGGCTGGAATTTATTGCTCCAATTGTTGGTATGATACTATGATTGAAAGATCCAATTGTCAAATTTGTAATCTGGGTAGTAGTTGAATGATGTTATTCTTTTTTGGTTAATTGTTACTGAAATAAACTTAATAGATGGTTTATCGGGATGATGAAGTGGTTGGAAGTTTAATTATCCGGATGTATCATTGCATTTTCTGAGTTCAAAGTTATAAGATGAGGTGCTTAAGATTGCTTTTAAGATGTATGGAAGTGTTTGTGCTGTTTTCAATTGGATTCCGCCTCGATTAACTCATCGGCAAATGAGTGTCGGCATTTGCGTAGATTATCAGTGTCCCAAAAGAATCTTGAGGATACGGCTGCCAAGGATTAAAAATTAAGTATCTATGAAGTGATTAACTAGGCTATGCATCTTTGCCTCTAGAAATTGGTATAATATGTTGGTTGTCACAGTCACAGATGAGTCTTTTGGGAATAGCATGTGCTGTTCTTTGCCCTCTTTATTGGTGTGAATTTTGATTGTTAGGTGTGGTGGTTGATGTCTTAAGGATTTGAATAAAGAAATTACAGGGAACTGGAAAAAAACTCTATTGAGGCATCTTTTATTAATCGGCTAATTTAATTGGGCATCTTTTCTTTTCAATTTTGTATGATGTTGCTCTCTGAGCATCAAGGTATAATTAATGAAGCAGTGAATTGCTTACAGCTCTTTTTTTTAGTCATTGCTAGGTATCTCTATTATCGTTAATCAATGAAGTACTGAATTGATTACAGCTCTAGTTGTTCATGTCATTGCCTAGCTACAATAGTAGCTCTTTTTTTTGGTACTGTAAAAAACTTTAAACTGCTGGTTGTGGGAAGCTCATATATTAATATTGACATTGCTTTATCTATGGAATAGTGTGTGCTGGATCTAGTACGTAAAAAAAAGGACAAGCGTCTTAGAGTCAAGGGACCACAGGAGAAGTGCCAACCAAGGTCCTGAAGATTACAACAAGGAAGTCTCCCTGTGGAGAATATGGTAGGTGTCAAGTTTGTTTGATATTAAGTTCATAATTAAGATTAGAGTTTTTAAAGTTTGTGTCATGGCATAGATGAGTTCCAGATACAAGAGTTTTGTAACATTCTCATTTCATGTGGGATTTAGGAAGAATGCTCCTTTGGAATTGGACGGGATATTGGAAGCATTGTTCAATCTCCTTTACCCTCCATTTACTTTGGAAGCTCTTTGACTTGAAATATGGTTCCAAGAGGGTATATGAATGCATTGTGGAATACTCTAAATTTGGATTTAGAGGTAGTTTCTACTTGTATGTCTTTATCAGACTCTATTTAGCTTTTATCAGAACTTATGTCTTTGTTGACCCTTGTGCTCTTTTATAGGCTCTATTACCCTTGTGTTGTCTCTGTTGGTTCTTAGTTAACCCTTATTTGAACATATATCAACCTTTTTTAACCTATGTAAACTTTTTTACCTGCAATATAAGTGATATAAGGGGAGGAGAACACAGTCTTAGTGGTTGTTGTGCATTTAGTATTTCAATTTTTTGCTTTTGGGACTCCCATATTCATATGTTTATTATATGTATAACCATGGCTTAAATTTATCTTTCAGGAACCAACACATGGGATAGATTTGAGTTGCGTGTTCATTAAAGAGAGTCATCCCCCTTCAGCTCCCAGATGTTGTCACATAGATCACATCTATCACAATTGAGCCCGGTTGTTGGAAGCTACCATCGCAGACTCTAGACGCTCCTGCCATGGTTAATAAAGTGCTGGGTAGGGGCTTTTGTAGGTGTCTCCATATATAGTGGTGCTATCTTACTATGAATTTTGAAGATAACTGAATTGTTTGTTTGGAGAGCTGTTTCTGCTTAGTTATTAATGCTATGAAGTTTTTGAAGGCATTAGACATGTGTTACTTAATGCTTTATCTATAGAACTCCCAATTTGAGTAATGTTTACAAGAAATTTTGTTCAATTGGCGGTTCTTTGTTTGGATAAGTACCAAAAATGTGTCCAACTCTGAAGGTTGCTTGTTCCATTTTGATCTCACAGTTAAAAACTTGTTCTTTTGCTGATAGTTGAAATGCGGCTGAACTTGCTCATTGAATTTGAATGTAGTGTCGAAATTCAGAGTTTAACCTTCAATGAAGGTGACACCCCTCATGCCAAGAGTATCCTTCTTATAGCATTGTAGTTCAAGTCTTGAACATGTGGCCTGTCATTTGGAACTTCTGAAAAATGCATCTTCTTCCTTAAAAAAAGTAATTCCTTCATTTTGATTTGCCCTTACAATCTTTATTCTATATACCTTCCCACTTTCTTAAGGCTTACTATATACATATTCTGTCAATTTTTTTGATGCATAAAGAGAGCAAACCCTCAAGGGACATAATCTGTCAATTTCCAGTGTTCGTTCATGAAGCAAATGGGAGAAGATCCTCCTTATTTCATTGCTCATTTGTAGCTAGTCCTTCGGTTCTCAACCCGAAGAGTGTTTACTCGAGGACCTGGAAGAGTAACTCACGACTTGTTTGCCAAAAATTAACACTAGTAAAGAAAAGCATGAATTGGAAATGAGACTCTGGTTTCAAATTTCAATAGTAGTAATTATCATCAATCACTATTGTTAACTTTACGATTTTCTTGAACAAGCCATGGGATCTAAATGGTTGGTAAAGATGGTTTGGCTTCCATAACCCCAATAATGCCATAGTACATCATGTTAGTCACCATAACTTCATATACGAGTCTTTTGTGGCCTGTTTCTCAAGGAACAACTTATCATGGTTTGGCATACGAGATAATTCATTAAACAAATGCAAATAAACACAAAATCCTTGTGTGTGTTTCCCTCATTTCACGGTTACTCGCATTGGATTATTTGTACCGCCTCATCTATGAACAAATCCGATATACGCATTCATATACTTTTATTTTTCTGTGGTGGCACCCGACTTTCTCGTACTCACCCACGCATCACTCCACGATTGAAACAAAAAAAAAATGAAATATATCAACAAAAATCCGTATCTTATCCCCCGAAAGATAGACTAACATAAAACAACTTAAAATCCATAATTCAACTCCCTACAATAATTTTTCATTATGCGTCACTTTATATTGACTCTAGATTTTTTTCCCTCTCTTTCAAGTAACAGGTATATTCATGTAGACTATTATTTATTCCTTCTACATCTCACCATGTTATGGTACAAAATCCTGAAATTGCGATCATAGAATCTGGTGGTTGCCTTTGCTTCGTCTTCTATTTTCACTTTCGAAAATAAACACAAAACCCATCTTTTCTTTGGCCCAACAACCAAAACGGCCACGATTACCCTCATCCAGTCGGACCCACTTTTCTCCCTCCCCCTTAACGGCCATCCATTATTCAAAAAGAAGATTTGTTAGGCCCCACTTCATCCTCTCATAACAACACAACACAACACACTCTAATTTCTTCACTCTTCATTTTTTTTTTCTTCTCCCACCAAAACTTCTCTCCTCAGCAACAATGGCAGCCTCAGCCTCATCATCCTTCACTCTCTCTCATCAAACCATCCTCTCCCCACCCCTAAACCACCCCTGCAACCTCCATTGTCGTGCCCACCAACTCAAAAGTCAACGGGGCACTCCCACTCCAGTCAAGCGCGGCGGCGGGTGGGGGCGCGGGGCGCGTGGATTCACGCGCCGCCGTGGTGAGGGCTGCGGCTGTGGAGGCGCTTGAGACGACGGAGAAGGACCAGGTGGTTGAGAAGTCTTTGAATACTATAAGGTTTTTTGGGCTTGATGCGGTTGAAAAGGCGAATTCGGGGCACCTCGGTTTGCCCCATGGGTTGTGCACCCATGGGTCATATATTGTATGATGAGGTTATGCGGTATAACCCAAAAAACCCGTATTGGTTTAACCGTGATCGTTTTGTTTTGTCTGCGGGTCATGGGTGTATGCTTCAGTATGCTCTTCTTCACCTTGCTGGTTATGACAGTGTCACGGTTAGTCTAATAATTTTATGCTCATGTTACTCTCTTTATTTGTCCCTAGATACAATGTTTTTTCATTGCTTCTTTTAATAAGTTCCGATAAGGTCTAATAAGTTTAAATTAGTTCGAACAAGAGAATGTATCCCTAGTATTGTGAAGCCATTCTATATCATCCTTAGAGTGTTTTATAGAGTCCACCTAGTTTTCAATAGGATTGGAATCTCATAATGATAATACACAAGAGCTATATCTAAAATGATTTTTTGAAAAAGACTTCTTTGGTCCAGGATTAGTTGATATCATCATCATCTGTCATAATTGTTACTATTTCAGTCCTACTAACTAGACATTGCTTTTCTGAGCTGAGTGTTTTTATTGTTAGAGGTTCTCAAGTTACATTGATCAAATTTAACCCAATTGTATCTCAGAAAACTTGTTTCTGGATCTTTGTAAAGCATTACTTTTAAATTTATAACTTTTAAATTTATAACTTTTAAATTTAGTTGAAGTCACACTTCAAATTAATCTGTCCATAAGAAAGTTGTGGCTCATGTAATTCTCAAGAGTATGATGACTGATGACCTATAGGCTTGATATTTCGTCACTTATTGTTACTCTATTGTGCTATTATTGCAAGTTTAAAATACCAATGCTATGATTAATGCTCATAATTAGCCTCATGATCATTGTTTATCTTATACAGTCATCTAAGTTTTTGTACATTATGTGTACCACTGTAATAGGAAGAAGATTTGAAGACTTTCCGCCAATGGGGGAAGCAGAATTCCTGGTCACCCAGAGAATTTTGAGACGCCTGGAGTTGAAGTTACAACTGGTTGGTGGTTGGCCTGTTTCCTATTGATTTGTTGATTGAACCTTGACAACTACACAATGAGAAACTCCATAATAAATTGAGTAATGATAGTGATAAATTGAGCAAACCCAATGGATGGTGATCTCATTTGCATTTGAAATTATGCAGGGCCACTTGGTCAGGTATTGCCAATGGCGTTGGTTTGCCCTTGCAGAGAAGCATTTGGCTGCTCGATTCAACAAGCCTGATGCTGAAATCATTGATCATTACACGTAAGACTAATATTTTGATCTGCTCATTTGTATTCTTCGTGTTGACAAGTTCCAAATTATTATATCTGCATTTTGTGTATTATTTTGCTTAATATATACACACACACACACATCTGAACTTTCAGATATGTCATTCTTGGTGACGGTTGCCAAATGGAAGGAATTGCGCAGGAAGCTTGCTCCCTTGCTGGTCACTGGGGGCTTGGTAAATTGATTGCATTCTATGATGATAACCACATTTCTATTGATGGTGATACTGCCATAGCCTTTACTGAGAGCGTTGATCGGGCGTTTTGAGGCCCTTGGCTGGCATGTTATCTGGGTCAAGAATGGTAACACAGGGTATGATGAAATTCGTGCTGCTGTCAAGGAAGCTCAGTCAGTCACTGACAAACCCACTCTGATCAAGGTCTTTTGCGTTGAATTAATTGCATCTTTTGTAAGGCTTTTGCATACACTTTTTACCTGATGATGAAATTATTTTGTATATGCAGGTTACAACCACCATTGGTTTTGGGTCTCCTAACAAGTCAAACTCATACAGTGTACAAGGAAGTGCATTGGGCGCTAAGGAAGTTGAGGCTACGAGGCAAAACCTGGGCTGGCCGTATGAGCCATTCCATGTTCCAGAGGAAGTTAAGAAGTAAGCACTGCTCATATGCATTTTCGAACGCTTTCATTTTGATGTTGTCATTTATGTTGTAATCGCCAAATTTCACAGGCACTGGAGCCGCCATACTCCTGAGGGCGCCTCCTTGGAAGCTGAGTGGAATGCTAAGTTTGCAGAGTACGAGAAGAAGTACCCTGCTGAAGCAGCAGAGTTAAAGTCATCGTTACTGGCTGAATTGCCAGCTGGCTGGGAGAAAGCACTTCCTGTAAGCAGCAATTCAAAATTTCCCTTCCCTAGCTTAGAATGGCTAAAATTACTAATGTTTACTCCCTTTTTTGCAGACTTATACACCTGAGACCCCAGGTGATGCAAACCAGAAACTTATCACAACAGTGCTTGAACGCCCTTGCAAAGGTTCTTCCCTGGACTCCTTGGGTGGTAGTGCAGATCTTGCATCTTCAAACATGACCTTACTGAAGATGTTTGAGACTTCCAAAAGGACACACCTGAAGAAAGGAATGTTCGGTTTGGTGTTAGAGAGCACGGAATGGGAGCCATTTGCAACGGCATTGCTCTTCACAGCCCAGGATTCATCCCTACTGTGCTACCTTCTTTGTATTCACTGACTACATGAGAGGAGCAATGAGAATCTCAGCCTTATCAGAAGCTGGAGTCATCTATGTTATGACCCATGATTCTATTGGGCTCGGAGAAGATGGACCCACACATCAACCCATTGAGCACTTGGTAGTTTGTGCCATGCCCAACATTCTAATGCTCCGCCCAGCTGACGGAAATGAGACTGCTGGTGCATACAAAGTTGCTGTTGAGAACAGAAAGACACCATCTATTCTTGCTCTTTCTAGACAAAACTTCCCAACCTTCCTGGAACTTCCATTGAAGGAGTTGAGAAAGGAGGGTACATTATCACAGATAACTCTTCTGGTAACAAGCCTGATGTTATTCTGATTGGAACTGGTTCGGAACTGGAAATTGCTGCTAAAGCTGGTGATGAGCTAAGAAAGAAGGAAAATCTGTAAGAGTTGTATCTCATTTGTATCTTGGGAGTTGTTTGATCAGCAATCCGATGAATACAAGGAGAGCGCCCTTCCTGCTGCAGTTACAGCAAGAGTAAGCATTGAAGCTGGATCAACTTCGGATGGCAGAAGATTGTGGGTTCAAAGGGGAAGGCCATCGGTATTGACAAATTTGGACAGAGTGCACCAGCTGGAAGGATATACAAGGAGTATGGTATCACAGCCGAGGCAGTTATTGAAGCTGCAAAATCACTTTGTTAAGTCACTCATGGCCTCCTGTTTCCATTTTTGTTAACCTCAAGTAGACAAGGCTCCTGGTAATCTAGTGAGTACTGTATCTCGGTAAGAAACGGAAACTTTTAGTCCCATTTGTCAAGATAAAACTTAATTCTAAGGCCTTCTTATAGTATGAATGTTTGTTGATTTGTATTAAAGAAAATTTCATCAATTAGTAATATGGGCTAACTCGTTTCTGTACAAGGATAAATAATGACAGTGAAGCTGATATGTGAATTAAGCAGTTTTCCCTCCCTTCATTTTATCAGAATGTCTCATCCTTTTTGTTTCTATAGAAGTGTAAGCCTGGTTGGGTTATATAGACATGTCTTCATCCTTCGTATAATTATTATTTTATAGTATTCACTTGAATGGACCATATTCCTTTCAAAGCTGATACTTGTCGAGTTGAGCTATATTACCTATTATAGTAGCTGTTTTTGCAGAGAACAAGTATTGGACTTTATTGTAGTACTTAATAGCAAAGAGCTAGGTACATCTAGTAAAAGTAGTATGAGTGTAAGAGCCAAACAAGTAGTTAGAGAATCTCTCCTATTTTTAAGAGTGTTTTGAGATCGATTCTCAACCTCAGCAAGATTTCTCTTTATTCTCCCAAATTGGTCAAGTTTTTTCCTTACCAAAAAAAATATCTAATGAAAGTAGTATTGTCGTTTTATACTTTTATTGAGAACCTTAGTATTGAAGATGTACCCATTCACTATGGTTTTCAATGTTCGCTCAAATTTTTAGCAAATTAAAATGGAATAATAGCTTTTTCATATTCCCCTCGAGAAGTTGTTTAAGGCAACTTTTTTTGGGAAAAGCAAGCTAGCATCAATTCAAGACAAATTATCATTGGTACATGGGGCACCACTTTCATGGGAGAGTGGTTTTCCAAATTGCTTCAATACCAGAAGGCCCAATGCAATGAATGATTAATTCTACAAAGTTTTCCATCACGCATAACACTGAGACCACATAATGTGGAAAAGAACACATGAAGAGAGAACATCTTGGAGGACATAATCTACTCTTGGACAGACTATTGATGACGAACTTGACAATCTAATTCGAGGATGACACCCTTTAGCCCAAAACGTCTACCTAATCAACAGCCATCACAAATTATTCACAATGGCCTTTGCTCCGTCTATCTCTTGCAAAGCCTTGTCTCTCGGGCGAGATGTAAGGCTTTGGGTACGCCTCGATGCTTCGCTAACAAAACACCACCAGTAGAGTCACGAGTGCGATAACACCAATACCCACCCAACCTTCTACCGCTAGGGTAGCATCAACATTGATTTTCACTATACCCGGGGAGGGGCTGCCATGTCTTGGGGGTTGGCATGACTTTCGAACAAAAGTTTTTGGAGTTTTTAATATAAAAACTTTAAGTTGCTTAAAAAGAATATGTAAGAATATCTTTTCCTATTGTCTACATCGTAGAATACGAGGGAAGAGTAAGGTTTATAAACTATTGCTCTTCCTCTGCCCTTTCGAGTGAGTAGAAAAGGGCTTTTAGTGAGATGTGGTGAGGTGTGGATACCACACGCCGCCGCCGCCGCCCGCCCTTGGGCCTTGGGAATAAACTTAACTTAACTATAGTTTTGGGTCGAATTATGTTGGCATTTTTGACCGTTACCGTTTTCCCTTTAATCTCTCTTTTAATGCCGTTTTCTCCCTTAATCACTCTCCTGTTTTTTTGGCTACGACTCTTCCCATGATGTGACCGTTTTCCCACGATTTTTACGTTCGATTTTCGTCTGGGGGTTTCTTGCCTCTATAAATACCACGGTTTTGCAGATTCTCAACACTGTAAACACATTCACTTCTCCCCTCTTCCTTCCTCCAATATTTCGCGTATTCAAGAGCGTTTAACTTTCTGTTTTTTCCGTCCAACACCGGAAGAGGCGAAGCCGTGTATCCCTCGGAGGTTGATTGCTTTGTGAGTCCGTGTCTTTGCTGCGGGGCAAATTCAACTTTAGGGCGTTGATCTTCTCACGCCACGGTTGTAAGGAGTTAAGTGTGTCGCTTGCGTTACCGCTTTTGTTTCTACATTCTAAAGTTGAATTTTATTGTTTTATCTATTTTTTCTAACCAATGTCTTGTGAAAACCCATGAACCCATGTGTATTCACTACAGTGCCTATTACCAATTCGTTTATTCCCGACATGTCTAAGTTCGGATCTCTTTGATGGAAAAAATTATAAAATGTGGTCTTAAAATGGAATTCTTTGGGTCAAATTGGGGGTAGATTATTTGTTTGCTCTGCTGATACCGCTCCCGAGAATTCCAAGAGGGATTTGTTAAAGATAATAAGACTTGTCGTGGGATGTTACTACATTATATGACTCGTTACCCCTGCATGATTTATAGTGAGTCCAAAAATGCTAAGGATATTTTGGATGCCTTAAATGCTAAGTATGGTACCGATGATTTTGGGGACTAAGAAATACCCCCCGGAACCGTTGGTCCAAGCTCTCTATGTCCGATGATAAACCTCCATGAGATCAAGTTCGCGAGTATGAACATTGGTGCCGTCATATTTGGTGGCCGAGGGTAATCGGTTATTCCCCGATATGCCCCAAGCCAAACTGTTTACTTGAAAAATTACTTCCGTCTGGGGAAAATTTTAGCATTCCTTAAAACATAGGCAAACAAAGACTTCACCCTTCGAGAATTAGTTTCCCACATTAAGACGGTGGGGGCGGAACCGGATCCAAATTAAAGGGAAAACTCGTTGATCATTCTTCCTCCTCTCTCATCTCAGGGAAAATAAGGTCTGCCGTGCGGAAAGCGACCAAAAGGTAAGGGTCCTCACCGGGCTTCCAGGGTACAAGGCGTATTATAACAATTTCACAGGGAAAGGGTCGGGCTTTAAGGGAAACCTCTCGTTCGTCGGGTGGGTGCATGGGCATACCGCCAAGGATTGCCGTCTAAGAAAGGAAGTCTGATCAAAGCAGAAAGAGCCAACAAAGCTCTGCCAACCTTGTCGAAGACGACTTTATCGCCTGCCGCCGTGGTATCTCGAGGTCACACGTGCTAGCTGCCAGGTTGCCGAATGGATCGCTTGATACCGGTGCAACTCCCGGCTACATTTCCAAGGGGCCAATAAGGAGATGTTCCAGGACTACGCAATGTTTCGATGGTGAATGCGCCTTCATGGGCAACTCAAGACTGTGAGTGTTCTAGGCAAAGTGCAAAGGTTTTCCCGAAATTAACTTCCTCCGGAAAACCATTGCTTTGCTAATGTTTCGCATGTTCCCCGACATCCGCGTAAACCCCATTTCTCCGGGTTCTCTTTTAAACAAAGTCGTCGAATTGGGTTAGCTTTTTGAATCTCGATAAACTCGGATCAACCGAAATGGTGTTTTTATAGGTAAAGGCTTTTGTCATGGTCGGACTTTTTGTTTTGGATGTTGTAATTGACATAATGTGAACTCTCATGCTTCCGCTTATATTGCCAGCTCTGCTTTTCTTTATGGCATTCTAGACTAGGTCATGTGAATGTTACATCTATTAAAAGACTTTAACAACTTAGTCTTATTCCCCGACTTTAGCAATACATCTTTTGAGAAATGTGAAGTATGTGTAGAAGCTAAGCACCCTAAGAAAGCATTCAATAAAAATGTATCCCGCTCCTCTACTTTATCGAGTTAGTCCATAGCGATTTAGGTGATTTTAAGAGTTCCATGAGTAGGGGAGGAAAGAAGTATTATATTACATTTGTCGATGACTTTTCACGTTATAACTAAGGTTTATTTATCGAGTTCTAAGGATGAGGTCAAGAGAAATTCCTAATTTATAAAGCCGAAGTTGAGAACCAATCCGACCTTAAGATTGAAAAGGGTGAGACTGAGCAAAGGGAGTGGGGAGTATGATGGAGTTTCCCTTAAGAAATTTTGTGAGTCTAATGGGATTATTCATGAGGTTGCAAACCTCCCTATACACTGAAAAAAAATGGAATAGCCGAGCGGAAAAATAGACTCTTAAGGATATGATGAATGCAATGCTTATTAGTTTGTGTATGCCTAATAACATGTGGGGTGAGGCTATTTTATCTCGCTTGCTATGTTCTTAATCGAGTTCCCATAAGAAGTTAGATAAGACTCCCTATGAATTGTGGAAAGGCTTCAAGCCTAATTTGGGTTACCTCAAAGTGTGGGGGTGTTTCGGGGTAAGATTGGTCTTCCCGACTTTCAAAGGAGTAAGATTCGACCTAAGACCGTAGAATGGTATCTTTATCAGTTATGCTTCTTAACAGTCGCATATAGACTCATTCTTAAGGATGCTTCGGCTTCGGTCCTCCAGAGAGTCAAGGGATGTTGAATTCTTTGAGCATGTTTTTCCTATGAAAGTTAGTATATCATCATACTTGCCTCGTTGCATCTTCTTCTACTTTGCATCATGATATTGCATCATCTAGTGAGACTTTTGAACCTGGAAGGAGCAAGAGAGCTGTAATTGAGTCTAGTTTCTGACCCGATTTTATTACTACCTTTCTAGCATAAAAGAGTGCTTAGATGAGCAAGATGTCAATGTACTTGTATCGGGAAGAGAACCCAAGAACCTATGCTTGAGGCCATGAAATCGTAGATTCAAGTTTTTTGTTAGAGGCTATTAACAGAGAAATCGAGTCTATTATGAGTATTAATACTTGGATTTTGTCGGACCTTCCTAGAGGTTGTAAGGCCCTAAGTAGTAGATGGATTTTTACAAAGAAATGTAAGCACTCGATGGGTCTTTAGACAAATATAAGGCTAGACTTCAGAGTAAGAGGGCACGCCAAAAACACGGTTTAGACTTTTTGATACTTCTATTCTCCCGTGACTAAGGTAGCCACCATTAGAGCAAGCACTGCACTCGTATCTATTCATGATTTGATCGGGCATCAAATGGATGTGAAAATCGCATTTTTGAATGGGCGAGTTAAATGAGGAGATCTATATGAAGCAACCCGAAGGATGTGAGGTTCCCGGTCAAGAGGACAAGGTATGCAAGCTTATTAGATCTTTGTATGGATTAAAACAAGCACCAAAACAATGGTATGATAAATTTCATCAAACTATTACTTCAAATGATTTTTGGTAAATGATTCTCGATGCTTGTGTTTATTCCAAAGTTGATGAGCTTGGTTGTGTTTTCATATGTCTATATGTGGATGATATGTTAATCTTTGGGACCAATATAGATGTAGTAAATGCAACTAAGAGTTTCCTAAATTCTTGTTTTTGAGATGAAGGATTTAGGAGAGGCCGATGTTATTTTCTTGGAATAAAGATTACTAGAACATCATATGCGATATCTTTAAATCAATCTCATTATGTTGAGAAAATATTGAAGAAGTTTGATCAATTTGATTGCATTCCCGTGAAAACCCCATATGATTCTAGTATTCATTTGAAAAAGAATAAAGGTGATAGTATATCCCAAGAACAATATGCAAAAATAATTGGTAGTGTAATGTCCTTTATGAATTATACTAGACCCGAGTATAGCTTATGCCGTTAGTAGATTGAGCAGTATACTCTACGCCCTAATCGAGAGTATCGGGTTGCCTTGATTAGATTGTTGAAGTATCTAAAGGCATTATCAATTCGGGTCTACATTATCAAAGGACACCTCGCGGTCCTTGAAGGATTTTGGTGCATGCCAATTGGGTGTCTGATAATGATGAAATTCAATCTACTAGCTGCTATGTTTTTACTCTACGTGGTGGAGCCATATCATGGAAATCATCAAAGCAAACATGTATTGCCTAATCTACCATGGAATCCGAATTTATTGCTTTAGAATTGGCGGTGTCAAGAAGTCAATGGATAAGGAGTTTGCTTTGCGATATTCCATCATGGGGGAAGCCACTCCATCGCCTTCTATGCGGTGTGACTCGCAAAGAATTGGAGTAGCTTAATAATCAAGCCTATAACGGCAAGAGAAGGCATATTCGCTTAAGGCATGCTATAGTTAGAAATTTAGTTAAAAATAATGTGTTATCACTTTCGAGTATGTAAAGTCGAGAGGAATATTGCCGATCCTCTTACCAAAGGCCTTTTAGAAAAATGGTGCCGGAGTCCACACAAGGAATGGGTTTAAAGCCTATTGTGGAGTGAATTGTGGCGGATACCCTTCTTAGGAATTCCTAAGTTCAAAGGGTCAAACGAAATCACAAAATAACCTTCAAGTTGTTCATACTACTACCATTCCTAGGAATAAAAAGTGATGTAGTATTTTATTTCATTATACCGTTATATGTGAGGTTCAGTTTATAGCTCTTAATAAGTTCATAGCCTTACTTCAGGTGGTTTGTGACAAAGACAAACTTGATGAACTTACCTATGTGAATGTGGGGGTTACGCCTAATCCCTTATGAGAGTCAAAAGGCTTAGACTCTCTAGAGCATTCATGAGAATCCAAAGTTAATCGTGGGGCACTAATATTACAATTGCGAGAACGTTTCTTGATTTGAAAAGGTTGATAGCGCATCTATGGTTTGCTAACCTCATGAAAGGTTCAAAGAGAAATCTACCTTTTATGACAAGGAAGACATACTTGTATGCACTAAGTGTCAATTCAAGTCCATAAGACATTGATACTTCAAAACCTAGTATCTATTGCCAGATTATCGTTTTACTCGTTTCTTTCCTCGCTTTGTTCTTTTGAATCAAGTGGAGGGATTGGTCGAGTTTTTAATATAAACTTTAAGGCTCTTCAAAAGTAATACTAAGAAGTCATCTTTTCCTATCATTCCACATTGAAAGAATATGAGAAGAGTAAGGTTTATAAACTATTACTCTTCCTCTACCCTTTCGAGTCGAGAAGAATGAGGCTTTTTTAGTGGGTATGTGGTGAGGTGTGGATACCACACGCGCGTCGCCGCCGCCCCCGGCCGTGGCCTTGGGCCTCGCGGCCTCGGGCCTCGGGAATAAACTTAACTTAACTATAGTTTTGGGTCGAATTATGTTGGCATTTTTCGACTGCTACCGCTTTTTCCCTTTAATCTCTCTTTTAATGCCGTTTTCTCCCTTAATCACTCTCCGTTTTTCTGCCATGACTCTTCCCATGATGTGACCGTTTCCCACGATTTGCCCACGTTCCGATTTCGTCTGGGGTTTTGTCTCTATAAATACCAAGTTCCGTATTCTCAAACACCGTAAAACACATTCACTTCTCCCCTCTTCCTTCCTCCAATATTCGCGGGGCGTATTCAAGAGCGTTCTTAATCTCGTTTTTTCGTCAACACCGAAAGGCGTAAGCCGTGCATCCCGGGAGGTTGATCGCTGTGAGTCCGTGTGTTGTTGCGGGGCAAATTCAACTTGTGGGGCGTTGATCTTCTCACGCCACTTGGCCAGTTAAGTGTGTCGGCGCGCCATCAAGTCCTTGTTCCTACAATGGCCGCCATACTCCTCCACTCCGCCTTATCACATGATCAATGAGGACTTGGTTTGGAGTCCATTTGCTTTGACAAACCCATTGGTTTCTTTCACCCCTATACACCAAGCCAAAAATACCCCCCGCATAATCATCTTCTTGTCAAGTTTCTTCCCGATAGAGATAATATTAAGGACAACTTTTCTCACCGATTTAGGATATGTTTTGCATAGATTTATTGTTATATCTTTACTGAGTTTCACAATATCTAACCACTTCCAACTAGCAACCAGGTTGCACATTGTACTGTTTGGAGCAATAACACCCATAGCCTCGCAACCACAATTCCTCCACAACTCGTTACACGTGGGCACTCAAAGATGACATGGGCAGACCTGCTTCCCTATGGACATAAAGCATCTTCACTGAGGTGGCGATGTTTAAGAAGGGACTTATAGGCAGCCGAGAAGGGCATCCGCTTTTAAGGCAACTTTATTGTAGTGCTTAATAGCGAAAATCTAGGTAAATCTAGTAAAAGTAGTATTCCCAACATATACTTTTATTGGAGAACTTGTATCGATTATGTAACAATCACCGCGGATTTCAATGTCTACTCGAATTTTAGCAAACAAATCAAAATGGAATAATAGCTTTTTGGTTAAAGAGTGCCGTAGGGCCCATAAGTTCACCTATAGCTCCATTATTATAATATTGTCCACTTTGGGCCGTAGCGAAGACATATTTGTTTTTCCGCTTCTTCCTAAAAGGCCTCATACTCATGTAATGGGTAACTCATATCTACTATGTACCCCCTTTTCTTATCTCTCTTGCGATGTACACCCCAATAAGTGCTTGGTTGGATTAAATAGCATGTTATATGAAAGTTGTTTTGCATTTTCCTTAGTTTGGTTATAAAGGAAGGAACATAGTTTTGCAAATGGTGGATTATAGTTCTCTCAACGTCAATGAATGTTATCTTCCTAGATCTGTGTCTTTCATTTTCCTTTCCTTCTTCCTATGATCCCATCTATCCTCTTTACGTTTCCATTATTCGCTTTCTCTAACTTTTCACCGTTGAGTTATTTCATGTATGAAACGAAATAAAGCAAAGCTAATTCGCAATTGCATTTTCCCTAGAACATGATTTCTCATGGAAAAGTATTCTATGTTGAAAAGTTTTTGTCCAATCGATAGAACCTTACTATAAAGGAGAATGTAACTGTTACTGAGGGTTATATGGTAGTCTACTATATGGGATCAAGACCTAAGTAAGTGGCAAAGCTGTTTGAAAACATTGATAGTAGAAATTAGGAAGGGTGATTACGATACTATATGTATGTATTAGAGTTTAATTACCACAATCTCGAACCCTCACAAAGGTCGCTTTTAGTTATTGTGCGTGTTTCCCAAGGATTTAAAAAATAGAGAAGGAGATCCGATTAATCCTTGGATAGCCTATGGAGTCATCGTGTCGTTGGACGAAGGCCAAAGTGTAGAAGATGCCGCTAAGGAACATTTGTTGCACAATTGTTTCTTTGAAATGAAAGTGACATATGAAGATAGTGATATCAATACTTTTGACATTATTAAAATTGGTGTAGTTTTGACGATTTAAGAATCGGAGATCGTGGTGGTATAATACTACAATTATGATTTAATATACCACTTTTTACAAAAATATACTACCTGACAAAGGTAGTAAACACCGTAACGTCGATAACCACTATGAACCTGACGACGTTTCTCCAAGTACTATTGCCAAAGGGGAGTACTAGATAGGGAAGTGCTTCAAAATGTATATTGCTATACCGCATACATTATATATTTTTAGATGCATGACGTCCAGCGGGCGGATCCACACTTCCTATTGGTGGTTCCCACCACCAATTACCGTTCACTAAACCAAAATATTTTTTAATAAAAATACTCCAAACTAAATTTCAATCGAAAAAAAATAATATATATGTACCAATAATTATACAAAATACTAATCGAAATAGTACCAGAAAAACCAAATATCCAAATAATACTACAAAATACAATCAAATACTAGTAAAATTCATTACAATTGTTCGCGACGAGCTTTGCTACAGCTTTGATATCCATTTACAATATCATTCATGCTAACTTTCAAAAACAAATCATTTTCTAAATAAGTAATCAAACAATCATTCAACATTTCCGATCTCCCATACTATTACGCAATTTGCCTTTCACTTGCGTCATTCCGCAAAGACCCTTTCCACACTCGTCGCTGCAACGGGGAGAAAGCAACACCAATTTTTTAAAAGCAAAGTAGACCCTATCGTGAGTTTCGCATAATCCCGCCTAGTCAGTTTCATTGAAAGCTCACTAAGCAGTCTTCAAATTCCAAAACCTTTCATCTTCTCTCATAGCATATACCAATAAAATTTTGGAAGTGTATGGTCAAAGAATATCAATTTCCCGAACTTGAAAACTTCATTTGATAGAATTTTTGCAAGTTCAATCAATTTTCTTTATCAAAAGAAGCAAACCGATTAGCTCGATTCAAACAAGACATACACACAAGTAATTCTTTACTTATCTCACTGGACATCGATTATCAAGTTCTCGCAATCGAAGATCAATGATTCACCGAAGGCAAACTTCCACTCGAAATGATGTGGATTTGACACTTCGTGGGCTCTACCTCTAAACAACCTTCTCCTCCTGACAACATATTTTCCATGCTAGGAACCTCAATGCCATACTTAGCCATAAAAGAAATAACCTTCTCCATGTGAGAATCCCATCCTTCATCCCTCTTCTCTCGCAAATTAATCTTGGTTACATTAACCATTCTCATTGCATTTACAATGTCTTGACTCACGCTTTTTTGTAATGCCACATTCATGCTATTTGTTATCCCAAAGATACCAACCATCAAACGCGCCACAAACACAAAATCAAAAGACATCAACAACTTTGTAATAGTTTGTGCTTTGTTAGAATCAAGTGCACCGTAGACTTCGCAATGTCAATGCCACCCAAGGATCAAGGATATAAACCAAGCACATTCAATATTGTTTTGAAATGAGATCCCCAACGAGTGTCACAAGGTCTACCTAACCCACGTTCTGATTCAAACCCTACCCTCGCTTTCAAGTTCACCTAAGGACAATGCTTCCACAATTTCTCGAGCTTGTTTTTCACGAAGAAATTTTTCCTCTCTCTGAACCTCCCACAAAGTTCAAGAGAGGTGCACGTACATCGCCGGAATAACCAAGCACAATCGTGGTTTTTTTAGCAAGTGCAACTTGAGTCAACTCGAAGTCGGTGAGCAAAGCAAAGGACAAAGTATGCTCCGTCTGCATTCATTTTGTAGCTGGCCCCCAAGACCATTAACTGAACTCGCATATTACTCGCCCCATCATAACCCCGACCTCGTACTTGAGAGAAAGACAAAGAATACTCCATCAACAATGACTCTATAGCAATGCTCTAAGAGTCAAAGAAGTAATGAGCCGAAACATGCACAATACCAAGTAAACGCTCCCAAACTTCTCCCTTTTTGTTCACATATCTCAAAAACAAAGAGCCATTTGCTCCTTATCGTAAACACACAGACTCATCGCCAAGATAGTAAAGAAACCGCCATCGGATAGTTTCAATCGAAGCTTCAAGTCGCTTCCTATATTCACTCATAGTCTCCTTTCTGTTTGTCTCTGACAGGCAAGAGGAGATACTGACTTTTGTTTCTTAAATAAATTCATGGCTAACACCGCTTTGTTGTGAGCACTCGTGTGTTTCCCGACATGATTTTTTATCGTATCTAATCTATTCCAAGATTTGAAACCCCCCACTAACAAAAGCATCACCTCCAATTGCATTTTCTTCCTGAATAAATAACAAATGAAACAATAGGCTGCATCCTTTTCCACACTATACTCAAGCCAACTCCATGTTTCAAAACCAATTGGCAACAAATCGACGGTTTTTTTGTGCAATAAGTGTTTCCGCGAGGAAATAAAAAGTCCTTGGGTTGACAAGGTTTTCTCAATATAAGTTCTCCTCACTAAATCTCTATCATTTTTATGGAAATCACTCATCTTTCTCCTTAATCCCGGCCTGTGGAAGATTGGCACAATCACCCCCCCTTAGTCTTTCACCAAAGACCGAGCACTAGGAGGATTATGAGGGGAATTATGAGGGGAATTATGAGGAGAATTTTGAGGGGAATTGGAGGAGAATTTTGAGGGGAATATCGAGGAGCATTTTCAATTGAATTGTGTGATGGAGAGGAATGTTGTTCCCTGGCTAGTTGAGGAGACAAAATTTGTTCATTTTGTGTTGAATGGGTCGGGGAGAATTTGGAGTTGGATTTTCTTAGTGAAGAAACTAGCAATATTTTGCATTTTGTTTGGAGTATCGTTTCTCTTCATTATCAAATCAAAAATCAAGTAACAATTGAACTAAATGATAATGTATCAAATTCGAAAACATGTGCCAAATTTTGCATACACCATAAAATATAATCAACAAACTCAACATTAACAGGGAGTTCGACAACGCGGATTATCCCTGTAACACCCAATCCTATAGTGTCATTTCAATTCTCAAACACCATTACACCAATAACACTCAAATCAAACTACAACAACAAAATCAACATTTGTAATTATATAACTCGGATATATAAACACCCATAACAAGTGAAATTGCAATTTATTTTCCAATTCTCAGGAAATTGATAAACCCTAATCTATAAAGTAAAATAAGAAATCAAGAAAATTGAGTAAATTAATACGTACCTAGCTACGAGTCACGACGTTGGAGGTTGTTTGTCCACCGTCGTCCACCGTCGGCCCACCCCGCACGGAGTCGACAAGCAGGTGGGTAACGAACACTCGGCCTCAAAGACGACCGTCACGCCGCTCGAGTCCACCGTGATCTGAGATCCGAGACTTCGACCCTTCGAGTCCGAGATTTCACGACCGTCACTCGCTCGCACCGCCGACTCACTCGCAAATTCCGGTGAGGGAGAAATTTTTTCTCGCATTTCTATGAGAGAAAGGAAGAAATGAGGAGTGAGAGAAAGGAGATTTGAAACTTGCGAAGCAGCGAAGGAATGAAATGTGAGAAGCACGTGATGACGTGAATTGGTTGAAAATTTAATTTTTTAATTTTTTTTTTTTTTTTTTTTTTTTTTTTTTTGTCTTGCACGTGCACTGCGCCGTGCTATTAACTAAATCCGCCACCGCATGATGTTCGTCTGCCATCACTCATCTACATCAAGGCATCTCTTTAGATATCATTATATCAGGAGAAAATCACTCATCTACATCAAGGCATCTCTTTAGCTATCAAGGAGAAAATCACTCATCTCCAAATAGAATGCGACAATCTCTTGGTCTTCAACTCGGTCAAAGGCATCTAAAGTTCGGACCCCTCCATGGCAAATATATATCACACATCAAACAGACATTCAAAATCTCCTGCAACAATTCTCTAGTTGGAGCATCAACCACATCTACACGTGAACAAACAAGGCAACCGGAATGCCATTGTTCACCGCCTGGTCACCCTGGTTCACCCACTTTCTTTATTGATGATTGTAATTTTTCAGCTCTTAATTCCATCCTTCTAACCGAAAATTTAGGAGCTCCCCTTATGCAGTATCGGCCTCCCAAATTTCTTTCTTCTTACCTTATAAAAAGAAAAATAACTCATCATGTAGTGATAATCTCTCCGCCACAAAACACTTTATCTAGTTTGTCGTCACAATCTGGGCAATCTTTACTTAGTATAATTTTTATTTATTTATTAGTATATAGTACTAGTCATATAAAATATGGTCGAAATGCAGAATTGCCTTTGAACAGCAAATGAGTTTTGATTTTAAGGCAGAATGAGTATTAACTAGTATTTTCTACTCTTATAATTGGGATATCATGATTTTTTTTTTTATTTACAGCGACACTCTACGTTTACGGCAAGTAATATGTAGAATATGATTTCATTTTGCACCCTTTACTCATGGGGTATGTTGATTGTGGAGGAGAGAGTGTTAGTAGACACTGTAAATAAAACTGTGAACTTTCCCATTATAAATTGTGTCACAAAAAATTAAAATAATGTGTTGATTGTCGACTCTACAACCTGAAGTGTAACAAAATCCATAGCTACACCCTAAAAGGCAAAAACTAATATTTTCTTCGTTTTTCTTCTATCGCATCATTTCGTACTTTTACACTATCGAAACCGTTTACTCTCCTTTTGTGATTGAAACATGAAAAATATACCACGATGCGGCCTGTTGCATTTCTCAGACACACTTTAAAAATACAATTTTTTTTTTTTAAAAATAGATGTTAAAAAACCACCAAAATTTTATATTTATTTACTAAAACTCCATAAAATTAGAGACATTGATAAGTGTAAAACCTCATGTGGTGGGAGATTAATATATCTACCCATTCGGTAAGTAGTCCAAAAGAAATAGAAGATTTTTAAAATTATTAATACCTAGACTGCTTTTAATTCACTACTTATTTATTAACGCGTATCTCTAATTGTGATATTACACATCGGATTGACAAAGTGGTTTTACCAGATGATGCAAGTACAGAATGCTATACGTTGTTGTATTGGTAAAGCAATATGTTCATCATCTTAGGGACACTAGCTGGAAATTGTGATCTCTACATTTACGAGTAAAGCAAAGAATCTCTCAGAAAAAAAAGAGTGAAGCAAAGATTCCAGTGTGAAATGAAGCTGAAATCAATCACTCCTTTATAAATAGCCTCATAATAACTCATCACCACCCATCCAAGTATTCAATAGTCAAAAGCAATCCTTTGTTTTGCCTACTTCTATTTCTTGGTTTTCCCATATCACTCCTTGAAAAACCCCTCAATGGCTGAATTCGAATCTCGATTGCTGAAAAACTTGTGGAAGCAATTGGGAGTGAGATGATCAAAGAGATTTGCGACTTGTGGGGCTACAAATCTCAACTTGAAGAGCTCAAAGACAATGTCTCTACCATCAAGAAAGTGCTTCGATGTAGTCGAGGCCAAGCGGGAGTCGTCGAACGAAGAACGAGACTTCATCGAGAAGCCCAAGGATGCCGTTTATGATGCCGAGGATCTATTTGATGAGCTTCACACACCGGGCCGAGCTAGAGCAACTTAAACCATTAAGAGCCGGTAAGTTCTTTGAAAAGGTACGTCGCTTCTTCTCTTCTAAGAACCAGTCGGTCAAGCTTACAGGATATCTCACGGTGAGGTTAAGAACATCATGAAGAGGTTAGGTGATGTTGTACATACCCATAATAAATATGGTTTTAATGTGGACTACAAACCTATTAGTAGGAGAACGTATCTCGGAACTTGTTCTTATGTAGATCCACATAAGATTATCGCGAGGAGAATGATAAGGAGGCCATCATAGATT
The DNA here is from genome assembly GCA_947648045.1 of Beta corolliflora. NCBI lineage: Eukaryota > Viridiplantae > Streptophyta > Magnoliopsida > Caryophyllales > Amaranthaceae > Beta > Beta corolliflora. Next base: position 21,803 of record CANSZD010003847.1, read on the forward strand.
TGTTATTAAATCCTAATGTGAATGAAGATTTTTGTTCTCTCGACTATAGTAGGTGTTGGAGGGATGGGAAAACCGCTGTCGCCCAACTTTTGTATGATGATGAAAATGTTATAAAAGAGTTTCCTACTAGGATTTGGGTTTGTCTCTCGATCACGCTGAGGAGAGCTTTGATGAGAACGAAATCCTTTGTAAGATTTTAGAATCGCTTACTCGGCAAAAAATTGATCGCACCTCGATGGAATTGATTCAATATCAATTTCAACAGAATTAAGAGGAAAGAAGTACTTACTTGTCCTTGATGATGTATGGAATGAGGATCGTGAGAAGTGGCTTAAGTTGGAAAATTTCTTAATGTTGGGTCATGGGAGTAGTAAGATTGTTGTTACCACACGTTCTAAGAGGACGGCGAAATCATAGGAAGCAAAACATGCGTTCGAGTTAAAAGGTTTGTCTAAGGAACATTCATGGCAACTCTTTGAGCCGATGGCATTTTGAACAACGACAGAATCGAATACTCTCCCCCACCGTTGAGATCGGGAAAATATTACACAAAATGTTATGGAAGTCCTCTTGCTATAAGGGTCGTAGGAAGTCTACTATATGGTCAAGACATCAAGTAAGTGGAAGTTGTTTGAAAACATTGGATTAGCACATAAATTAGGAAGGGTGATAATGATATTATGTCCGTATTAGAACTTAGTTACCACAATCTACAACCGTCAATGAAGGCTTGTTTTAGTTATTGTGCAGTGTTTCCTAAGGACTTTAAAATAGAGAAGGAGATGCCCATTAGTCTTTGGATAGCCCATGGATTCATTCAGGCCGTTAGACGAAGGCCAAAGTATAGAAGATGTCGCCATGGAACATTTTCTAATTTTGTTGGGTACGTATGTTTCTTGAAAAGAAAGTAAGATATGAAGATAAGTGATGTCAATCCCGTTAAAATCCATGACTTGTTGCACGATGTTGCTCAAAATGTGGCTAAAGGGGAAATTTGCGTGATTGACTCCATTTGGGATAACTTGAAGATAAAGTTCGACATATACGTTATATTGGTGATAAATGTCCACAAATTAGCGCTATTGGTAATAGTAAGATTCGCTCGTTTTTTCGTGTAAGGAGACACCTTTTGCCGTGGATACATATGTAGAAAAGTGGATATTCCTAAGGGTGTTAGACTTGTCTAGTTTAGGTATTAGAAGTCTCGTCTGTTCAATAGGTAAGTTGTTGCATATAAGGTATCTCAATATGTCTTATAATGAAGATCTTATGGGGCTCCCTGGAAGTGATTAAGAACTTACATAATTTGCGTACATTACTTTTACGTCACCTGCAAAAAGTTTGAGTGAATTGCCAAAAGATTTTTGCCAACTTGTTAAACTTCGTCACTTGGATTTAAGTGGGTCGGATAAGTCGATTTGTATGCCTTCGGGAATGGATAAGGTCGACCAGTCTTAAAGTGCTACCAAACTTCGTGGTGGGAAGGAGCAATCTATCTCCGAGGCACAAAGTGATCATGACGAGCTTAAAGCCTTGGAATGTCTCACCGAGATTAGAGGAGAGCTTAGTATCAAAATTGGTGAACATTATAGAATAGAAGAAGGCATGATCGAGAGGAGCTAAGGGCACTTGTAGAGCATGAAACATTTGACGAGAGCTGGGATCTCATTTGAGAATAAACCCGGAGATGTGTAGACCATGATGAAGCTTACTGGAACAGCCTTGGAGCCTACCTTTCAAACTTTAAGCGATTATCCATCCACAACTACAAGGGCACAACAATTCCAAGGTGGGGAAGAGAGCAAAGGGATAACGCGCCTCCCTCTTTCGGCTTGTCGATATATCCTTTCAAGGTTGCTCTACCTTACAAGAGATGCCTCGTGACTGAGTGAACCGCCAAATTTGAAAACACTTGCTCTTCATTCGTGGATAAGTCGGAGTACATGGAGACAAACAACAAAGACAAGCAAACATGTAGTACCAACTACATTCTTCCCCTCTCTCCTAGTCTTTTACTATATGGTACGGAAAAGTTGAAAGGATGGTGGAAGGAGGACCAACCGGGAGGTCGATGATCATCGAGTTTCGATTTCCTCTCCTGTCACTAACTGCGACGGAGATGCCCGACTTCGACGACGTTTCCCGCCCCGCCCCAAGTCTCTCAAGAATTGGAATTACATGACAACAAGATGCTCCGGTGTCTCCTTTCCTCAAAGTCTCCTACATTCTAAAATTCAAATACTTATCAAATATGACTAGCCTTCCGTAGGGATTCAAAAGACTTCCCGACCCCTCTTCAAAGCCTTGAACTTTTAGGTGTGATAGAATAAAAGCTCGCGTATAATGGATAAGTCGTCTGGTCTGGCCCCCTTCTAACTCCTTGTCCATATATCGCTGTCTCTGCCCTCAAATCACTTCCCCGAAGCGATGCGAAACCTCACCTCCCTTCGAGACTTTACATAGGAAGATGCCGAGATCTTGAAGAAAGATGCAAAAACCCAACTGAGAAGACTACCCCAAAGTTCAACACATTCCTAGCATATTCATTGTGTAAGTAGTCTCGAAAACACGCATTACTCCCGCTTGCTTCTGCTTTCCAAATTTCTTCCTTTGTGTTTTGATTTATTTTGGAAATCAACCTTCAGGCCTATTTCACTCGCCGATACCGACCCTTACGTGAGGTGTTACACCATTAGATTGTAGAAATAAATGACAAATTCAAAACAAGGTAAACTCTCCCCCACATCTTTCTATATACCACCTGTCTACTTTTGATGAATATTTTCTTTTCGCTTCCTTTTTAATTAAGCTTCTAAAAAAGCGAATACCGTTCAACATTTTCGTTAAAGATATTTCTAATGTTATTCCGGAGACAAGTAGTTAGTGAATCTCGCTTCCAACCTTCCTATTTTAAATGTCAAAATGGCAGCTCCCCACCTCACATGCTCGCAAAGATGCGCTAGCAATGCAGCGACGGTTATCTCGATAATTACAAGTCGTCACCGAGATGGATGTTTCTGCGTTGAGTTTTACAAATAACAAATAAATATTAGCCCTTTTAAATAAACAACCTTTAAAGTATATTATTATGAGAAACAACATTATAATTCTTTTTTTTCAGTGGTGTACAACTTTCAACGCGTTTTTCTTATGCAGATCGACTAGGCGGCCTTTTTCCCAAGCATTGACTTAAGTTTTTCGGGCTAAGCACTTGAATTTTCTCATTAAGACTTTTTCCCCCCTCCCTCCTTCTTTCCCTCCACTTTTCCTCCCAACCCCACCTCTAATTGCCGAGGGTAGGGTGTTGGCAGAATCTGGGGCGAGGCTCGAGGTTGGGGTGGGGTTGGGAGGTAGTTGGAAATTGGAGGGAAAAAGAGAGGGAAGTGGGTATAAAAAATGTCAAGGCCGGGAAACTTAAGCTCAACGCCGAAAACGGCCACCCTGGCCTCGATCTCAAAGCGTTAATAACACATTCAAAGCGTCGTTTCTCTTAAAAATAAACGCCATGAGGCTATTTCTCACAAAACGACACTTATAAAATGTTGTTTTTAACAAAAAACTCTAAATATTAAGCATGATGTTTTATGTAGAATTTTAGCCTTTATTCCAAAAAGAGTATGTGAGAAAGATAGCAAGTAATTCTTACGAATTGTAAATAGGTTGTCTTTGTTTTAGCCTTTTGGCTTGGGGAGCACCTTCCTGGGATCAGGAAGGCCTCCTACGGGGGGCTTGTAATATATAGTGATGTAAAGTGTTTGGTTTGACAAGTAGAGAAATCTCCCTTTTATTGATTTAAATAAAGTAACTCTCCTCTGCTTCACTTGGCATTGTGATTATCATATTACCAACCAAGAGGGAGAGAGATAAAAAAACATACCTCACGCCTACTTAGAAAGAAAGAGAATATATCGTCAAAATAAAACAACGTAAGTAATCAGTAATCACAAAACGAAAATATGATGTATTTAAACAAAAACGGAAGAAGAAATAAATAAAAACAAACGCTGCAATTTGCAAGGTGGCAAGACGTTAAAGATAACTTATCGACATGCGTAACAACATCTCACATGTCCTACCATTACGACCGTTTAGCTGCCATCTGATAAAGTTTCTTACGCTTCATTATCGGAAGGCTTTCAAACAATTTTCGCATTGTTTCAGCCGCCCATCAATAAAAATCTTCACGTTCACTTATCGGAGACAAGCTTCATATCATTACCTTTAACTACTCGACTTATATTATTTTTCAACAAACTCTATCATTTTAATTTTTATCTTTGGTCAACTCTTGTATATACCTTTATCACTATTACAATAATCTCGATATCATTTATGTTTGATATAATATCATTATTACTCACTTTTTACGTCATTTTTAACAAATTTATATCATTTGCTCCTATTTTATTATTATTATTATTTTTCAATATTTTATATCTCTTTACACAAATTAATATAATTTTTAAGATAATTGATATCATTTTCGTTGATTTTTAACTTGAAGCTTACTCGTATTCCGCCTCTTCTTCACGCTTCCCTCTTTCCCCCTAGTTTAATTTCTCTATCCTTTTAAGAATATGATATAAGATAAGCTGAAGTTGGAAGAACACAACAAATTGAGGGATAAATACAAAACCTCGATTTTGAGAAATTAGGTCAGAGAAATCTCCAATAATATAATCAAAGCTTGAACAACAGAAATGTATGGTCGACTATTTATGAAAAAATCGAGAAATTAATTTTGTGTGAAACTATAGATCATACTTCTTACACCGTTCACCGAATTTCACCATAATAAATTCGCTACCCTCAGAGATTGAAATTAGATCAATGAATTTCACCAGAATTTCAACAAAAAGCAAGGGAGGAGAAGCAACTCAATTGAACGAAAATGATGAAAATTTGATGAAGTGAAAATCGAAGAATAAAAAAAATGCGCAAGAAATTGCAGCACTGCAAAACCTCTGTCGTTGCCATCTCTGGCGAATTTTCTCGTCTCTCTCCAACATCACCCTCACTCTCCCCTTTTCTCTGTTTTTTCTATGTACACATGATCTCGCCATTTCCGATATCACTTGAAGGAGAGAGGAGAGAGAAAGGGAAGTGTTGAAACAAAACCTGATTCTCATCTTGATTCATCGATTGTTTGATTGGTTTTCACAAAAAGAACCACAACTTCGTGGATTGATTCTCGTCTTCTTGAGTGAGATAATCTGCAACAAGAATCTGATTTTTGTCTTCATCGATTGATCCAGCGTCGTATGATTCGTTGAATTTGGGGTTCAATTTTGTTTTGGTGAATGAAGGGAGATTGAGCTGCGGTGAGTGGGAGAGAGAAAGTAATTTGGAGAATGTTGCTTATGGTGGTGGTGTGGAGGGAGGTGGAAGGGGATGTCGCTGACCCCCTTCCCTCGTAGCAATGGGTATGGTGGAGATGAAGAGGGTAGCTAGCTTGCAAGAACCATGACATTTCACACGTGTGGGATATTTTGTTACACAATAAATTATCTTAACAGTTAGAGACTTTTATAAAAAAAAAACTCATAATTTGAAGGTCAAGTCGATCAACAATCCGATAAATAAAAGGAGAGTGTTCTTCCCGCTACTGTTACAACAATCCGGATCAACTTTCGGATGTTAAGGGGAAGGCCATCGATTCACAAGTTTAGATGGTATCTACATATGGTGCGACGCAGGTAGTTATGAAGCCGCATAATGAGATCACTTTGTTGAGCTATGTACGATAATCCGTAGATGCGGGACACGTCCGTATCGGTGAGAATGCGCACACGTATGCGCATTATGGCCGGGATGTCATACGCTAACAGTCAAATGAACAACGTATACTGGCCGATACAATGGCCAAAGTGAACCTATTTACGTGCGTGTTGCCCACCATATGTTCATTAAGATTTGGTTTTATGTTCATTTCCTAATCTTGATGCTTCATCGTACGTATGATCTTATCTTGACTGTGTCTGTGCAGACCCAATTCCCACGCATCGCATGGGCTCCTCTATTCCTTTTTGTTATTATAGAGTAGTAGACAAGGCTACTAGTGGATATGTCCGTTGATACAATTGGAAAGGCCTTCTTATAAAGTACATATGTCTGTTGATTTGTACTAAAGAAGATTAATTTCATCAAAATTTTGTGGTATGGACCAACTCATTTGTATACAAAGGAAGTAATGACACTGAGCTGATAAGTGAATTAAGCACTTTTTGAGACTGGCCAAAACATTAAAGTGCATTATTGCAGTTATATACTTTATTGAGAGAGATATATTAGAGCAAATAAAAATGGAATAATAGCTTTTTCATATTCATGGAAAAGTTGTTTTAAGGCAACTTTATTGTAGCACTTAATAACAAAAAGCTAGGTACATCTAGTAAAGTAGTATTGTCAACATATACTTTTAATGAGAAATTAAACTTGTATTGAATATGTACCAATCACCGTAGATTTCAATATCTGATCGAATTTTAGCAAATAAGATTGGAATAATATAGCTTTTTCATATTCACAGAAAAGAAGTTTTAGGTCAAATTTTTCATAAGATATGTCTCGAGTTTTATTAATGGCCATTATGCACATAGGCAATTTTCAAAAATATATGAAGTCTAAAGATGACGGCTATATGGGGGTGTTCAGTAAAAATCAAAACCGCAAAACCGTACGTAAAACCGAAAAATTGCCTAAATAGGTGGTAACCGTACCGAAAAAAAAATGTTTTAACTGGTACGCTTACATTTTAACCGAATAAAAGTATCTGTTAAAAGGTACGATTACAATTATGATTTTTGAGTGAACAGTTAACCGAAATACCGAAATATTTTTTTCTCTATTTAATTATTGTGAAATATTTTCCAACAATTACATTAATACTAATATTTGTTACTAAGTTACAACAATTAGAAGAAGTATGTGATTATTTGGAAACACTAATACTAATGTAAACAATATAATTAGGAAATGAAGTGAATTCTTAGTGTTAGTTATATTTTCCAATGGATTTATTATCCACTTTATAATACATTTTATATTAGAGCATATATGATATTAAAGTATATGCAAAAAAAATAGAAAATATATATGTACATTAAGTAAAATATAATAAAATAACTTAAATAATGGTTAATGGTTAACCGCAAAAATCGTACCGAAAAACCCGGTTAATTGCTTAGGCAGAATCCGCCTAAACGACGGTTTACGGTTCGCAAAAAGAGCGAACGAAACTTTCGGTACTCGAACCGAAATGTTATTTCGGAGCCGGTTAACCACCTATGAACACTCCTACGGCTAAAGAGTGCTTAATTGGCTGGATTAAAAGCATGTTATAGAAAGGTAGTGGTTTTCTCATTTTCCTTTTGTTTGGTTGGAAAAAGAGGAACATAGTTTTGCAAACGGTGGATTATAGTTTGCAAAACCCATAGCTACACCCCAAATGGCCAAACTAATACTTTCCCCAACTATTTTCTATTTTATCGTTTAGACTTTTGCATTATTGACATACGCTCCTTTGATTATCTTTTATGATTGAAACAAGAAAATATAGTCAAGTCATGTGGAGCTCGTGATTTGTGTACGTACCTTGAGAATACCATATGTTTTCATAATAGACAAAAAAAAAAACCAATTTGTATATATATTTACTAATAGATAATTACGTACATTGGCGAGCATATAACTTCATATGGTGGGAGATTGATACATTTACCCATTGGGTAAGTAATGCACTAGTAATAAAATATTAAAAAAATTATTAATACTGCCGAGTTAATTATGTATTAAGGTGCATCTCTAATGGGTAGATTACACGTTGCGCCGGCCTTGCGCATAGGCTGGAGTGCGATGGTGTAGGGCCCAGACCTGTAGGGGGCCAAATTCGACATATACACATATATATTTTTTGTGCCTCCTTTAATTTTGAGAACTGCACTGGTTAAGCACATCCTCTCGCGCCGCACATATGGTCACTACCACCCAAAGCGCCCAACAAGCCCCAACCCCTCCCCCCAACATTGAAATTTGCTTCCACTAAGATTTGAACCTTGGTCTCCCATGTGGGAGATAGGAAGCCATACCATTGGCTACACAGGTCCTTGATCCAAATTCAGCATATATGTTTCATAGATTAAAGAAAAACGGTTTCACCGGGCTCCCATGGTTTTCAAAATTCATAGGTATCCCCGTTTTTAAAAAAATGCACTAGGCACCCCAACTTTGGGGGTAAAATGCCGAAATGTCCTTAATGACTAACGGTGTTAAGTTTTCGTTAGTCATTAACTCTAATTAACCCTCTAACCCTAATTAACCCTAATTAAGCCTTCTAACCCTAACCCCGTAACCCTAACACCTAACCCCCCAACCCCTCCCCCCCACCCTCCCACCACACCCGTCGACCCCCTACCCCAAAGAACCCCCTCCCCACCACCTCTGCCGGCCCCCTCCCCCACCACCTCGCCGGCCCCTCCCCCGTCGATTTCCCCCACCCCCACACCCACCCCCACCCCTTGCAGCGGCCCCCCGATCGATTCCCCCAACCCTTCCCCACCCCCCGTTGATTTCCGCGCCCATCCCCCAAACACCGGTCAATTTCGCAACTCCCGCACCCCCTCGCCCTCCATCGAAGCCCCCCCTTCGCATTCAACAATGGCTGACGTAAGAATCTCACTCTCTTCCTTCGACACTAATGGCGACTAACGAACATAGCAAGCGAACCAAACACGATTTTTTTCGGGGAAAGGGTGGAGGGGGGTGGGGGATGGGTCCGCATCGACGGGGGTGGGAAGGAATGGGAGCGAAATCGACTGGGAGGAGGGCCTCTTGCTGGGGTGGGTGTAACACACCCCATAATTTACACCCTTTATTTTGGTGTTTGTTTACATTAAAATGATATTTTTCGTAAAAATAAAATAGTTTATTATAAAAACTATTTTTAATGAGTATAATTGTTTAATTGTGGTATTGTGTTGTTGGGTTAATTAATTTAAAGTGTATATATTTATTTAAGTATTTTATTAGTTTTCGTTATTTATTTAGGCGTATAGGATGCGGTTTTGTCGCGTAGCGTTTTGTAACGTTGTTGGATCGACTTTGAGTGATGAAATGGTACATCACGTGTGGCGTATCATGCTGGCCGAAAATTAGCCATTATGGTGTGGAGGATGAAGAGTTTTGGTGCTCATTAAGCTAACCTTTGGATCTCTTGTAACCCCCTATTTAATTCCCCCATTAACCCACCTTAATGCACCCTTAAACCTTTGCTTAATGAGGTGAATAATCTCATTCTTTTACTGCCTCTAACCCCCTTCATAATGCTAGAAACAAGTCAGGAAATTCGTGCATAACAACTCTTCTTCTTCTCTCTTCCGCATTTTCGGCTATTTCTCGCACCCCTATTTTGTTTGCATCATATCTCCTTCGTTTCTTATCCGAATTGGACGGGTGAGCAGTCAAAATCCATCTACTCGGAAAGATCTTGATCGTGGTATAATTTGTTTTTGAATAAAGGGAAAGGCACCACTGCAGTTTTCGTTTCAATCAGACGAGTCATCCGGTTTTTGTTCCCTGTCATACGTTCACGAAAATAACCGTAGCCGGAGATTTAACCATTGGATCGTCCTTAAATTTGGACATATCGTTTATAACATCTTGTTCTTCACTTTGACTAGAGAGATTTGGAACTGAGGTTTAGATCACCGGGAATTATGGTCGGAACATAAGCACGAAATGAGATTTTTCAACGTTCAAGAAGAAAACGCCTAATGACTTGTTGCTACAATTATCGTTCATGAAGCAATTGGATTGCACGCATATTTTTTCGAATCCCTTTAGACTCAGCTCTCCTCCCGACATTCCAGTAACCGGTAGTTATCTTAGAACGCAGAGAGTAAAGTATTTTTCGGTATTAGATTATTACGCTAGGAAATTGTTTAAAATATTTTTTATGAAATTATTGATGAAATTGTACGTGAATGTTCTTGATGTATGCTGTGTGAATATTATGTGCAGCAAAATAATTTTCGTTTGAGTTTAACTATTTATTTGATTTATTTGGTAATTTATGCGTTTATGGCTTATTTGCAAAATAATTAGTGAACAAATTTTATAAATACCGAATTTTTTTTTGAAGCATGTTATGGGTGTAGTATGTTTTTCCTGCCATAGAATAATTTTTTCTACTGTTTACAGGTTTATTTAATTGATTTATCTATTTTTGCATTTTTGTATTTTCTAGTATTTAAATCGTGAATATTATATTTGGAGGCTTAAAAATCTATTTCTTTGCATAATATGTATTACCGTGGGTTTATGCATGTTATGTGAATTTTGGTAATTTTTGGGCATTTATTTCTATTTTTAATTATTATATTGGCTTTCTTGAGTATTCTGTAAATTAACGTTTTAAATAACTTTCAGAGATCGAAAATTAGAAATAAAATTTGTACCATGTCAGTAGAGTCATAATGGTCGTATGATAATTTTTGTGATAATTTACTGATCGTTTTTATTAGTTTAATAATTTTATTGTGTTTTTGTTATGAGTTTGAGGATATTCTTTTTAATTATTCAAGGGATTAAAAATAAGAAATAAATTGAGACCTTTTATATTCTTGAGAACTGATGATTTTTAAGTTACTGTGGTTATAATTTTGTATCATTATATTTACTTTTAGTCCTTGTAAAAATGATTAATGGTGTACGTTTTACTGATTTAATGAGCTTTGGTATTAATTGGCGGTGGCGTCAAACGCACATTGATGCATCAGACGCAGGATGGTCCGTGTGGCAGACGCATAGGTTGGTGTTGAGCGCAATCTCATGCGCCGAGCGCATAGTTTTGTGTTGCGTGATTTTCGTATGTGCTTGTACATATGTTTTACTTGGAGTTGGTGATCTTGTATGATGTGATTCATTTCTGGTTGATACTGTTGGTGTTGTAAACTCATTAATTGTCGTTGTTTGTGCTTTGTGGTGCGCAAAGTATTTGTTGTTGAAACATTTGTTGTAAGTTTGTAAGTTACTACTTTGAAGAAATTTTGAAGAGATATCTTTTGATGAATTATGGGTATAAGTAGAGTGACATCCCTTTGACGAATATTTTTAAGATGAATGATGCTTTGATGATATTTATGATTTTATTTTGAGATAAGAACATCCGGTGGGATAGATGTAGTCCCCGGTGAAGAACATGCCAACCACCTGGTTTGCGAACTAGGGGTAAACCCGGGTTAATTATTAGCCGTCGTCCGAGAGGTCGGGAGTTCGCGTATTCTACCCCCGCAGACGGAGTTTGGCCATTCTTAGACAGGGCAGGTGGGGAACGTAAGCCCATGGACCGACCCGGAGATTGCGATCCGACAAACCTTAGGAAGTGAGTTGCGATTCACCGGCGTTCGGTTTCGACTCAATAACCGATTTATCTATGTTTTTATTATTATTGAAGTACCCTTGAGATGATTTATTCATTTTATCTTTTGTATTACTTGGAGAGCTTTATGATTTTGGATGCATATCATAGTTGTCTTGACCTTATGTTTCCTTTCTTATTAATCTATGTCTAACTTGTACTTTGATTTCTTTTGTTCTGGGAGAACTGCTAGTTAATCCCCGCTGATTGTGGATGTTTGTTGATACATTTTGCAGGTGATGTTGATGTGAATCTTCTTTGGTTTTGGGCTCGGTTGAGATGTGAGCATTAAAATATTAGATGTTTTAGGCCTAGACTTTTAATTAGTTTGAGAGTCGTTTTCTCTTTTGGATATTACTCTAATTAATTTAATTAATTTATACTATTTACTTATGTTGGTTTATCACTTAGTTATTTAAACGCATTTCTTGTAGTAGTGACATTTCCGTAAGACGATGTTTCCGCCATCGTCCTATTAATACTATTATTATTTCTTTCTTTTCCTTTGAAATTTCGGGGTGTTACAGTGGGTGTGGGGAAATCGACGGGGGAGGGGGATCTTTGGGGGGGGGGTGGAGGTGGTGATGGGGTTGTGGGGCCGGGCCGCAGGGGGTGGTTGGGTGATGGTGGGGTTAGGGGGCGCTGCAGGGGGAGGGGAGGGGAGGTGGTGGTGGTGGGGGTTAGGGTTAGGGTAAGGTTAGAAGTTAGGGTTTAGTTAGTTAATTGGGGCTAATTAGGGTTTGATTAGAGTTAGAGGAGTTAATTAACCCTAATGACTAACGGAAATTCTAACACCGTTAGTCATTAAGGGCATTTAGTGTATTTTACCTCCCATGTAAGGATACCTAGTGCATTTTATTAAAAAACAGAGTACCGCATGAATTTTGCAAAACCACAGGGTACCTAGTGAAAAATCGAAAAAAACTATGAGCTTAAGCTACAATGCGTGTATTCTCCCCTAATCCCTCCTCCCAACTTCAATTCTATAATTGTTCTTTAATCTAAAAAGAATCCTTCAATTTCGCTACTTTCCCAAGTTATTGATTGACAACTCTCTGACTTCTCCAATCTTTATTTGCAGTTACAAAACCGTCGATTTCCAAAAAAATTATTAGAAGAATTAATGAAAGAAATCTCGTTGCTCTAATAATCCCGCAATGGAAAATAACTTTGCAACATAAAAACTCAATCTCCATACCAATACAACAACAATACGAATTGTTTCCCTCCATTGAAGGAATTCTATTATACTTCATATCCTATTTTCTTCTTTCTCTCTCCTTCATCAAACATGAACCGGGACGATGGAGTATTGATGGGCTGGGAGCCCAAAGGGTGGCGATCCCTAGATGTCTTCTTTCTCATTTGACTTATCTCTTTTTTTTCTCAATAAAACTAATCTGTAGAAGAGACTAAGGGTCTGTTCTGTTCAACTTATTTTGTCTTATCTTATCTTATCTTATCTTATAGGATCTTATAAAATCTTATCTGATCTTATCTTATCTTATCTTATCTTATAGGATCTTATAAAATCTTATCTGATCTTATTTTATCTTATCTTATCTTATAAGATAGTTTATTGTGTGTGTCTAACATCTTATTTATCTTATCTTATCTGATCTTATCTTATCTTATCTTATAAAATCTTATATAAGTTAAAATAAGTTGAACAGAACGGACCCTAATTCCTATCAACTACAAGTCTGCAAGATCAAAGACATTACTCTAATTGAAAATTTAAAGTATATTTCATTACTTCTTGCTCAATACCAAAAAAGGTAATACGGATATAGTTTTATTTTTGGTGATATGATATACTCCATCCGTCTCATAATATAAGTCCTGATTCTGTTTTTACACGGGAATTAAGGTAAGTGAAATCTTGTTTTATTTGGATAAATAGATTCATTTTTATAGGGAAACACTAACATTATTTTTTTTTCTTTCTAACAAAAAATTGAATATTTAATGTTGCACGATTTAATGTGTAGAGAAGTTCAATGGGGTAAAAGATCCCATTTTGTCATTAATAATGGTGCATTGGGAGCTGAAATTATGAGGATATTTTGGAAATTAAATTATTTTCATGAGGGTATTTTGGGAATAATTATTGATTGAAAATATAAATATGACTTATATTTTGAGACACCTTATAAGAAAATAAGACTTATATTATGGGATGGAGGGAGTAAAACATTATGATGGTTTTTATTTTTTATTTACTTTTTACTCCATTAATCTAAAATGTTGTCATTATTGTTTAGTGATTTAGCTTATTGGTATAATTAGTTTTTAGTACGTTTTTATATCATAGGTTAGACAAATGTTTTGGTGCTTCACTAATTATCTTAAAGATATTATGATGTAGTTGATTGGAATATTTTTCTAATCATTCATATATATATATATATATATATATATATATATATATATATATATATATATATATATATATATATATATATATATATATATATATATATATATATATAGACTTAGTTCAATGTTTCATGCTTTACTCGTAATTTTGCAAAGTATAATATGGATACATGTTAGATGTTTCACAAGTCAAAGCTAAATAATACTAATTAATTAATTTTATTAACTCATTGATCCTGTACACATTTGGAAGAGAACATAAGTGCGAGTGCGATTTAAAAAAAAAAAAAAAAAAAGGATGTATCTTTCAATGTTTAATAACGTTATTATTTGGTTAACTAGTATTTGGGTTCGAGCGTTGCCCCGATTAGGATTGTTTTCCAAACTTGATATGCATTTTTTTCCATTCGCATTAAAAATATATTTAAAAGAAAACTCAACATTTAAAAGGTACAAATATAATACTATGGACATATAATATTATGGATATTTACTTTTGTTAATTGACATGACACACTAGTGCATAATTGACCTAATGTATCACCCTAAAAGTGTTACTTAAAGGCCTAAAAGTGTTGCTTTAGACAATAGGTAACACTTTTATAAGTGAAACATCTGCCCGTGCTACCTATTCTCTACGGTAACACTTTCCAATGCTAATGTTTCACTTTCTCAAGTGTTACTCAAAATTCTTTGATGTAACACTTTTTTAAAACTAATGTATCATTTTTATAGTGTTACTCTTAATTTTTTATGTATCACTTTTACGTCTATAGTAGCATTTTCTATGTCATCTCTTGAATTATAGTAACACTTTATTAGTACTATGTATCATTTTAAGTCAGCATATATAACACTTTATTAGATATTGACATAGGGCATTTTGGTCGTTGGACAAAACACCTAAGGTCAAACTACCTAACTAGACCACTAAATTAGGTAAAGTGGTAAGCAAGGGTCATTCTTCCACAAGGACTAAGGAACACCAAAATGTCTTGATAAAACAATAAGTTAGGCTGAAATCAAGTCGGAAATTGTCAATAACCAACTAAGAACTACGAAAATAACTAAATATCAAAGATAACTAAAGTTAGGAGATGGGATTAAACACCAACTAATCATGAAATAGGCATAAGAATATTAAATATAGAGATAATGCATGAACACTACTTGAATTAGCTATTGACTCAACATACAACTCTCATCCTACTCTCATAGGCGGAGAAATTCTCAAAGACATCAAATAAGGACTCTCATCCATTACTAACATATCCCGAGGTTCAAATAAGCACAAGTCAATAATAGAAATCAATAGGCCACACTCTCATGCCAACCTAAATCAATCTACTCCAATCCAATACAACATTCAAGTGATCAAAGAGAATGCAAAATAGATTAGAAAAGCTAGACAAATAATAATTTAATCACGCAAATCTCCAAATCCAATCTCAAATGCCCAATCCAATCATGGTTGGGTTTTCACCCAAACCCTAACCAACAAACTACTCCATAAATACAAAAATGAGGACTTTAGATAAATTAAGCACTAATAACATGATAATAATCCTTAATCTAACAATAAACTAAACAAAATAAACCACATATAATTAAACTAAGCATGAACAACTAATCTAAGAAAAACAATTAAAATAAAGCAATAGAGGAAGAGAGAGAGAGTAAGAAATGCTCATTGATAAATTGTTGAATCTTTAATACAGGTTGTCACCCTTGAATCTCCAAATCTTCAATCCCTCTTTGAGTTTTCTCCCTAAACTAAGCTATGGAGGCTAATCCTCCTTAAAACCCTAAAAAGTCTAAAACTAAGAGTGGTGAATAAAATAAAACTTGGCTCCTCTAAATGGGCTAAGGAGGGTATTTATACTCCCCTCAATTACATCGTCGTAAAAAAATGGGCCGAAGAAAAACGTGCGACAATAACGACGCCGGGCGGGCTCCACATGGCCCAGCAAGCAGCCCCAAGGCACCCGGGCGGTGGGTCAAGGCCCGGGCGGTGCGGGGTGGCTCGGGCCGTCGCGGTACACCGGGCGGGCATGCTATCCTTCTTCGTCGGCGTAAGCTCCACTCTTCAGCAGCCGGCGGGAAGGACACTTGCTCGGGCGGGGATGAGACCCGGGCGGGCTGGAAATAGCTCGGGCGGGCCAGCAGACGCGCCTGACTTCAAAGAGTCATATCTCTTTCATTTTTCATCGTAATCAGGATTGTGACCACTCGTTGGAAAGTATCGAGCTAAACTTTCATCTCCAACTTGAATCACTGAAAAATATTATTTGTAGTGAAAGTTATGACTGTTTTAATATGACCCTTATGCACAAATCCTTCCAAAAGCTCTTATTTTGGCAAAATTGCTCCACTCTATGCTTGGTGTGTGGTATGGATAGGTGGGAAGTGTGGTGTAGGATAAGCTCTATATTATAGCACTAAATCAAGCCACCCCTCTAACTTTGAAACTCGAACGTGTAGCTCCAAAAAAGCTTACCTACATAGAAAACCAAACACAAGGGGAGAAACTATACATATATAAAATAATAAAATGAAAATAAATAAAGAAAACAATAATAACTAAAAAGGAAATAAAATTAGAAGAATAATAACGAAAATTAAACTAAAACGACTCTAATTACGCACGAATTACTACCCTATGAGTGACATAGATGTCTCTCATCAAATGCCCCCAAACTTGAACTTTGCTCGTCCTCGAGCAAAACAATTGGACACAAAAGGGAAATAGAAAAGCCAAAAGATTTATTAAAAGCTAAACTAGAAAGCAAGATATCTAACTCACTTTCGTAGGAATCACGGTTGCATTTAGCGCATGCAACAAGCTCTTTAAACCCTAAATCGCTTTAAAGGGCGAGTGAGATCTCGCGAGGGTTTCCCAAGAGGCTTAACCCACAACTCTAATCAAGCACAAACATATAGTAAGCCAAAGTCATCTCTTTAAATATGGTTCACAAAGCAATGGACGATCTAAGCAAACTTTCAAAGCATAACCATCATCAATATGTATCCATGACTTTGGAATATAGGGGATAGGCTAATCTAAGGTGCAAAATTGACTCTATTAAAAGCTTCAAAACATCAATTAGAGTCTACTAAGGCATTCAAGAGTTACAATTCGTTCTCAAATGGATGAAGAAGGTCCCAAGATTGATCCTAATCACCTATGGTGCACATAAACTCCCCAAACTTCGACTTTTTGCTAAGAGAAACCATGATTGTAGTATTATAACGATTGAGCAATGGGTCTAGAGTCTCAATGTTTAAGCCATAATGACATTCATCATTACTAGGGAGACTCTACTTATTAAATTTTCAAACTCCCACTCAACCATTTCGACTAACCCACTTTCTCAAATCATGTGGTAGTTACCACTTATTGACTCTTTTTTCGATTTTCTTTTCATTTAATGGACTTTAATAGGCTTTTATGCCTTGTGGGCTCATTGGCTCCACTTATTGGACTCAAGACTTAAACATTTTTTTTTTAAAAAATCGATTTAACTCTTAGCATAGCTTATTCGTGGGTAAAAAGCTTGTGCACCAAAGAATATTTCAAGATCCAAGTAGGGTCACTACAACTTCCAAAAGAGAATTAGTTCGACTCTTTTCAACACAAAGTTTGACAACATTTAGAATCATAGATTGCCTTTTTCGAGTAGAAAATCAAGCACCAAAGATTAATCGATCCCTAATCACCCCAAATTACACATACAAGTAAACATCCAATGGAAACACCTATACTCATCTACCCAAATGACCAAATCAAAGGAATCCACATAAATTTGTCATCAAGAATCTTCCCTTGGACGCAAATTGCTTTGTACTTTTCTTTATTCCTCAATTTTTTTGGATTTTGCCAAACATCAATTTTTTTTCAATTTTTCTTTATAAAGAGAAACTCAAAACTTGAAGGAAAAAAAAAAAGAAAGAAAAATATTTTTAGATTTTGAATTTTGTAAAAAGAGAAAAGTAAATAAATAAAGTATATACACCTCCCCAAGCTAGCGAATAGCTACTCCCCCAAGCTAAAATAAAGCATTGTCCTCAATGCTTGAATAATACGATCAAAGGGAGGGAGGGGGAAAGAACATCCAAACCAACAAGCACATGGTCCACAATAATAAAGCATTAGAGAAAGAAAAAAAAGAAGGATGCTACCGGATAATAGATGGGTGTAAATACCCGTATTTGACCCAATTTCTCCATTTCTAATCAACTTCCTCAAAACCATGATTTGCTTTCCACGTGCTATTGAGAATGAGTTTATTCCAATTTTGTACCTAAATCAAAATCAAGGATAGAAAAGAAGATTAAGTAAATTAAAAGAAAGAAAATGAAAGCAATAAATCACGGATTACTTCCCGAGAAAGACTTATTTAAGGTCCTAAGCATGACCTTTCTAGTAAATATCCCGACAAAGATCGCAAGAGTTTGTCAAATGCATTGGCACACATTTCAAAGAAGATACCATATGCAACAAGTAAAGAGTGAACATGCACAAGGTATGGTGCAATTCTATGCAAAAATCGAGGAGGGGGAGTGCCTAAAAGAAGGAACAAAAGGAGAATCAAGAAAGTAGGAAGAAGAAGAATCAAAAGAATACAAAAACGAAGGAAAAATCGGCAAACTCTCCTCGATAAACTCTTTTGCTTAACAATCTCAATCTTTTCCTCAAAATTTATCAAATGAGGCACTTGAAGGGCAAAGGAGGAAGGAGACTCATACAATGGAGGTAATTTGGGTGAATAAGGGAAAAGGATGGAAAATGAAGGAAGTAGGTTAAGTTTTCTTGAAAATAGGATATAAGGTGAACGAATAGAAACTAAGGTTTCACAAATGGCTTCTCCTATATCACAAGTTTTCAAATCGCACACTTTTTCAACCAATGACTCCTTACCAACATCTTTTTCATCCTCTAAAGCCTCAAAAACATCACCAACCACCAAATGATGTATCTCACTCTTAAATTGACCAAAATCTTCACTTAAGCAAGAAGGGGTAGGAGAGGATGGGTACTCTAAAGCACAATGAGAGAGAGTAAGGTCCAATTCATTAGAGGAAGACACATTAGACTCAAAAAGAGAATGTATAGACTCATAAACATCCTCAATTTCAACAATATCCTCAAAAATGGGCTTTTTCTCCTCAAGAGCATACTCCTCATCATCACTACTCCAAAAACCATCATCAAGATCTAAGCTACTCTTTCCCAATTGATTTTCAACTTCAACATCCCTCGAATCATCATCATCATCAATAATCTCATCATGGTCATCATAAGATCCATTTTGCTCTTGATTTGCAAAAGTAGGTTCCAACCTAGACTCCAACAATTGAGAAACTTGAGTATCTAGCATTTTATTATGAACTTGCATTTGTTTTAAGCTCTCTCTCAACTCACTAGTCTCTTTAGCTTGATTAGTCATGAAGGTTTGCATCATACTCTCTAGACTAGTGGTGTTGGTGGACGGTCCCTAATCAAGAGGTGCTTGAAGTATAATTTGGAGACCATTTTGGGGAGTGGGGATTACAATCAAGCATATGAGAGTCAATATCGGGAATATGAGGCACTTGATTAAAATCCATGCACAAATTTGATGAATATTGAGAAGTAGCATGAATATCATCAACATTAGAGTGCACATCATTGTTATAAGCAGAGGAGGGAGGGGGATTAAAATCATGTATATTAGGGTCACTAGTGGGAACATTTGACTCATCAAAGGAATTCATGCAAGCATTAGATGAATTATGAGAATTTGCACAATCAAAATCATAAGTATCCCTAGCTAACCACATATAAAAATCCCAAGCTTCATCTAAAGATATAGCTCGAAATTCACCATTAAACATATTTTCAACCACTCCTCTAGTATGCTCATTTAAACCCCAATAAGTGATCTCACAAGCCTCCCAAAGACCATAACCATAGTACTTTATAAAGTCCTCAAGTCTATCAAAGTAAACCCAAAAGGACTCATTCTCATATTGAGGAAAAGCAATATTTGCCATTTTTTTTAGTAAGAATAAGAAAAGAAAAAAAAAATCAAAGAAAAACAAAGAATATTCACAAATAGCCTAGACTCATCTAATCAACACAAATCAATGTAAGCCGAAGTCCCAAGCAACGGCGCCATTTTGACATAGGGCATTTTGGTCGTTGGACAAAACACCTAAGGTCAAACTACCTAACTAGACCACTAAATTAGGTAAAGTGGTAAGCAAGGGTCATTCTTCCACAAGGACTAAGGAACACCAAAATGTCTTGATAAAACAATAAGTTAGGCCGAAATCAAGTCGGAAATTGTCAATAACCAACTAAGAACTACGAAAATAACTAAATATCAAAGATAACTAAAGCTAGGAGATGGGATTAAACACCAACTAATCATGAAATAGGCATAAGAATATTAGATATAGAGATAATGCATGAACACTACTTGAATTAGCTATTGACTCAACATACAACTCTCATCCTACTCTCATAGGCGGAGAAATTCTCAAAGACATCAAATAAGGACTCTCATCCATTACTAACATATCCCGAGGTTCAAATAAGCACAAGTCAATAATAGAAATCAATAGGCCACACTCTCATGCCAACCTAAATCAATCTACTCCAATCCAATACAACATTCAAGTGATCAAAGAGAATGCAAAATAGATTAGAAAAGCTAGACAAATAATAATTTAATCACGCAAATCTCCAAATCCAATCTCAAATGCCCAATCCAATCATGGTTGGGTTTTCACCCAAACCCTAACCAACAAACTACTCCATAAATACAAAAATGAGGACTTTAGATAAATTAAGCACTAATAACATGATAATAATCCTTAATCTAACAATAAACTAAACAAAATAAACCACATATAATTAAACTAAGCATGAACAACTAATCTAAGAATAACAATTAAAATAAAGCAATAGAGGAAGAGAGAGAGAGTAAGAAATGCTCATTGATAAATTGTTGAATCTTTAATACAAGTTGTCACCCTTGAATCTCCAAATCTTCAATCCCTCTTTGAGTTTTCTCCCTAAACTAAGCTATGGAGGCTAATCCTCCTTAAAACCCTAAACAGTCTAAAACTAAGAGTGGTGAATAAAATAAAACTTGGCTCCTCAAAATGGGCTAAGGAGGGTATTTATACTCCCCCTCAATTACATCGTCGTAAAAAAAAATGGGCCGAAGAAAACGTGCGAATAACGGCAGCCCGGGCGGGCTCCACATGGCCCGGGCAGGCTTACCAAGGCACCCCGGGCGGTCTGGGTCAAGGCCCGGGCGGTGCAGGGTGGTCGGGCCGTGCGGTACACCGGGCGGGCATGCTATCCTTCTTCGTCGAGGCAGAAGCTCCACTCTTCAGCAGCCCGGGCGGGAAGGACACTTGCTCGGGCGGGCTGATGAGACCGGGCGGGCTGGAAATAGCTCGGGCGGGCCAGCAGACGCGCCTGACTTCAAAGAGTCATATCTCTTTCATTTTTCATCGTAATCAGGATTGTGACCACTCGTTGGAAAGCTATCGAGCTAAACTTTCATCTTCAACTTGAATCACTGAAAAATATTATTTGTAGTGAAAGTTATGACCGTTTTAATATGACCCTTGTGCACAAATCCTTCCAAAAGCTCTTATTTTGGCAAAATTGCTCCACTCTATGCTTGGTGTGTGGTATGGATAGGTGGGAAGTGTGGTGTAGGATAAGCTCTATATTATAGCACTAAATCAAGCCACCCCTCTAACTTTGAAACTCGAACGCGTAGCTCCAAAAAGCTTACCTACATAGAAAACCAAACACAAGGGGAGAAACTATACATATATAAAATAATAAAATGAAAATAAATAAAGAAAACAATAATAACTAAAAAGGAAATAAAATTAGAAGAATAATTACGAAAATTAAACTAAAACGACTCTAATTACGCACGAATTACTACCCTATGAGTGACATAGATGTCTCTCATCAGATATTAAGCAACACTTTTTGTTAGCTAGCTTTATAGTAACACATCTATTTCACATGTCTTATAGTAACATTTTTAAATTTGTCAGCACACATACAATGATAATAATACTAGCACTTACAAACGTAATAACGAAGAGGAAATAGTATGATATTATAGATATAAATGAGTACAAAACTCAACAGTTATTGTAAAGAATGAGCCAAAGAGTAGTATTCATCAACAGAAAATATATTACTGCGTTCAAAATATGTATAGTTGATATGAAAATCAAGTAATAATTATATAATTCTCCCAAAATAATCCTAGATCAATCTTATGGTCATTTCTTTCTTTTGTCTTCACTTCCATCGCCCTATCCATGCATGCATATTTCCCAAAGCATATATCCAATATCTTCATCATCCTGCAGCAAGAACAAAAAAGAAAATAGGAATCTTCAACGTCTGACTACAGTATATGCATAGCATGATACTACCTCTGTTCTTTATCTATTGCAACAATAGGTTTGGACACGATTTTTAATGAGATGAAAAAGTTTGGTAATTAAGCATAAAGGTACCCTTTAATTTACTAGAGTAAGAGAGAGAAATGATCACTTAATAAAGTAAAAGTACCCCCTTTAACAATAAAAGGTGGGTTAATGAATAATTAATAAGAGATTTAGTAGGATAAAGCAAGGGTAATAATGTCAACTATAGTTGTTTTTTATACCAAAAGTGAAATTGTTGCAATAGATGTGAAACTACTTAAAATGGTAATTATTGCAATAGAAAAAGAACGAAGGAAGTATTTAGCAAGGGTACAACCTAGTGTCAAAATTCCTAACCTCTGCATATTTAACGTGGATTTTTTGTGCAGGTGTGAAGCACATGTTCAGAAAGAACACGAGCTAAAACAAATGGTATTATTAACTCGTCATGTTTCCCACTTTTCCTCCCACTCTACAGTCAATTCTGAATATTTGCAACATGGATAGTAATGAAACAAACTCATGATTACATAGAGCGAGGGCATCCCTCGTTTCTAATTACAAACTTATTCAACCGTATAACACGTTTCTTTTAAGTAATTCACAACTAACTTATTTGAGTAAACACCAACCAAACAACTGACTTTTATTATATTACTCTATTTACAAGTATTAAAGTTAAATTAATCAACTTAATTCACTTTTTAAAGTCCACTTCCCCGTAAAAAAGAAGTCCACTCCAATGTTTCAAAACTATAATTGAATTATATACTCTTTAATTCTTGAGAATTAACCTCCAAATTTATCTTAACAGCAACAACGAGAGCTAGTAGCTATTCCTATTAAGTTTCATATAAATAAACTAATTTGATGAACCTTCTCAATATAACCTTCTCAAGTGTTATCTACACAATATGGTTGAATCACTTAGACAAAGAAGTGAATTACATATTGCTTTAGAAGAAGTAACCATCATGAAAGGAGTTTATTAAACTACTAGTTTTGTTTAGTATGTATTATTAAAAGAATTAGACATATTTATCTACCTTCTCGTAAACTCGAATTAACTCAAACCTATTTCCACATAAACCTTGTTAATCAACTTTAGGAATAATGAAATTATTTTTAATGATATCAATATTATTATCAACATATACCGAATCCGATTTCTATCTTTAATTAAGTTGGCTACTATTATCACTTCACTCTTCGAGACTAGATAAATAGTCATTTACTAATTGACTTATACCTTTATAACTTCTTAATTGCGATACTTTTAGCTTAAAACTCAACAACGAACTGGAATTAAGAAAATATGAATACTATATAGGAATTCATAACTTTCAATCAACCTTATATTAGAACCAAAGAAACTTAGATTACCTCTTACTAACTAACAACATTGAACTTCATACAAAATGAGTCTTCCAAGCCCAACTAATTCTTGTTATAGATTGAATTATAAGTACAAATTAGCATAAACCGACTCACCAAACTCCAAACAAACGAGCCAAGTTACTTCGTTATCCTCAATCATTCACCTCCACAATCAATAACACATGATTACCAACTTTAGCTAGACAATCTTTAAATTCACCTCGCTAACTAATAATAACAACAATAAACTATATTTCTAAATGAGTTCATAATCTGAAAAGTTAACTCAACTAGGACAAAGCATTACTAATTCCTAACTTAGAATTCCTTTACATTACATTCCAATTCCTTAATTTCATATTATGTAATGATTTCTTTTTCAATCTAACGAAGTAGACTAAACTCTTATAACTAACAAACCAAACCAAATCTTAATAGATTCTTAGAACTGAAGATTCAATCATAGTATAATTTTACTTAATAACTTATAATCAAGATTTCAAAACCAGATCAACAATCTAGTATCACCAACTGAACTTACCTCACAAACTAGATTGAACTAACAGCAAAACGATAAGCCAATATCCAATTTGTGATGCAGAATTTATGGTTAATCTGTTAGTCAACATATATAACATAACAATAAATGCTCAATTAGTTTCTATGACAACACAAGATTAACAACAACATCAATAACACAACAACAAGTTCAGTAATAAAGATCATCTACAACAAAACAACAATAACACCCAACAACAACAACAACAACAACAACAACAACAACAACAACAACAACAACAACAACAACAACAACAACACAACAATAACACCATTTGAGTTCTAGAAACAAGTAACTACAATTTAATATACTCATTCATATAATCAATCGTAACACAATTTCATCATCACAACTAATTTCATAACTTCAATGGAACAAAATTCAATTCAAATGAGAGATTGGGAGGGTTATTACCAACAATAGAAGAAGAAACCCCCACCACTGGCCACGAGACGTGCAACCGGCGAGAGGACGAGGGAGTACAGCCTACAGCCAAGCGGCACACAAGCAACAACAACAACGACAACAACCGCGCAGAGGTGAGAGAAGATAGTAGAACTAGGGGATGCAACGGGCGGGGGGCGGATTTTGGCATTCTCATCCCCATCCCCACCTCACTTTTTCATCCCCATCCCATCTCCATCCCCGGTGGTGGGTCCGGGAACTCATCCCCATCCCCGCCCCGCCATGTACACAATTAAAACCATCCCCGCCCCATCACCCACTTGGGTATCCATCCCCACCAAATCCCCACCTTCCTCGCCCCACCATCCACTTCATCCTCATTTGAAACTCATTGTAATACTCATATACCATATATAATTTCAAATACTAATAACAAAAAATATATACAAGCTAGAAAAACTATTAAAGAGTGTTATAGACTTGTAATTTGTTGAAAATTTAATATTTTAAGTGGGTAAGATGTAGGGTGAGTGGGGATGGGGCGGAGCGGGGATGGGGCGGGGTACAACTTAAAATGCACCTCCTCCCCATCACCCATGGTGGGTATAACTTTCATCCCCATCCCCGCCCCACTACCCACCAAACTAGGATCCATCCCCGCCCCATTGGGGCGGGGATGGGCGGGTCTCCTACTTGATCCGCCCCACTTGCATCCCTAAGTAGAACAGGACAACAAAAGCGAGAGAAGAAAACGGGACAGTAGTAGCACGTAGGTGCGGCACCACCACGAGGAAGAAGAGAGAGATGCGGCAAAAAAACAAGCCTGCACCAACAGCAACAAGGAGTAATGAGAGGAGATGCAAGGAGAGAGGAATTAATATGGCACGACGTAGCGTCGGTCTTAGTGCCGCAAGTGGCGGTGAGAGGGCCGCATCATCGGGGCGAAGGAGACAAGACGAGGGTTTGAGAGAAAAAGGGTAAGGGAAGATATAGGGTTGCGGGATCCGGGGGGAAGCGACGAGAGAAAAGGCGGGGTTAAGGGGGTTTTTGTGGGTTTAGCTGACCGACAGTAAGGGTAAGAGGGGGGTGTTTCGGTTTTTGGGTTCTCAAATGAAGCAACAAACAAGGATGAGGAAACCGACCCGAATTGATAAAACGCAACAATTTGGTTTCGTATTTTGGGTAAATACTACTCAACAATTTTAAATAATTGAAACCCCGAAATATATAATTTCAATATCGATAGTAATGATTTTGTAAAAGTAAAATAATAAATATTTACAAACATAACAAATCAATATTGTATATATGTTCTCCGATAAAATAAAATGACAATATCCAATACATAATTAAATTAATAATTATAATTAACATTTAATAATTGCTTTTAATCATAAGCCCATTACAGGGGAACAAAGAAGGAGAGCGAAGCGAGTTTGACTAGAACGAAGAACTAGAGTGGTGGCGAAATAGTGAAACCTAATTGGAATTAAAAATAAAGTAAATGTTGTTTTTTGGGATATTATCTCGGATAACCCCGACTTATAGGCTCTTTTTTCCAATATAAACCCCACTTTGGGGAGCCTGTCTCCGATAACCCCGAACTTGATTTTTGTCATTAAACCTAACGGAATAGCTATAAGCGTTAACTATTTTCAAACAAAAATAATTACTGCTTTTTCTTCTCTCTTGTTCTTCAATTCTTATTCTTCTCAAGAACTCATCAATGGCCTCCACCACTTTCTCTCTTAAATTGAAGAAGAATCTAGATCCAAACTAACAACAAACCCCACCCTCACATTCACAATAACAAAGCTATTATCTACATCTTCTTCACGCCACACTTTAATCTTCATCTAAATTTTTCACGCTTAATTTTATACTTACCAACAAACTCCACCCAAACTTGTTCATTCTCTTCTTCTTCACACTTAATAATTATACACAAAGTCAACAACTTGTATTTTGCTCACCAAACAACAACAACCAGCAACAATTTAACGGCGTGAGATTTCGAAACACCATGAAATTTTAATATACCTAGCAGCTACACTCAATGAGATCAACAAGTAGACCAAACTCAACACCTGTAGTATAATTCAACTAAAAGACATCGAGTTCGAACCCAGAAGAATGGTGGTGCGAGGTAGAGGAGAGAGAAAAAGAGGGAGTGGCGGTGGTGCTGGTGGTGGCGAGAAGGGAGATAAAATGAGGGTTCTAATTTCTTGCTGCTTACATAATTATGGTTCGAATTTCGAATTGAGTTCGTTCTACATGTTTCACCGTTGTGCATGAGCTTGCGCTCCAGGCGAGATCAAATTGGTCTGTTTCCCCCCCCAATTGTTGTCGGTGGTGATGGCTGTTTTTCTCAGTCTTTTTCTGATTCAACTGGAGATGCTTTTATCTTCTGTAATTAGTGTTACATTAATGGTTAATCTTACTGTACCTAGATTCACTTGTAAAATCATGACAAATTTTCAATTGTTTTTTTGTTCTTTTTACGTTAAGGATGAAGACATGAAAGTATGAAACAGTGGATGAATAGCAAGAGAGAGGCGATGAAGAACATAATTTCCAAAAAAAAAAATTAGATTTATGGCATTTAGTTTTTGCTTGCTGTACAATTGAAGAGAGAAAAAGTGGTGGAGGCCATTGATGAGTTCTTGAGAAGAATAATAATTGAAGAACAAGAAGAAGGAAATGAGTTTGTTTTTTTATTTTATTTTTAAAAAAGCAAGTAATTACTTTTGTTTGAAAATAGTTAACGCCGTTAGCTATTCCGTTAGGTTTAATGACAAAAATCAAGTTCGGGGTTATCGGGACGAGCTTGTCAAAGTGAGGGTTATATTGGAAAAGGCGCATAAGTCGGGGTTATCTCGAGATAATATCCCTTGTTTTTTAGTTTAATTCTCTTTGGCGGCTAATTAAGCGACAACATAATTTTGGATTAGCACTCGATTAATTTAAGATGACTTTGGTTTTTTTTGTTGAGGGAAGATGAGTTTGTTTAGTACAATGCTCCTATAAGAAAGAATACGAAGTAATTAATAAAATCTTAATGTTATAATTTTAAAAAATTATACTTATACTTCTTTAAAAAAACTTATCTTAAAGTGTTACCTTAAAATGTTACCAATATGTAAGTGCTACCTAATGGTGTTACCTATATGATGGTGTTACATCAAAATGTTACTCAATTGAAAAGTGCTACTTTAAAATGTTACGTATGAAAAATGTGTTACATTAATTGTTACATATTCTTAAGTGTTAGGGCGTTACATACATATTCGACAAACCCGAATTTTGAAAAGTGTTCCCCATACATGTTACCTTAGACTAACTTTGTACTAGTGACATATGTACACATTGGACAATTCTAGTAGAGTAACAGAGGTGCCACGTGACGTGTATACGTTGTCATGCACGCCTTTTAATATATTAGTATAGATGTTGTGAAATGTGCAATTGGTAATAGAATTATGTGTTTAATTTTTAATTAATTAGATGTAAGGGCCCTCATTTATCACTTCGCCTAGGACCATGAAAACTCAGGACCGGCACTGATTAGTGATTACACGTTGGATTGACAAAGTATCTTAGTATATGATGCAAATATGCAATGGAGAAAATAACAGAGGAAATTTGCTTAGAAAGTGCAGAAATCAGAATGCTAATATGCTATACGTTGCTATAATGGTAAAGCAATATATTCATCATTTTAGGGACACCAGCTGGAAATTATGATCTCCGCTGCTTCACATTCACGACTCACAAGTAAAGCAAAGAATATGTCCTCACAGAAAAAAAAAAAAAAAAAAAAAGATTCCAGTGTGAAAGTTGAAAACTGAAATCTATCACTCTTTATAAATAGCCTGGCCTCATAATAACTAATCGCCATTCACCACCCATTCAATAGTAAAAAGCAATCCTTTGTTTTGTTTGCCTACTTCCATTTCTTGGTTTTCCCATATCACTCCTTGAAAACACCCGCAATGGCTGAATTCGGAATCTCGATTGCTGAAAAACTTATAGAAGCTATTGGGAGTGAGATGATCAAAGAGATTTGCGACTTGTGGGGCTACAAATTTCAACTTGAGGAGCTCAAAGACAATGTCTCTACCATCAAGAAAGTGCTTCTTGATGTAGTTGAGGCCAAGCGGGAGCTGTCGAACGAAGAACGAGACTTCATCGAGAAGCTCAAGGATGCTGTTTATGATGCTGATGATCTATTTGATGAGCTTCACACACTGGCTGAGCTAGAGCAACTTAAACCATTAAGCAAGCGCGGTAAGTTCTTTGAAAAGGTACGTTGTTTCTTCTCTTCTAAGAACCAGGTCGGTCAAGCTTACAGGATATCTCGTGAGGTTAAGAACATCATGAAGAGGTTAGGTGATGTTGTACATACCCATAATCAATATGGTTTTAATGTGGACTATAAACCTATTAGTAGGAGAACAGATCATGGAACTTGTTCTTATGTAGATCCACATAAGGTTATTGGGAGGGAGAAAGATAAGGAGGCTATGATAGATATGTTACTAAATCGCAATGTGAATGATCATTTTTGTTTTTTGACTATAGTGGGTGTAGGAGGATTGGGAAAAACTGTTGTTGCCCAACTTTTTGTTTGATGATGAAAATGTTATAAAAGAATATCCTACGAGGATTTGGGTTTGTGTCTCTTATCATGTTGGGGAGAGTTTTGATGAGAGTGAAATTCTTTGTAAGATTTTAGAATCAGTTACTCGGAAAAAAAGTTGATCGTACTTCGATGGAATTGATTCACAATCAATTTCAAGAGGAATTAAGAGGAAAGAAGTACTTACTTGTCCTTGATGATGTATGGAATGAGGACCGTGAGAAGTGGCTTAAGTTAGAAAATTTCTTAATGTTGGGGCACGGGAGTAGTAGGATTGTTGTAACCACACGTTCTAAAAGGACGGCAGAAATCATAGGAAGCAAACATATCTTCGAGTTAAAAGGTTTGTCTGAGGAGCATTCATGGCAGCTCTTTGAGTTGATGGCGTTTAAAAAAGGGCATGAAAGAGAATACTCTCAGGAATTCGTTGAGTTTGGGAAAAATATTGTTGAAAAATGTTATGGAAGTCCTCTTGCTATAAGGGTTGTGGGAAGTCTACTATATGGTCAAGACATAAGTAAGTGGCAATTGTTTGAAAACATTGGGTTAGCAGAAATTAGGAAGGGTGATAATGATATTATGTCTCTATTAGAACTTAGTTACCACAATCTTGAACCCTCAATGAAGGCTTGCTTTAGTTTTTGTGCAGTGTTTCCCAAGGACTTTAAAATAGAGAAAGAGGTGCTGATTAGTCTTTGGATAGCCCATGGATTCATTATGCCGTTGGACGAAGGCCAAAGTATAGAAGATGCTGCCATGGAACATTTTCTAATTTTGTTTCACAGATGTTTCTTTGAAAAGAAAGTAAGAAGTGAAGATAGTGATGTCAATCCTGTTAAAATCCATGACTTGTTGCACGATGTTGCTCAAAATGTGGCGAAAGGGGAAATTCATGTGGTGGACTCAATTAGGGATAACATGGAAGATAGAGTTCGACATGTGCGTTATATTAGTGATAGATATCCACAAATTAGCTCTTTTTATACTAGTAAGATTCGCTCATTTTTTTGTTCGTGTCAGGAGATACCTCTTGTGCTGGATACCTATCTAGAAAAGTGGATGTGCCTAAGGGTGTTAGACTTGTCTAAGTTAGATATCATAAGATTGCCAAGTTCAATTGGTAAGCTTTTTCATTTAAGGTATCTTAATATGTCTTTTAACAAAGGCCTTGTGGAACTCCCTAATGCAATTACAAGATTACATAATCTGCAGACATTACTTTTATGTGGTTGCAAATGTTTGAGGGAGTTGCCAAAAGATTTTTGCCGACTGGTTAAACTTAGACACTTGGTTTTAGTTGATTGTACTGAGTTGGCTTGTATGCCTTGGGGCATGGATAAGCTAACTAGTCTTAAGAGTCTACGGTACTTCGTGGTGGGCAGGAGAAGTTTAAAGGCACAAAGCGATCATGACGAGCTTGAATCCTTAAAATATCTCACCGAGATCAAGATTGGTGAAAATTATAGAAGAGAGGAAGGGAGGAACGGTGGGAGCGGAGGGTATTTAAAGAGCATGAAACATCTAATACATGTTATCATCTTATTTGATAGAAATTTGGGTGGATGTGTTGATCATGATGAAGCTGCGTTGGAAATGCTGGAGCTACCTTCAAAAGTCGAGGCGTTTTACATGCAATACTACAAGGGTACAACAATCCCAAGGTGGGGAAGAGCAGTGGATAACTGGGCAATCTCCTTCTCAAAGCTTGCCGAGATTCACATTGAAGCTCCAAATTTACAAGAGTTGCCTATATTTAGTAAAATGTTATATTTGAAGTTACTAAGTGTTTATTCTTTGTCTAACTTGGAGTATATGGAGATAAGCAGCAGCAACACAAGCAGTGACACAGAAGCGTTCGTCACAATCAGCAACGTTCTTCCCCTCTCTTCAAGAACTTCAATTGTGTGACATGGAAAAGTTGAAAGGATTGTGGAAAGGTAAGCGATCCGGGGTTGATGATGAACAGACATTGAAATTTCCTTGTCTCTCTAAATTGATGATCCGGAGTTGCCCTAATTTGACGTCATTTCCTCCCTGTCCAAGCCTTGAAGTGTTGAGATTAGAAAACGACAATGAAAAGTTGCAAATAATAGTGAAAAACGCAGAGGATGACGTCAAATTATGGGACCTGGAAATAGACGATGTGGGTCATCTCAGATCACTGCCTACAAATTGTCTTACTCGCCTGTCTATACTAGAAAATCGATTTGAAGGTGCAAAGGACGGTCCATTATCAGAAGTCGCGGAGTTGGGGGTGAAGAGTAGTCATCTATCAGAAGTTGGGGGGCATTTGAGAGTTGTGCCTCTTCCTTGCGAAGCCTTCAAATTGATAGATTAAGCCATCTGAGGAGGGTTTCTGATGGAAGAGGGTTGAAGCATTTTACTTGCCTTGCATTACTGCTCTATTTTCGTCCGTTGATTGTTGGTTCGCCCGGGTTTGATTCGGTTCGATTCGGTCGTTGATTCCCGGTTGATTCGGTTGGTTCGGTTCTTAAATGATAATCATTACTATTAATTAGTTATAATTTATTTCGGTTGGTTGCTTGATTCATTGATTCGGTTGATTCGGTTCAATGGGTTCGGTTGCGGGGTTGGTTCGATTGGTTCGGTTGTTTTATCTAGAGAAGCGCTCAGAAGTCACTAACATTGGGATACAGCATAGACGGATCAAGTTTCTCTGATGATGAGGAAGAGGACAATGACAACAACATGCTTTGGAAATCTTTTCCTCAAAGCCTCCGCTCCCTAAGATTCATATGCTTTAAAAATGTGACAACTCTGCCCAAGGGGATTCAATACTTGACCTCCCTTCAAAGCCTAGAAGTTGCTCGTTGTCAGAATATGAAAGGCTTACCAGAATGGATAAGCTGTTTATCATCTCTGAAGTCCTTGTCCATATATGATTGTCCTGACCTCGTATCTCTTCCAGAAGCTATGTGGAACCTCACCTCACTTCAAAGACTCACGATAGGAAAATGTCCACATCTACAACAAAGATGTGAAAAACCCAACGGGCAGGACTACCCTAAAATTGAACACATCCGCAACATTTTAATGTAAGTAATCACAGTAACATCAGATACTGGCATACAAGCATACAGCTTGGTTTAGTTTCCATTTAATTGCCTTTTCTTCTTTATTTCTTATTTCTAAAAGAAATCAACTACAGGTTGGATGATTATTTGAGATGAACCTACAGAGCTCTTGAAGGGTCGGAACCTGGAATGTAGGATTTAATGACAGCTAACACGAGGTAATCTCTCTGCCAGACTTGGCACTTTTCGATACCTGAATTCAATCATTATATGTTCCAGAATAGTTTTCTGTATCATCTATGTATTGATTTTATTTCCATAAGTTTCTTCAATCTTGTTGTTGGTACTGATTTGTCTGGATTGTTGTTTAGAAACTTTCTGGAACATCTCTTCGTTTTACTTAATGTACTTAGTTTTACCCTTGGGATCAACCCGTTCCTCTTGACATTTAGCTAACTACTAATGTCTAATTCTTAGCATATTCCTTTTGATTCCTATTTAAAATCTTCACTTCAAATTTCCTTCATAAGTGACAACTAGGTTCACAAAGAACTGAAGAAGTTTTAAGTTTTGCCTAGGTTTACTGGCGATTTTGCAGCGTAAATCATCCAATTCATCTCAGTATTGCAGGTCGTTACAGGAATAGATGACTTCTGTAGGATTTATTGGCAATTTTGCAATGCCATTCTTTTGAAGTTTACAGACTGAGGACGTTGTGAAACAGTTCCTGTGTGTTACTGCACATTTGATCCCTTTTTGGCAGCTTCATTCCTAAAAAAAAATATTACACTCTACCATTATTTGTTTCAGTTGATGAGTAAATTTTATTTTTCCCTTTTTTTCATGTTGTAACAGCTGAACCTTCTATAACACACAAGTAACTTATTGTTGTCAGATCTTTTGGATAATGTACGGACCTGTTTTAGTTTGTTTTTGTATGTGGGCTATACTTTGTGCATCTTTGTTTGAAGGTGAGTATCATGTAGTAGAATCAAGCATCTACTTATGGAAATTTAGCTCTAATATTACTTACCTAATGAATTGTTAAAAATTTATTGATTTACATGATGATTTATTGTTATTGTTTTCCGTTAGTCATGCTGTAATGATAAACATTTATCTTTATGGATTGATTGAATGAAACCTTTTGGAAGCTATTTATTTTCCAACACTCGATTTCTTAACATTTGCCAACACGTTTTCTCGGCATACATTCAGATGATGTGTGACGCGCACGCCTTACGTATCACTCGATAAGGTAGTCATGACAAGGATTGCATTATAGGAAGGATAGAATGGAGCAGAGTTCTTCCCCTGTCAATTAAAAGGTGAGGGTGTCCTATCTTTTTTTTTTTTTTGGCCTGTTTACCTGAAAAATGGCTGCTTATATATCCCATATATATCTACGATGTTCAGTCTTTACCTTCATTTTGCCTCACGCTCATGCTCAAGATTATTTTTGCTCTAGATTCAACTCTTTCTCTTGGTATTTGCAGTCACTTCTTGACAAGGTGCTTTGCTATGAACGTATGACTTGTTGATGTGCCTTATTGAATAATAATGCCTTATTATTTCTATAGTTCCGTACATGTTACTGTTAGTATCTTCTGCAAACTGTGTTCTTTTTGGCTTGTGCTCAAATTTAAAACATTTTGTGCTGAATATAACTCTTTACCTTGTATTTGCAGACTACTTGACGAGCTCCTCATGACTATAAGAGTTCTCGTTTTTAGAGCTCGAAGGAAATCCCTCTTTACAAATTGGCCGAGTTTGTTTTTGCCTTTTTTTTACTTTGGTTTTGAAATCCGGTACCAATGACATTTGTGCAGCATAGTGGCATAGTGCTAACGCTGCTGGAAACAGGAATATAGTGAATATGCTTTGTAACTTAAATGTCAATAGCCGCGGTTCTTGTGCTTGCAGTAAGCGCCCTAGCAATGCAGGTTATCTCAAGAATCACAAGTGCTGAATGAGATGGATGTTGCTGCTTCTGAGTTTAATGATTACAGAGAAAGCTCGTAATTTGAAAGTCGAGGAAGACGTACCTGTTATTTGTTGCTTCAATTCCGTCTTCCTGAAATTTAAATAGTGCAAAATTATCAATTCAGGACTGAGATAAGAGGTTGAAAACAATGTAGAACAATTCATGTCAGTAGTTGCTGCATATATGATCCCTTTTACTTGATGGGGAACTCTCATTTTTCCTGCTCAACTAGTTAGGAAACAATGTGTTTAAAGTCTCTTGTCGTAGTACTCAAGCTATGAAACAACTTCTTATTGTGTGAGCATTGAGCAAGACCTTGCATATGAAGGGTCTCTTCATCAACCCTTCCTAGAAGGTGGGATGAAGGTGATACTGATGCAATGTAATTGGTCTAGCTTGTGTTAGATAGGAGTTTTATTGTATTGATTTCACTTTGATACTAATATGTACATCTTTCTTTTGTTGATTAATGAAATTAAACTTTATTTGGCCCGAAAAAAAAACCTTGCATCTATTGTTGGTCATAGCAGCTGAACCTTCTATAGCATAACAAATAATTTTAGTTTGTTTTTCAATGTATTATATCTTATGCATTTTTAAGGGTGAGTGTTGTTGAACCCTTGTTTTGATGATGACAATGGAATAAACATGCAAACTAAGTTATAAACTAACAAATTGTTGAGTGAATGAAATTTGCAAGGTATCAAGTCTATGGAAGAAATCAAGTTAGATTTTGAAGACTAAGTGAAGATGTTCAAGGAACTCGTACTAGAGTTGCATTGGAGCAAAAGAAACAAGTGAGGCTTTATCTTTTAGTTCCTGTGTAAGGAACGAGTAAGTTTTGGTAAGGAACAATGGCTAAGTAAAGAGAATGTTTGTCTTTCTTTTTGTAAGGAACTAGTCGAGTAATATAATGTGCAACTGGTTAAAGGAGTCTCGTTGGAGATTCTAATTAAAGGCTAAATTTTAGGAAAGATCTAGTTATTGATTTTATTTGTTTAAAATCTGATTTTAAGGAAAAGATTTTTAAGGAAAAGATTTTATCTTTATCCGAAAATAAAATCCTTTATGTTTTTAAATAAAATCTTTTTTGATATTTGATAAAATGATTTAAATTTGGTTTTATTAATTAAAATAGTTTTTAAGGAAAAACTAAATTTAAGAAAATGTTGCACAAGTAACTGCTAGATTTTAGAATGCCATTATCAGTTTGTTACACACGTTCTAATTGAACGTGGTGTTTGTAGAGTTCATGGAACATGTTCTTAAAGCTAAGGAACATCATGAGAAAATGTTTAAACCACTAATACATGTTTTAATCCAATGTTTCACATGATGACTGCTATAAATTTACAAGTCTAATTAAGTTCCAAATGATGTCTGACTAAGTGATTAAGTGAGTTTAACTAATTAAATTGTTAGTACATTCATTCTTTTATAAGCCATCTATTCATTTACCTTCTTACTCTATTCCACTAAGTTTAATGTTCATTGTAATTTTGGTTTTGGGGTAAGGGGATTTTGAGTGAAGTCCTGTATAAGAGAAGTGACGTAGGAAGGTTAGCTGATAAGTTCGACGGGTAAGAAGTTCGTCAAAATAACCCGAAATGATTTCTACTAGTCGGGCCTGAGTCCGATTGCTTATTATATACCTTTCGAAAGTAAAACGGGCCAACGAGTCAAACGCACCGCTATGCCGTGGACCGATAGGCTTTTAAGCCATTCGAGTTCGTTTAGGGCCCGAAAACAGCATTTTAATTATTTCCGGATTTTATTATTTCCTTATTTTCGTATTAGGGTTTTGTTTTAAGTATTTAAACATTATTAGGTCATTATTTGGAGGCAGTTTTTCATCTTTAATAATATTTCGTAGTTTTTACTCTTTTCCTCGGTGGATTTCGGAGTTTCTACTGCATTTATCGCTTGTAAATCGTTCGTTCTTGTTAAAGATTAAAGCTTGCTTTTCTTTGAATTTTCCGATTGCGCCAAGAAGCTTTGAGTGAAACAAGTTAAAGTGAGTTAACTTCGAGTGAAGTTGAGAAGAACCGATGTTAAGGGAATAGTTGTTCAAGAACTTGAGTTCGGGAGTATAATTAGGTTGTACCAAGGTGTTTGGCCTAATTAGTGAAAGAGTTGAGTTTAAGATCTCTCTTGTGGTCGGGGTTGTTTCTTCTTGTTGGGCTCAAGAAGTTTTTCCTCGTAAAAGTCTCTCGTGTTCCTTTAACTAGTTTCTTTGTTTTAGTTTTATAATTCCGCAAAAAGTACATTTATTTCTACACATACAATTCACCCCTCTTGTAGTGTTCCTATTGAAATAACAATTGTATTATAAAATCAAGATATACTTCGCACCGTATTGAAAACGAGAGCAAAGTATGATTTCCCTAATTTACATTGAATGATCGAATAAAACCTTTGGAAGTTATTAGTTGGGGTTTCGACGGAACTCATTCCGTGACGTTTGCTAACGTCTTCCGGTCGTTCATCCGGACAAGTGTGTGAAGTTTTTAACTTGGACATCGTTGGCCAAGTTTGGTGTATAATAGCATTTGTATTTGGCCACAAGCTAAATTTACAATAGCTAGCTTAAAAGTTCGGTCGTTCGGTATCGACCGCGGTTTTCCGTTTTTTGGTTTTTACGATTTTAGAACTATATGATATGAGTTGGATAATAAGGTTAAAATTAGTCATATTGATAAGAAACACTGCTAATTTTGAAAACTAACACAATGTAAAACCCCAAACTACTTTTTTTGGTTTCCATATTTTTTGTTTTTGGTTTTCAAAAAAACTTAAAACTCAAAACAAAACGATGACGAATTACTCCTCAGCAAAGTAATAATGCTTTCTCGTGATCTTTGGACTTAGAATGTTGTTTCTAACAAAATTTATGACAATTAAAAGTCTTATTAATAGCATTTTGAATCTTTTAAGTTGGACGAACGGTTAAAGGGAGAAGAGGTACTAAAAACTTACAACGCCTTCAATTTCTATTTCTGAATTGTAATTATTTGGCCTATGATCTTGTGAGAGACGGATCTACGGTAAGACAAATGTGACATATTATGTACAACATAGAGGACTTTTATAATTAATGAATAGATTGTGAGGATTTTTACTGAGAAATTGGGTGACGTCGTTTCATCTTATGGCATGAGATTGTTTCACACATGAATTTGGGACCGGCCTAATATGTAGTGGAATCGTAGTATAATTCTATTGTACTGAAAATTCTATTTTACTGAGAAATTGGGTGACGTCGTTTCATCTTATGGCATGAGATTACTAGTACTACTAATATTGATAAGAAAATGTCTTGAAGTTGATAAGAATTTTGCAGAAATTATTAACATATATGCATAGACTGATAACAAATATGTATAAATTAAATTGACAAAATCTCATCTCAACCAAAATACTTTCATATATTAATATAGCGAGATATATAATCTTTAGAGAGTGGCTGTGGCATAATGTCTCTCTCGTTTATGTGAGATATTGATATATTTTGTCTCATTATAGTTTTCTTATAGAAGTCTTTCGGTTGTTGACACTTAAAAGTGCAATAAAGACTCGAGAAAGATATATTCTTATCAAAATGTAAGACGCAGTCGAGGTAGTTTATTGAGGGAATGAGAGATGAGATTGAACATATAAGTTATAACGGGTTAAATGTTAAGTTACAAACCCCGAGTCTAAATTAAACTCCACCATCCTTAAAAACATTAATATGGAAGGAATGTTAAATGTTACACCTAAAACCCAACACGTTAATTACTACTTAACCATATTAAATCATATTAAAACATATTGATGAGGTTACTAACAAGCTACAGTATATAAAGATGAAAAACTCTACATAATCTAAATTAATCCTATACATCTCAACCATCAACAAGCTAAAAACATGGCAAATCTTCACCAACTTCTCACAATAGCAACCATAATACTCTTATTCTCTGAACTATGCAACATGAGTTTGAGTTTTACTTTTGCACAAGGTGATAAAAAAATTATCAATAATATTCCCATAAGATTCACCTTCATTGTGGTAACTAATTACGATATAAAACCTATTAAGGTAGAATGTACTCATGATTCAGGTAATTTAATAGAAGTTCTTCCTAGAAAATGGAAGAGAATTCCGGTGCCATTACAAACACCACCTCCTGGAGTTACCACAGTTTGTTGGGGTAGGCGCAACAATGGAAACTGTGAATCAGTCTTATATGTTGAAGATGATGATGCAAAAAACTGTACTCCAGAAAAATGCTTCACCATTGTTGCTAATAGTACTGGTGTTTATCGTCGAGACCGACATTTTCATGCATGGGAGAACCTTGGAGAGTTTTGTGATGAACGTCATGACTAATTAGGGGAAGTTTTCAACTAATTACTAGATTTTATCTTGACTACATGATCATTAAGATGAGAGTTAAATAAGTGTAGATCATGGTCTATATATAAGGTCTATTCTAAGTTTACTACTAATCACACTAAGTTTTGTGATGAACGTCATGACTAATTAGGGGAAGTGTGCTTATATTGTTAATTTGTTATCTTTCACTTATTATGTTCAAGATTTAATACTTTGGCAATAATACTCAATTCATCTTGGGATGATTTGCTGTGTTTCTCATATATTAAATATAATTTATACGCAACCGGCAACTCTTATATGCAATTGTAGAGTAATATTTTTATGGATATGATTTTCAAGTAAGACATATTGTTTATTCTCTTGTTGTATCACAAGACATTTGATCTCAATAATATCCTTACGAAAAAGAGTTCACATCCGTCTTTTACAAAAAAAAAACAAAAAAAAGCAAAAAAACAAGTACATTATTTTATAGTACAGGATAATTATAAATAACACAACATAAATTTAAAATGTAGACAATTAATTCGGATCGCCCTAAAAATTATCTATAAATTTCTCCCAAACTTGATTACGAGGTCCAAATCGAGGTGCTTTTTGCCCTATTACAATAATTAGTTTAAGGTTAATTTTACCAAGTCACCTATATGAACCCCATATTATCATAATAAAAGGTAGCACCTGAAAAGAAAATATCATAATAAAAAGGTCTTAAAATTTGACTATAAAATATGATTCTTTAAAATATTTAATCATTGCTCAATACTATGAAAGCTAATCTCATTGGATCAATATTGCTAGAAAAGAGCTTTGTTTTGCGTCTAATTGTTGGAGTCCTCTAAAAACTCTAATAATAAGTTGGTATCAAATCAAGAGTTAAGTGGATATCAAATTAGCTTGGTACCAAATCAACTCTAACTTGATACCAAAATTTCTAACTTGGTACCAATAACTTGAAATTTTTTGATACAAACTTGACTCTAAGTTAATGATACCTCCTGTCTATAAAATTACCAAAATGATCTTGTGTTCCACAATAAAGATTAGGATTCGAAATGCATACTTTTCATATAAACGCATATCACAAGGGGGTCCTCGGTCCTCGGACCCTCCCATAACAATCACAAATACTTCACGGAATCACAGTGCACATACAATCTTGAAGTTATCTCTCTCTAGATTTCTCTCTCTAGATTTTTTTTCCATCGTTTTCTTGTTAAGTGTTTTCCCGAATTTGATCATCGGGGATTTCCCTTTGGATCTTTGATATAAAGGCCCCCGGGAGTCATTTTGGGATCCCTTCTCTTTAGGTAATGTAATGCTATGGAAAACTAAGATCAACCATCTAAAATCTTAGATAAGCCTCCGCTAGTCTCCCCGGTTTGCATGGTTCCTTTCCCGGCCGAAATATGCATGCATGATGCGCATCATAATATTGCATCCTCAAACCCTCAACCTATCATCAATGAAAGTTCTAGCTCAAAATCACCCCCTATTTCATTCCGAGAAGTTGTTGCTTCATCCACTCAATGGTTTAAAGAGGCCAAGGAGATTTTGGAGAATGCAATGAATTGGGTGGATGATGAGGTTGCACCACCTTCATCTCGCTAACGTTGTTACTTTCTCAAAGGAGCAACTTTAAAATCTTAGGGGAGCCATGGAAACTTACGTTAATTGGTAAGTGCCTTGGTATAAGCATTTGCCCTTCTTTCATGGCTCAAAGAGTTTGTGCCATCTCGGAAGGTTTCAAGTGGAAGTCATAAACCTTGGTAAAGATACATATCTATATCGTTTTTCTTTGCAAGATGACTTTGAGAAGGCCTTGTTTGGTGGGTCGTGGTACATTCTAGACCACTATCTTATGATTACTCGTTGGAAACCCAATTTTCGCCCCTACTTTCAATCCTTTTCGAACGGCAAGCGTTTGAATTCACTTTCCCGAACTCCCCGTTGAGTACTATGATAAATTTACTCTGTTTGAGATTGCAAGTAAGATCGAGAAACCACCGCGTGTTGATTTTGCCACAAATCATCTCACTAGGGCTCGTTATGCTCACGTATGTGTTGAGATTAACCTCGATGTTCCGCCGATCACAAAAGTATGGGTTAGCAATCAATGGCGTAATGTTAAGTATATGCTTTGTTTTCACTGTGGAAGACTTGGGCATCTCAAAGACCAATGTACGCACATTCCTCTCGAACAAAAAATCAAATCAACCGTAATCTAGGCAACTCGGCTAAATGGAGTGCTAGAGATAGAGAGTGGATTAATTCCTTGTAATTTTGGTCGTTTGTCACCATCCGTTGTTTTTCCCTCGCGAGGGATTGTTTGGTGTGTTTTTTGGATGAGCAATAAAATTTTACTTACCAAAAAAAAAAAATCAAATCAACCTTCATCCGGGATCTTCGTATCTAGTTGTTGTTGCCACGCTCTCGCTTCACTCGTTGTGTCGGCCACAAATGTTGGCCAAACCCGCCCAATTACAAAGTCAATTAACCTACCCACTACACCCGGACAACATGCTCAAGCCTCGACTTCTCATGCCCACCACAAAGATGAAACTTATGGCCCATGGACCGTTGTTTTTAAAAAAAGCTAATTCCGCCCTGGGGCCCAAGCACCGTGCAAAGCCAAACTCTCAAATAAAACCACTCCCACTCTTTCATCTATTTCTCGCAAACCAACCATCCCTTCCCCTCCCCCAAATAATCAAGGCAATTACCGGAGGATTTTCGAGAAAAGCAAAAATTTAAACCAATCGGATATCCCGTTAATCCGCACTCAAATCACCTATTCACGAGGAACTTAATAATGACAAACCAATTTCACACCCTTCAAATCATTTCCCCTCCCCTTTTCCCACCCCACTGACCAACCCTCATGTGCACAGGTGGCAAAATCTTCGAAACTTTACTCTGCCAAAATGCCGAAGTTGGATAAAACCCATTCATCTCCCTCTACTGTCAATTAAACTCCACAAAAAAACCTTGAGCTTCTTAACAATGGAGGAATCAAACCCTCTCAACCCTCTAGCCCAGCTCCGCGACACCTACCCCATTGTCATCTCTCGCCCAAACACAACTAATGACATCCACCCAAATGTGACATCTCACGCCCAAAATTCCCCTCGCCGTAACCCTCCTCAAGAAAGAATGATCATAACTCGTAACTCAATCAACCATCGACAACCATTCTCCCCTTATCCATACATTATAACAACTCCTCAGAGCCTCAACCAAGCATGCTCCTCATCTCAACCGAAACTCCTGAATTTGTTCCCGGAAAATCTAATTCAACCTCTATGGAAATCTCTGAGCCTCCCATCATCTTTTCGCAATCATGCAGGACCAGAATTACCTCAGTCTATCATCACATCCACCCTCCACAACACCAAATTCACTAAACCCACCCCCCGTAGTTATCCCGTCGTTTCACTTGCAATTAAGAAGCCTCCAAACTAGATCTAGAATGCCAAAAGAATCGTATTTTTATGCTTCTAGTTCAAAAAGATATGGTGGATCTCGCAGTGGAAGCTCACCACAACAAGTCTTCGTTCGGGCTCGAAGGAGATCAAGGCAATAATAACGCCGATCTCTCTAATGGACACTTGGGGCCTAGGCATGCACCTAGTATGGGAGGAGTAGGAGCCATACATGCCCATTCTGTCGACGAAAGGGAAGAGCCCCATGGGAGAAGTGATTCCGAAGTCAATGCCTAATCTTAGAATGAAGATCGTTTGCTGGAATATCTGTGGTGCCTCCACGAATAACTTTGTTCCTCATGCTTGGGACATCGTTCGATTCCATAAACCTACCATTTTCATTATCTTTGAGACTAAGTCGATGTTTGTCGTGCTCAACAAGTTACTAGGTTACTAGGGTTTCATGATTTCAAAGTCATCCCCGCCATGCGTAACAAAGGTGGTATTTGGATGCTTTGGAAGAATACAGTTGATCTGGTTAACTGGAGTAGAACCTCTCAATATTATTTCCATTCTCTTTTCAAATTTAACCCTAGACATCAGAAGTTCTCATCACTGGAATGCATGCACCATGTACTGCTTCTGAAAGACATGTTATATGGAGAAGTATCTAGGATGACTCGCCTCCTAAGAATACTTCATGGCTCGCTCCTAGGTGATCTCAATGAAATCACCAGCCAAAAAGATAAAGTTGGTGGTAGGGGCTTTAGGCAATCGTAGTGTTGTGATTTAAATAACCTCATGGATGCGGATCTAGGTTTTTTCTGACAATCCATTCACCTGGGACAATGCAAGAGAAGGGTCAGCTTTAATTAGGGAGCACTTGGACAGAGCTTTAGCCAATGCTTCTTGGCTAAATGATTTCCCAAATACTAAGGTAAATCATCTCCCAAAAAATTTCTCTGATCCTTGCCCTGTATCTATTGATATTAATTCCTTTTCTAGAAATGGTAATTACCCTTTTCGATGTAAAGAACTTTGGTTAGATCACCCCTTTTTTCGTTCTTTCTTACTTGCTAATTGGTGGAATCCCACGCTTGATTTCATGCAAGGAAGAGATAAGTTTCTTGCTAATATCAAAACCTAGGACAATAATGTTTTCAATGAACTTTTATTGCAAAAAAAAGGAATTTTAGCCCGACTTAATGGCATTCAAATTGCTCTTTAATTCCAAAAAACATTCTGAGTTTCTTATTTCCTTAGAGAAAGAGCTTCTATGTTCTCTTAATCATATCCACTTCATCGAAAAACGTATTTGGGCTCAGAAATCTGGAGTGGATTGGCGTAAACATGGTGACTACAATACCCGTTATGTTCACATTGTTGCCAAGATAAAAAAGACAAGGGGAAAAACCTTTCACTAAAAGATAATAATAAGAATTGGATTTCAGATGAAATAATACTTTAGTCCATGGCTCGTGATTATTTTGTCTCTTTCTTTAATACCAAATTCATCGAATCCAACCTCTTTTCCTCTTTTAAATTTCCTAATTCCATCTTCAATTCTCTTTTTCATGGTCTTATTGCTCCCTGTTTCTCGAGACGAGCTTAAAGATATTATCTTTTCTATGTCACCCGTCAAATGCCCCCGGCCCGAGATGGTCTTCAATCCATCTTTTATCGCATTTTTGGAATGACCTCAGCGAGATCCCATTACCAATTTTGTTAATGATCGATTCATGAGAGATTCAATTTCTGCCAACATTAACAACTCTTACCTTTGTTTGATTCCTAAAAAGGATGTCCCTTCCCATATTAGTGATTTTAAACCAATTGGGTTGTGCAATACCATTTTGAAAATCATCACCAAGGTCTTTGTTCAAAGAATTAAGCCCCTTCTCCCCAACTTGATAAATCCCCTTCAAGCTAGTTTTGTTTCGAACCGTACTATTGATGAGAACATCATCATCATCAAGAAGGTTGCTCATATTTTCAAAAAGGCCAAAAATCAAAACACATTATGGCCCTTAAGTTTGACCTTACCAAAGCTTTTGATAGCCTTCAATGGAGTTTCATTAATGAAACCCTTGTTGCTTTTAACTTCCCTTCACAACTTATTAGTCTCATCATGTGTGTCATTTCTACTCCCACTATTTCAATCCCCTTCGGAATGGTGAAATCACTCCCGAATTTCATCCTTCGATAGGTATAAGGCAAG
This sequence comes from Beta corolliflora, assembly GCA_947648045.1. NCBI lineage: Eukaryota > Viridiplantae > Streptophyta > Magnoliopsida > Caryophyllales > Amaranthaceae > Beta > Beta corolliflora. Next base: position 66,072 of record CANSZD010003847.1, read on the forward strand.
GAGACCCGTTATCCCTATACATCTTTGTGCTTTGTATGGAATGGCTCTCTTTTCTTATTGAGGAGAAAAAAGGAATGGCTTATGGAAGCCTTTGAGGATCACTAGAGACATGGCCTTATCTCATCTGCTTTATGCTGATGATATCTTTGTTTTTGGCAAAGCTTCCATTTCCAACCTTTATGTGATCCTTGATACTCTTTATGATTTTGGTAGAATGTCTGGTCTGCATATCAATCTTCAAAAATCAAATCTCATTTTTCCTTTGAGCACAGATTATAATGTTAGAAAATCTCTTGCCATTCATTCTTCTTTAAAAAAAACTACTCACTCTTTCGGAAAGTACCTTGGCATCAACATTAGCCTTAATAAACTAAAAATTTCGATTACTTTGATCCGCTTTGACAAGACTAAGGATAAAATTAGAGGTTGGCAATCCAGCCGCTCAATATGGCTAGGCGATGCACTCGATCAAATCTGTCCTTAATTCGTATCCTCTCTATGCCATGCAAACTAATATCCTCCCCTCAAGGTCCTCGATGAAATCACCAAAAACATAAAATGATTTTTATGGAACAAGGTGGGAAGAAACCATTACATCTCTCGCACTAATTGGCAAACTGTTTGCCTTCCTTTGAAAATTAGGAGCCTTGGCATAAGAAATTTAAAGATTTGGAATCTATGTTTTATGGCCAAGTTGGGTAAATCCTAACCCAACGAAATAAGTTATGGGTCCAAATTCTTTTGAAAAAATATTGCATGGGCACTAGTTTCATGGATGCCATTCCCAACCCTTCTTAATCCACAATTTGGAAAGATATTTTAAAAGGCAAGGATATCTTAGCCTCAGTGCTTGATAGTTTCAATTGGGGATGGTATTGCTACTTCCTTTTAGTATAATCATTGGATGGGTAACTATGCTCTTTTCAAAATTCCGGTGTTGTTGTTCCCGATAGCTTGGCTCATTGGAGGGTGGCTAATGTCATATCCTCTAACCGCTGGGATTCTCATAAATTTCAATCTCTTCTCCCTTTTTGCTATTATGAATGAAATGTGCTCTATCCCTCTCCCAAAATTTGCTGCTTCATAATATATTTATTGTTGGCGCTTTACTACTAATGGGGAGTTCAAGTATTAAATCCGCCTATCATAATAATAATGACTTATCTTCCTACTCTCCTTCACAAACTTGATCAATTCTAGGCCAAACTTTGGAAAGCTATAACTCCTTTCAAATACAAAATGCTTCTTTGGAATGGTTTACACTCTATTCACTAGTGGGAAAAAGCCAATTCGATCCTGGGCCAAAATAAGGCTTATCGATCCGATTTTGGTCCGGATCGGTGGGCCCGCAACGGTTTCTAAAGATTAACCGATCATGTCCTAAACCGATCGGTTAATCATTTATCGATGCGGCCCGGTAATAAAGCCGGATCGGGTAATGAACTTAACCGATCCGGTTTTATTACTGCATCGCATCGGCTTGTCTCACAATAAACAAAAAAAAAAATAGTAGCGTCCACTCCCAGCCCCAGCCTAATGCTATTGGGATATTAAAGAAAAACTTTATTCCATTCACAAAAAGGCACTAATTTACTTTGTCCCATTCACAAAAAGGCACTTTATACATAACTCCACCAAAACGAACAAAAATAAAGAACAGGACAACAACATTCAAAGAAGAACGAAAATACTAATTAAAAGGAAAGTACAACAACAAGATCTAAATAAAAATTAAAAGGACAAAGTTGAAACATAAATTACAAAAAATTAAATAATATAAATTAACCATAGAAAAAAACCTTAAATTCAAATATACGAACGAAAATACAAAAAAAAAAAAAAAAAAAATTCTAGATTTGAAATTGTTCTTGTTGCCGTTGTTGGTTGGTTCATCTTCTTTTTGTTGTTTGCGAACGAACGAAACCTGAATTAGCTCAAGATCAAAACACATAAACTCAAACCCCGGATCTAATTGAGAACGAAAATCAAAAGAAAAAACATAAAAAACACAAACTCTTCTTCATGGTTGTCGTGCTTCATTGTTTCATCTTCTTCTTTATTGTCTGGAGATGCATTCTTCTCGTTTTCAACATCCCAAAGCGATGGGTGCCGGGCTCTGTTGGGGTTGGTATTCGTGGGTGCTTCGTCCTTCGTGTTCGCCCATTGCTTCTTACTCTTTGGAATTTCCTCGCAAATTTCACAATTGCGCGTTGCAATTTCTCATTGTTTTCAAGGTTACTTTTTCTTTTAATGATTGAAAAAGTGAAGTTTATAGATTATGATTTTTTTTATTGTTGTTGAATTTCGATATTAGGTTAGGAAATCAAAAAAGATCGACTTCGTTTGTATAATCCAGTGAAGGATACGTGACGAGGAGATGAACGGTGAAGGATTTCGTTGGGTGACTGGGTGGTTAGCGTGAGTTGGAGAGATAGATTAGGGTTTGAGGATTGAGAGGAAGAGAGAGAACAGAGACTTAAGAAAAAAAATGAGGAGACCGAGGAGAGAAATGAAATAACCCCGTCGCCGGCCCAAGAGTTTTTATACGGCCCAAAAGAAACCGATTCTGTTATTGGGCCAACCAAATCGTTCTTGAGGACGCGAGTGAGTGAAGGATACAAACTGGGCCAATAAATTTTAATCGATCCGGTTTGGGTCTTGACCGGATCGGTTCCTTTAGCCGATCCGGTTTGGGCCTAACCTGGGATCGGCTTATCTTGTGACAGTGCGCTTTTTCCACTAGTGATTCTACCGGGTTGCTACTATTTTATCAAATAAAATTCCAAATTTTGATCCTCTCGTGTGCTTGTTGCCATATGTACAATGAGGATCATCTCCATCTTTTTAGAGAATGTCCCGTTGCTCAAATTCTTTGGAAACGCATCTTTGAAAGGTTCCTTGTTCACTCAAACATTGTCCCGCATCTTTTCTTTAATTCAAACTCGGTTAGATTGGATTGTTTTTAACATGATTCAAAGTCATGAATGGTTAACAAAGTTTACTATGGCAATATGGCATATTTTTGGTGTTTTAGAAAAAAGCGGTTTTTGAGGGATACATGACTTCTTCACACTTCCCTTTTTAATAAATTCTTTGTGGATTATATCGCCACTAACTCCATTCTCAGACGTGATAAGATGAAACCGGAGGTTGCTCCTCAAAAAAAGTTTGGGAACCTCCCCGACCCAGTTTCCCGAAGCTTAATACGTATGGATCGTCGGAAGAGTAATGACAAGTCAAGTGGAGGTGGTGTGTTTCGAAAGGTGGATGGTTCGTGGATGGTGGGTTTCTCTCTTAAATTTAAAGCAAAGAAATCCAAAGAACAAATTGAACTTTTAACCATCCGTGAAGGCCTTCCCTTGGCAAAAGATTACAAGATAACGCATTTGGAGCTTGAAACCGATGCCCAAGCTCTTAAGATAATGATTGACCGGACTGATCACTTCCCACATCACGAGTTGTGCGCCATTATCAAAGATGTTACCCATCGGCTTGAGGGAGAATGGACTGTTGACATTATGCATACGAAGCGTGATGTGAATATGGTAGCTCATAGACTTGCTTCTTTGGTTTGGAGATGGATGAAGAGAAAGTCACACATTTCACCCCTCCCCCATGTGTGATCAAGGATTATATGCAAGATAAGCAGCCTTATGAAATCATTAACCTCGACTAATCACCCTGTTGTTTTAACAGTTTGGGCTTTTGTAATCTTCCCTTACTGGGTCGCTGTTATTATACTCTTAGACCTGCTATAAGCTTTTGTCTTGTAAATACTTATGTTGCTTTTATGGGCTTAAGTCCTAATTAATATGTTATCTTATATTTGGGTTGAAAAAGCATATCACAAGGGACCATGCTAGTGACATCTATTCGCAGCAAACAAGGGAAATTGGTAAACAAAAGCCAATCATATCAAATTTAGCTAAAACATACGGCCCTTGATAACTGACAAACTACTTTATAATCAGTTATTCTATAATCTCTCCAGAGTTCTTCGTAATAATAATGTTGATGTTGCACCTAACAAAGTAGTCTGAGACTCTGAACAAACGTATTTTCGCAGCTCAATTTTTTTAACCTATTTTGTTTTAACTTCTTAGTTTTTTTTGGTAGCTATTTAACTCTATTTTGTATCGATATTTTACTATTGTCAATGTCTAGTTTTTGGTTGTTATATTCTGAAAGTCATATAACATAAACGGTATAATAAACTTAATATTATTAATCATATATATACTAATTCTAACAATTTTGAAAATTGACAAAAAAATATGAAAACTCCTTTCTCGACTTTTATATTTTCATTTTTAAAAAGCAAAAAAATGAAAATAAAAACAAGAATCTAACAAACCCTTATTTGTTTCTTTTCGCCCTTTATTTATGGGATGAAGCGAAGAGCCCCGGACATAGACAAAGTGAGAAGTGACATACTATACTCATACTACTAACAACTTCATGTTAATCGGTTAAAATCTTTGTTTGTGGGTAAAAGGGAGAAAGGACGAGGGCGAAATTATCATTCAGTGAACTTCGTGTAATAATGTTGGAAGATAATCCATATGGAGTTAGCAGAAAACAGTTGTATTAGTCCCACATTGAATAATTAGATAGAGAATGACTAATATATAGATTGATGGGTTACTCCACCTATTACCATTTTATTTTAGGATGAAACCCTGTCAAACTTGTATGTGGTCAAACTCTCCTCTGTCGTGGACTTGTGTTAGGCCCAATGACTTTTATTTGTGTCCCTTGTTTCCATTTTAGAAAATCAAATTTTTACTCTCTGTGTCCTTTTCACATGGGTTTTGACACTCTCATTTAATACTCTCTCAATCTCATTGGTTTTTTTTGGTGAAATACGGATGCATTAAATTAAGAGTCAATCTCATGAGCAATGATAAAACGCTCATTGTGAGTGGGCACTCTCGCCCACTCACAACATTATATTAATAAAATAATGTGGGAAGCATTAAAATAATATTAAGCCAAAAAGCTGACACCGACAACTTTTCTCCCAATTTTTATGTATTTAAACCCCGATTATTGTTAAATCAACCCCTATTTGTATGTTTGAAACACATGTTATTTTTAAATCAACCCTTGTTTGTCAAAAAGTAAACATGTGATCTCTACCATAAAGCAAAAAGTTGCATTGATTTGCGTGTCTCATTCAGCTTTTCCCCCAAAAAGTACAATTGATTATTGATAAGAACTCATGTTTGTGTATTTAAAACCCTGATTATTGTTAAATCAATCCTCGTTTGTGTGTTTGAAACCCATGTTTTTGTTAAATCAACCCCTATTTCGTGTATGTAAATATGCGAAATTACACGATTACCCCCGTTAGCGGGAAAAGGTGCCCACTCACAATGAGCGTTTTATAACTGCTCCAATCTCATTGGTTGGGTATAATAAAAAGCACTTTTTATTCTATCTATCTATCTATCTATCTCTCTCTCTCTTCTTGTCACATGCCCAACAATGTTCCAATTCTAATATTTTTTAATGACAATAATTCCAAAAAAACTCCATATGCAAGTACATCACAAGAATCGTTTTTAATTCTTCGTGCCCAAAATGAAATCGGAACTATATTTAAGATGGAGGAGTAGTTCTTTTAGTTAGGAAAAAGTGAGATTTGTATTCAAATGCCCTACTTAAATTTATAGTAAATCTTGTATAAAACCGTCTTAAAATATATTATTGTAAAATTATCTCATCTTTTGTCTTGAAAATGTCACTTTAAAGTTAAAATTTTTGTACGTTAAAAAAGGTCGTTTTTCAAGTTAAAGAAGCAACTTATTAACAATGAGTCACATTTAATCTTAGAAGGGTCACTTACTCACTTCTACTATAACTTATTCCTTTAGGGTAAAAAGTTATGCTTTCTTATCATAATTTATGATAAAAAGGTCTTATAAAAGAATTTATAATAGATTATAGAACAAAAATTTAGCTAACTAAACTAGCCAAAGTCCACAGTAAACATGGCATATCTTTGTGTTTCAAAAATCTCTATTTTTTTTTTTACAGATATTTATCTATTTTTATTATTGATGGAGTATTTAGCGGGTAAGTAAGCCAACTAGATCCCAACCCTCATGCTTTTGATAAGGGCGAAGCCAGAAATCAAAAGTTAATAGGGCCAAGAATACTTTTAACAAATTTCTAAATAAAAAATTATCTTTATCATTCCCACTTTACCACTCAAATAAGAGTATTTATATGATATAATGGCCAATTTAATAAAATACATCTCAAAAATCTACATGGGCCACTATAAAAATATATGGACCCTAAAGGGGCGAGGCCGAGCCCCTACTAGCCCCTCTTGTAGCTTCACCCCTGCTTTTGAGGCTAATATAGTGATCCAACAAGCCCTTCGAGCAAGGGAAAAGAATCAGACAAGGGGATTTCACCCCAACTAAAAACTTGTAGATGGAGTCTGTTTATGTTTGTTGTTAAGGCTTTGATATATTTAACTTTATGGGCTAATAAGAAGCATTCATTACATTTCCTAAAATAGTATTAATTTAGGAAAAAATAAATACATGAAAAAATATAAATTCAATATTTTTAATTAGCTTAGAGATTATTATTAACACAAGGGAATATTTATAGTACATTAATAAACCTAATTAAGGTTAGAATTGGAGATAAGGAAATGCTACTTAACTCAATACAATACTTCCCTCAGATATTATCTTAACAACCTTATTAGGCACGTAACCTCTCGCAGGCCAATCCAATTCAAGTTAGCGAGTTAAACACTTTGGGAGTGGGGAAATTGGAAGGAGATCCCTCCCCAAAAGATTCTACAGTGTAATTAAATCCCTAAGTTGAGGTTATAATAGTAGCAATTTAGCAGTAAATCGTACTCTATTTCAATAAGTAAATTGTTTTATGATAGGCATTTCTAGTGCACTACTGATTAAATTACTACACAAAAATATACATTGAAAACTTTCAATTCTACATTTTATTACTTTTCCTCATTAGCTTTAAGAATCCAAACACATTTAAGGTTAAGTTGTTATCTACCTCCTAGTAATAGCAATACAACCAAAGTTTTTGCGAGCTTGTCACCCAATTCATAGCAAAACTTTATCAAGTGGTTTTGCACTTTTACTCGTAGCCCAAAATAAATAGAAAAAGAAGCGCTGTTCATAGAAGGGAAAGGAGCAAAAGAAGTGGGCCCCATATTTTGTTCTCATGTGGACCGTTTGGGGGTGTATATTTAGTGGGCCTATCTGACGCAAGTCACTCTCATCCTCAGATGTCAAAGATGTGTTTCCTGGAACATCAGCCCAAAGCTGCGCAATCCACTCCGTGATTGCATAAATCGTTACCAAGCACTCTAATCTTAAGATAATCCCTCCATTCCAAAATAGTTCTGACACTTTTCTTTTATGTTTATCTCAAATTGGCCAACACTTTTATTTATGACGTGTTAGAGTGTAGGCTAAAGGACCGTCCAACTATTACTATATTATTTCTTTTTATACCTTTCTCGCTACACTCTACCTTTTATCAATAAAAAGCTTACTCCAACTTTATCTCTCTTCCAATAAAAAAATATTCCACCAACTCCTATCACATCTACTTTATTAATAAATTAATATTTGATAACCACACTACAATTTATCACCTTAAACTACGTATGCCAACAAGTCATTCAAATCTTTTTTTGGACGGAGAAAGATATCATCTGGAAGTATATTTTGGCCATATGCCAACCATCTAAGAATATGTAGGAAATATGATTACTTGTAGTTAAAAATATATACATTGATTGCAATTACAATTACAAATATCCCTTAAATCTGGGATTTAGAAATTATTATTTTTCATAGGATTTTTGTATGATAATTAACGACATACTCCCTTTGCCTCTTATTACTTTACCCACTTCTTTTTGCGCAGTTTTAGGAGAAATAGGATGAGAAGCTCCAAAGCAGAAAGTTAGAAGGTATGGGTTTATTGTGGGCCAAAAGAGAGAAGGATAGTGATAAATAATAAAAATGATATTTTATGCAAAAGATAATAATAATATAAAAGTAGTGGATCCATTCCCAAAAAAAGGGTAAACTAATAAAATACAACCAAAAAAGGAGAGTGGGTGAACTAATAAATGACGAAGGGAAGATCTATTTTTATAATCGAGAGAGTCATACAAAATATTAATATAGACGATTTGCTATTTGACCACAAGTTCTACTGTTCTAGATATCATCCATACAAGACTTTATCAAATAAACTAACTGTTTTAACATCTATTGATGGTATCAAATATTGTAAAGCGATTAGAGTAGACTTGTAGTTAACGAAATTTCTTTTGAGTTAGGCCCATTGTTTTTAATCTTAGGAACAATGTTTCATATAAATAGTTCAAACAACTTATTTCTTAGGCTTTTTCACATACATAATAAAGACAATTAGTTTTTTTTGGTAGTGAAATCAATTATGGAGTACTCCCTCTGTATTTTTTTATCTTTCCTACTTTGACTTTGTGTGTTTGTCAATGCACTTATTCAACCTTAAATATCTTTCATTACATATTAGTCAAAATTATAATTATTGGATATTAATAAAATACTCATTGAGGCATCTAATCAAACAAGCCTCACGACTATATTTTGTCTTATATATTGAGAAGAATTTAAAAGATTCCTCTAATTGTGAATTGTGTCAAGATTCCAAGTGAGAAAGATAAAAAGAATACGAGAGGGAGTATAGTGTTAGTGGATTATAGTAGATCCGTACTCAATCGAATTTCTTACTTTAGGCCATATATTTATTTTATCAGAAAAATAATGTTTGTAATTATTTTTTATACTTATATTAAAGATGGATAGCTTTATATTTAATTCTATTTCAATATTGACTCGTAAATTACTTAAATAAACATAAGATTTCATAAACGTACCTAAGAAATACAAATAAGAGCTAATAAGTTTAATAAACTTAATAAAGTACTACCTCCGTTCTTTTTCTATTGCAACAATAGAGTTTTCACGCTTGCCAATGCACAACTCTAACTATTAATATCTTTAATTACTTTTTAGCAAAAATTATACAAGTTTGATATTTTAAAAGGATAAATCGAGACGAATCTAACAAGATTCCACATGACTATTCTTTTCCTTATGTAAAAATCGCAAGAGATAGTGAAAGGGTGGTAAGTGAATAGTGTAAAAATCTCATTGTTGCAATAGAAAAAGAACGGAGGAAGTATATTATAAGATAAAAGTTCATATTAAGCAAAACAACTTTAAAAAATTGCGGTCGATAGCGCTGAAATAAGTCGTATGATTATCAATGCAATATGCGTAAAACTAGTTGATATGTATTTCTCTAAATGGATGCATTAACTTCAACTCACATTTCTCTAGTTAAACAAAAACCTCTCTTCTCTCTCTACAAACAAAACCCTAAACCTAAAACTCTTCCCAGTCGCCCCCACCCCCCCGCCCTAGGCTCGCCGGTGGCTGGCACCTCCGCCTGTCGCCGGCGAGCCTAGTCCCGTTGTTTTTACTGTCTTTAGGTGTTGTCTTCCCCCTCCCCCAACGTCCACCGTCGTCTACTTCCCCCTCCCCGTGTGTCCTCCCCTCGTCTTTCCTCCCTCCTCTTCGCCCCTCCCCTGTGTCCCCCTTCGTCCAGGTTGTTCGTTCCGCTCGGTGTTTTTCTTTTTTTGTGTAGGTTATTTCGTTTACTGCCACCGCGTTTGCCGCCGTCATCTAGTTTCCTTCCACCTTCCCTTCCCCGCTTCCTTGTCGTCCTGTGGTTTCCCCTCCCTGCTTCACCTTGTTTTAGTTTTTGAAGTGTTTAGATTCGATCACCCCCACCCTCGTTCCCCCGTGTAGGTACTAGGTTCCCATCCTTGTCCGCTATTCTAGTTTGAAGTGGTTAGTTTTAGTCTCCTTCCCCATCCCCCTAATCTAGTTTGAAAAGGTTAGTTTGAGTCTCCCCGTCTCCCCGATCTAGGTTCGAGTTTTTAGAGTAAGTGTTCCCTTTCCCGGTCCTCGTTAGTGTTAGTTGTTAGTTGTTATCTGTTCGATCGAGTTACGTAGGAAGCAAAAGCTTGACAAGTAAAGGTTCCGTACAGTTTTGAAGGTAGTGCGGTGTTGTTGACGGCGTGGTGTTATGATTTGGGTGGTTGGTTGCTTTGTTTATGTATCAGTTGTTAGCCTTAGGTTAGGGTATTATCACTGGTTTTTGTTATATGATTGTATTTGGGTAACAGTTTTGGAATCTTTGATGAAGCAAACGGTGACTCAAGAGGATGAGAATTGTGAGCGTGGTCGAGGCGATAAACGGTTTTCATGGTTGGGACATGGGTTTTCCGGTTTCAAAACCGGAGGTGTGTTCGAGAGCTCAACATATTTAGCTCTCCTTTTAGCTTGGCATTGATCTTCATGGTCCTTGCCTTGAAAATTCAAATCTGCAGCAGGGCACCCCAATTTAATCTGGTGGATTTCAGCACCCCCCGTTTCTTCTACCTAAAGGAGAAACTTGAAATACTCTCTCGAGAGAGAGTCATGAGTCACCTAGGAACGTGACTCTTCAACAGATCACGAGCCAAGAATCCCAAGAGTCAAAAGTTCGTTGGGATTGCTCATGCGGCGAGATAAGAATCTTGCCTTTGGTTGTTTGTTGTTCGGACGTGAACGATATTCGCTTCTCCTACCACGGTCATCGATCATCAAAGTTTTGACTCCATCAAGACAATCATCGACTGGGCCACGCCCTCCTTAATAGGCGACTCTCATTAGTTTTACTTGTTTTTGTTTTTTAGGGCATGTTAGAGCTCACCTTTAGGTTTTCCTTTGTTTTATGTTTGGTTGTATTAGCAATAGGATGTACTTCGTTGTTTAATTAATGCACGTTTTCTTGATGTCAAAAAATAAAATAAAATAAAATAAAATAAATGGATGCATTATAGCAATAGAGATTTGTTCTTTGATCACATTGTGTCTCATGAGTTATGACTCTCATGTAGACATGAAGTGAGTAGTGACTAGCATCTGATATATAATTGTCAATTATTGCCACTTCACCCACTTAATTGACTATGTAACAAGATAGGAAAGAAATGAGATATAAAATGGGGATATATATGATTTCAACCTAGAGTATACTGCTCTCTTCTCCCTCCTTTTCACCCAAACCAAGAGCCTTCCACACGCCACAACTCCACAAGTCTACATCATGGTTATTGATTGGCTGACTATCCTATGCTATAAAACCCTGAGCTTTTAACAGCCTACAGGCCATGCACAACAAGTTTAGAATGCTCACAATTCACAAACAGTCACTTCTAGCTTGTCATATAACTCGTGGAATACATATAGATCGAGATCTACTTAAACATCATATATGTTATATCCTATATTATTAAAGAAGATGAGGTATAACTATACAAGTACTGACCTATATGTTTAAATAGTAATTATTTTATCTGTTGTCAATTAGTTGTTTAATGAGACCTTGGTTAGACTGCAAATGAATCGAACTCTCTTTTTTTTGTTATATGTAGCCCAGATCAACTGTGAAAGAATAATCTTCAGGATTTAGCTAGTACTCCCTTGTCCACAATAAAAAAAATCATTCCCATAGTTTACAATGCAATACTTTGATCATTAATATCTATAATTACGTACTTATAAAAGTAAACAAACTTTTTTATATTAAAAATCATACATCAAGAAGTCATATATATAAAAATAATATATATTGGTGATAAAATCTAGTTATAAAATTGACTCAAAAAGTTGAGCATAAAATAAAAGAAGCATTTTTTATTTTCGTCCACCATAAAGATAAATAAAGAAAAATAAAACGTAAGATGAAGTCAATAACCATTTAATGTAAAGAAGAAAATGGAGGAACTTTTATATAGGATTTAGAATTTGCATTACACGGTGGAAATTGTGTCCAATTGCATGATAATTAATGAATTTCTCATATGTTATTGGCGGGAGGCAGGCAGTGGAAGCAGGAGTAGGGAAGGGCGGAGGGTGTAGACACAAAGTGGGGTTTGTGCATGCAAAACTCTATTTTGCATGGCCTTGGATCAATGGTAATGGACCCTTTTTTCTACATAAGTTCAGAGGAATCTTTGAAAATTTGAACGTAAGTACTTTTAAGGCTACCCTTAAAATAAGGAATGTCCTGCTATTATATAGCAAAATATCCTCATAAAGAGGGCCCCTATTTGTTGCTTACTTGGAAGTTGGAAATATCTAATTGATGATCAAACTTCAAAGGCTAACATGTCCAAGTCCAACATTGTCATTTCACTTATTGGTCCATACCTCCCTCAAAATGAGTATTGTTGGATGTACCAAAGGATTCTAATTGGCCAGCTCAGTGATGGAAAGTAATTTGATCTTTACGATTATCAAAGTAGAATGGTCCAATTTTACTCGTTGTTTAATTGCTCAAGATAAATATTGGGGTCATCTCAGAATCTGAGTCTCAGATATTCACATGTTAGTAGGAAAATTTTGGTAAATAGGAAAATTTCCTTGTTTCACATGGAACATTAAGTGAGCTAGCTCTTTTATGTAGATACATTCTTCATTCCTTGATTACCCCCTTTATATTACATTTGTTGGTATATCATATATCCAAGGGTAACTTTTGCTCCTTGCCCATTTTAGAGGTCTAATTGAATAAAAACTCAAAAAATGAGTAATGAAGTAAAAAGTTAGCCCAGTTGTAGGAATTAAGGATAAGGGGAATATGATACGAGTAGCATATAGTAGTACTTCTCTATAACATAGATTCACGAATACTACGGGAATTGGGTTTGCCTCAAATTGTGAGCTTTTTCCCATATTTCTTAACAAAGTTTTTGAGTTCAATTCTTATCTCAAGCATTTATTTGGGATCTAAAGGAGAGTATGAGGAAATAGGGGTGTATGATTGTAATTAATGGGATTCTGGCTAGGGGTCGAGGATAGCCCAAAAAATTTCTTATTACTAGGGATGACAATCCAGTCCGGATCCGACCCTGGTCTACTTCGATCTGAAGGAAAAAACTGAGCCAACTCCGACTAAAAAATAATCCGACTCCGTTCAAAAAGTTTGACTCTGAGTCGGAGGAGGGTAAGAGTCGGATCCCATAAAAAAATCTGACATCCTCATCCCACTCTGACTTTAGGCAATTAGTGATTTTTTTTATTTATATTAATGTAATAATGTATTATATATGTATAATCTGACTATGACTTTGAGTCAATTGTATTATATAAAATTTTTCCATTGAAGAAATGATTGTTAAAAAAATAGTAATGATTGGATTATTTGTATTATACTTCATAAGATTTATATATGATTGTTAAAAAAAATAGTAATTATTAGATTATTTGTATTGTAGAAGATTTTTCTATTAAAAAAAATGGGAGAAAAAAGTTGGATCGGGTCGAAGTCAGGTGTTAGGATTTTTAGTCGGATCGAATTCGGATTTTCGGAGTAGGATTTAAAATCCAACTTCTTATAGGATCGAAGTCGAATTATGCATAATCCGACCTAAGCCCGACTTGTTGTCATCCCCACTCCTTGGGTGTGTTCGGCACAAACTTTCTAAGTAGCTTTTAGTGTCTTGATTAGGTCAAAACACTGATTAATAAAATAGTAGTGTCTAGTAAGTTAGTGGTGTAAGTAGCTTTTAGTTGTATAAGTAGTGTTTTAGTAGTGTTTGTGAAATGCTACAATTTGTAGCTTTTGGAGTAGCGTTTAGTGTTATATATTAAAGTTTTGTTTGAGTTTTTAATTAATTATTTGTAAACAGCTACTTTCATAGCTTCTTTTACCGATCATCAATATCTTATACCGCTATTTGACAACTAACTATTCTACACATCAACCACTAAAAGTTTATCAAAGACAACTATTAATTACACTAACCGCTACAAGCTACTACCACGGCTATTATTGCTGAATATGCCCCGTACCTATTTAAAAAAATCACAAATACTCCCTTTCGGACTTTACTGCTGTAGCGCGCAGCTAAAAGAAACAAAAATTGCCGTTCCCAAACTACCCTTATCTATTTCATCCTTGTTTCCCGCTTAAAACCAGCAAAAACAAACCCCAAACAAAAACTTTAAAAAAAACACCCTACATTTTACATTCTATCATCAAATTTCCCCAAATAACGACAACGGCTATGATGATTCATCCTTTTGCAGGGCCCCACTCTCACGCCTCTCACTTTATACAACCCATCTGTTATCCATTAAACATCCTCTACAGTCTACCCTTCCTTCACATTCAAATAACAAAAATATTCAAACCTCCAAAAAAAATAAAGTAAGATAAAATACCGCTACTTTCAACTACAGGTTATTTTTCTTACTTATCGGTTTCCAAATAAATATGATAAAATTTAGGGAAATTCCATTTGGTACTATTATATTTTGAGCTTTTTCATTTGATACCCAATTTTTTTTTGGATTCTATATGGTACCACTGTAGTTTGGATTTATTTTCTACGGGAACATTATGTTAAATAAAACGCAAGTTTAATAAGCATTTCCTGACACGTAAAACGAGGTTCTAGTCGTTTTTTTCCTCAATTTCGACCCATAAGAGCCAAAATGACTCCCAAACTATAGCTAAATAATTCTCGATGCACAAGGCACATAAACAAGGCAAACTACTAACCCTATTTAACCTAAAACTAATGCTTTATTTAGCGGAATGTTACAATAGAGAATAAGTCCAAACTATGGTGGTACCATGTAGAATCCAAAAAAAAATGGTACCAAATGAAAAAGCCCAAAGTACGATGGTACCAAATGGAAATTCCCTAAAATTTAACGTGCTTAATCTAAGTTTATTATACAACTCGTATAGTCTTATCATAAAATCTATAATAAATAGACCAATATGTAAGTTTATTATGCAACTTTCAACATAAATTCTAGTACTTCCTCCGTTTTTTTTACCCGCAACACTTTCCTCATTAATTACTTACAACACTTTCTATTTTTAATTTTCCTTTCTCTCTATCTCTCTCTAATTACATGGGCCCTCTCTTTTTTCCCTCTCTACCTCTCTCATACCCAAAAATTGCATTGGAGTTGATGAAAAAAAGTGTTGCGAATAAAAAAACGGAAGAAGTATAATCATTACACCAATATCAATATGTAAAATTAGCCATGATATCTAATCAATCATATTGAAAATAAGACTCTTAACAAGCTAAAAAAAACTAATGATGTAGACGAGATTTAATCTAAATCTTAAATATCACATCCTAAGATTTTAACCAACTAAACTAATTAACCTCCACAAATATATTGTCTCTTACATATATGTTATTTTATTTCGGATTTATGATGTACACGATAATTAACCATTAGTTCATCATTTTTGGTATAAAAAAAAAAAGAAATTCCCATATTTGAATAAAAAAAAAGCTCCCAATATAAATATCAATCTCTTTGTCTCACTCCCACTCACACTCCCATACTCAACACCTCCATTATCCTCTCACCTCAAAATGTTCTCTCTAATTCACCTCCTTCTCTCTCTCTTCCTCATCCTTCACCTCACTCCTCAACCAGTCACATGTTGGCGTCCATGGCCAAACACTCAAACCAACCTCACTGACACTGCCACAGATTTACAATTCGGCCCTTCAAAAAAATTCGAAGGTTCATCTGATTTTGTAGACCTCAAATACCACATGGGCCCAGTAATGACCACCACCATCACCGTCCATATAATCTGGTACGGCACGTGGCACTCATCCCAGAAGCGGATCATCCGTGAGTTCATAAACTCAATCTCAGACGATTCCGTCCCACCACCCTCAGTATCAGGGTGGTGGAAAACGGTTCAGCTCTACACTGACCAAACCGGGTTGAATATCTCTCGAACCGTAAAAATCGGTTCAGAGAAAAACGACAGGTTTTACTCCCTCGGTAAATCCCTCACGAGACTCTCTGTACAGTCGGTAATAAAATCATTTATTACCGCGAGAACCAAACCACTCCCAGTAACTCCTAAAAACGGAATTTACCTCTTGCTGACGTCACCTGAAGTGTACGTTCAGGATTTCTGTCAACAAGTATGTGGTTTTCATTATTTTACCTTCCCATCAATCGTAGGGTACACGCTACCCTACGCTTGGGTGGGGAACAGCGCTAAGCTGTGCCCGGGTGTATGCGCGTACCCGTTTGCGGTACCCGCATATATACCCGGGTTAAAACCCGTGAAGGCTCCGAATGGAGATATTGGGGTTGAAGGAATGATAAGTGTGATTGCGCATGAGATTGCGGAATTGGTTACTAACCCGTTAGTGAATGCTTGGTATGCGGGTAAAGACCCGATTGCGCCGGTTGAGATTGCGGATCTTTGTGAAGGGATATATGGGACAGGAGGTGGTGGGTCGTATACTGGACAAATGTTGGAGGGACGTGATGGTGCCACGTTTAATGTGAATGGGATCAGACGGCGGTTTTTGATTCAGTGGCTTTGGAATCATGTCGTCAATTATTGTACTGGACCTAATGCTCTTGATCAGTGATTGTTATAAATTATGGAGGTATTTTTTTTTTTTTTTTTTTTTTGGTGTGTGGGTAAGGTTAGAATTTTGGGGTTTGGAGTTTGTGGTGGATGATATTAGTTTGGGTAGATTTTTAATTTCCCTAGGGAGAGTTTGATTAAAGAAAGTGTATGGTATTGTATTTGTATGTATACTATCTTCGTATACCAAAAATAAAAAATAAAAAAAATAAGATAGTGGTAATTTAGTAAATTTGGGTTTCAGAGTACAAATTTTTTTTAAAATTTGCTATTGAACTTTTTGAAGTCTATCGGATTGATGTTTGTATAATTAAGGTCATGTTCTTTTGACTAGTGGTTAGAGCTTCCCTCCCGGTTTCATGAGGTCTTGGGATCGATTTTCACCCTTGGCAAGTTGGGATCCCCTTTATTCCCCCAACTTGTCAAGGTTTCTCCTTACTTTATTAAAAAATAAATAAAAAAATAAAAAAAAATGTTCTTTTGCCTAACAAAGAACTCAATTCAGTTTAAGTGGCAAAATCTCTTGAGGAGTAAAGAAATTTTAACCTCTAACTAGCACGGTTGAAGGTGTGAGACACACCTAACTATTAGTCTATACTCCCTCCGTATTTTAAAGTTTATCACTATGCTTCGTTTCTCATTTGGCAAAAGATATTACCAAAGATCATTGGGTCCAATAATATGGCTTTCTATCTTCCATATGGGAGACCAAGGTTTAAATCTTGGTGGAAGCAAGTTTCACATTCTTCTTACCAAAGGGTTCTCAAAAGGAGGCCCCAAAAAAATTTGGAAAAAGATATACGATAGTTTAATCATCTTTGGCCCACACACTCTCTGTCCCTTCCATGCTCTCTATATATACCTTAACATATAAAAAATTCACACACTTTCTCCTCATTGAAAAAAAGTAAATAAATTCAACTTTTATTGAATAAGAGTGTTTTTTTTAAAACAGATAGTTGAAAAAATAAAAAGGTAAACTGCTTTTAAGTGTTTTATCTTAGTTTATGAAAATAAATGGGAGTGCTATTGTAAAAGGATAGATATTATGAAACTAAAATAGTAAATTTGATAAAATGACAATTGTTGGCTAGGAAGTCACAAACATGATGCATATGGGATAAAATTTCATGTCTAAAGTGGTCCTTTCATGTGATTTTACTAATAAATCTTCAACATGTAATCACTAACTAAATTAGTCGGCATCTAATTTTAGTTTTAATTTGGCCCATAAATCTTTAGAAGCCATGATCAATTGATTTAACATCCTTTTACTATAATTACTTAGAATGTGGTTATTCCAAACATACGTGCTAGCTACTTGTTAGAATCGAGCGAGGTATTAAATTTGAATGGAACTTTGCTAGCAAAATAGAGCATAAAATTTAGAAGGCAAAGTAAAAAAAAAAAAAGATGATTATTATATACGTGGTTTAGTTAATGAGACCTACTATATCAATAAGGAATAATTTTTCCTCTTTTATTTTCATGGACGAAGTAAGAGAGCATGAAAACTGTATATTATATACTAGGAGTTTAATGGAATTCATACATAAACTTGGCTGAAGAGAGAATAATAAAACAACCTGAAAACGGAGCCTATTTAAAGTACATTAAAACTCTAATTATACCCTAAGAATATAGGCAATAGTTGCCACATAATTAAAAGAAAGTATGCAAAGGCCCGAAACAAAGAACCGACATATATATGCTTGATCCTAGAGTCTAGGCTCTAGAGTCGTCTGAATTTGGTCTTCAATTTCTTACTTCTTCAACATCCAATAATCTTTGTTTTTCCCCTCAAAAAAAAAAAACAAAAAATAACTTTGTTTCTCGTGACTCGTGAGATTGAAGGCACACATAAAACAATTTTCTAACATAAGACTATAAGAGGACAATTGGTAACTGGTAAGTGTAGAAGTTAATGTGGTGCTCTCAATTTCCGTTAGCCCTATCCAATTACATATTATTACTCCATACTAGAATTACTAGTCTACTTCCACTACCAGTCTACGAAGCAATCAAATAAGGTGGAAAAGTTTGGAGGTTGCAAAAGAAGATGATATGATGAAAGCAAAACTATACTGGCTCTCCTCCATGATGGTGTAAATGTATTGCGTGCATATGTCCAATGATTCGACCATTAACTTCTACTAATGGGGGGTTGTTTTCGAATTCAATACTTATCTCTGCTTGTATAGATTTTATTGGGATTGTGACTACTGCAATTAAATGATAGTAGCTAGCTGTAATTTTTCTTTTTGAAGAAAAATAATATTTTGTTACATTTTGGTGAAGATACCTATATTGCTATATACAAGTATAAAGCCATTACAACTACTAAGGGGAAAAACATGGACTCACAGGGTAATCCACCTAGATATAAATATTGCTGATTAATGGAATTTAGCTAAGACGCAGCAAATAACTTTTTAATTGTCTATTCTAGTGGGTATCTTGTCCGTGTTTGGTTGTGGCCGTGTTACAGCAGCACAGATAGTTAAGCACTATCTATAGTTCGGCATTCACAATATCATGTCGTTATACCGTGTTGAATCGTGTCATACTTCGAGCCGGCCTATTGCCATCTTTGGTCTAATTATGTTTATGTAATGGGTCATTCGAAGCACAATAGCATATACATTGTCGTCATTTCATCCAACAATCTTTTTTCTATCCCACATCATCCGGATAGAAAAGTGTCGGATATAATGGCCTTTATTGTTTAGACTTATGTAGGAAGGTAATCTATTGTGTTTTGGTGCAATAGAAACTAAACATGCATGAAGACGAGGCGAAAGACAAGCTCTTCTTTCCTTTTCAATAACAGCATGCCATTTACATTTTACATGGTCCTTGTGGAAGACTCACTGACGATCACACCCCTCTGCTCTTCTTGCAGATTATTGACTCCTTGATATTAAACACCCTTTCTTCTAGTTTCTGCAGTTTTCTGTACCACTACCAACTCCACTTTCATTGTCTGTTTTATTATTTTAATTTTTTCTTATTGTTCTATGCTTTCTAGCAAGTGTACATGGATTAATTATGTCGCACAGACATTATAATTATGTGGTAATTGATTACTCCTACTTCACTGCTATGAATTGGTTAAACATGTAGATTTATTGTGCAATAATTAATAGTGCAACAACAATTCATCCACCACAATTACAATGCAAATGTGTGACGCAATAATGGGATTAGATTAAAATGTTTGCAAAAAAAAGTTTTTAATGTTTGAATTGAATGAGATTAAAAGATCGTTTCTGAGTGTCAAGTTAGAGAAGAATAGCATTTGTTCGGTAAAATAAAACTTATTATCTATAACACTTCGCTATTAGAATCAGTAGTTAAAACTTAAAAGTTAGCTACCAAAATAGCTTTGTAGACAACTTGTATTTTATAGACCTGTCCGTTAGATTAGTGACAAGAAATGAATTACATATTATCTTTAAAAGTTTATTCAAAATATATCTCAATCATAATATCGAAAGAATACTCCATATCATTGAGCACCACTATTCACCTTGTGGAGCTTTGGATTAATTGATCAATAATCCTCCAAAGTTAATTAAGAAGTTGTCTTCGTCTGCTCGAACAAGAATGGTTCAAATATTTTGTCCCACAATTTATGTGACACTTACATGCCACTTGTTTTTAATAGTGGTTATTATACCAAATTAAAGAGGGGTATACCTCTTTATGATTTCTGCGGAATTGGTAGAGTATTTGAAGATAAGAACAAAAATTACTTGGTTACTTTAAGCTATAAGAGGGAAGTGTTTAGCAAGAAAACATGGAAGTGTTTATTGCTCTTTTTTGGGTGGATACAAGGATTCACTCTGCTTACAACTGATGCAGAGTG
The DNA here is from genome assembly GCA_947648045.1 of Beta corolliflora. Lineage (NCBI taxonomy): Eukaryota > Viridiplantae > Streptophyta > Magnoliopsida > Caryophyllales > Amaranthaceae > Beta > Beta corolliflora. The sequence continues at coordinate 86,485 of CANSZD010003847.1, forward strand.
AAGGTTTTTATAATAAAACTAGGATGAGATTATCACTAAAGCAGATGGGTGACTCACCCTTGCTTTTACAAAGATTCCTTTGCTTTTCTAAAAGCAATGGTTCTGGTTTAAAGTAGCATAAAAAGCATAAAACGTGTTTGCTGTTACAGAAAAGCTAACTAATGGATGATGACTCATCATCCATTAATACAGTGTATTCTAATAATAGACTTAATCGTACGGATCTCGTCCCTGTAGATCTATGTCTGTATCTCCATCTTCATCACTAGGATATTGTTCAGACATTTCAACATCCTCTAATGGCTCTCCATATGGAGGGATGTTGAGTTTGATATTTGATGGTCCCCATATCTTGAAATATGGTCCTTCTGCTAGGAGATTACTGTGACGCCAGTTGGAATTTTTTGATGGCTTTTGCTGCATAAGCCATTTGTATAATTCTGGTTTATTAATGTACTGAAAATTTTGAGGAGTACTGTTGTAGACTACAAACATTGGATCAATAAAATATTGTTGGTAAGCTGGTCGTTGGTGTAGACCTTCTACCTTGGGTAAGGTGCTGATAACTTGGACTACGCTTGATCCGATTGTCAAATTAGGTTCCCCTATGTTGCAGTATTGTAGGCAATAGGTAAGTCGTTCACCTATTCCTGCTGGAATATCACTATTATTTTTGTAGTAGAGAAGGTTGATCATCCCATGATCTAACAGATCAACTATCTTTGCTCTGTTTAAGTTGGTGTTGTATAGTTTAATATATGCTTTGAAGAGACCTGTATATACTATTTCTTCTGGATTTACTTCTTGACTCATTATTGTCAAGATTTCTTGCTGGACTTCTACACCTTGGATTTTTCTTTCATCAATTGGTTCTCCAAAGTGTATTCTAACTAATTTTTTCTGGAGGCTGATCATGTGTTGTATAACACCATCTTCAACCTTCTGTGATATAATTTCTACTAGATCTGCTCCACCTTTCTTTTCTAATAATTGATGTAGTGTTTCTTGTGTTTTTAATTTGAGTCTGGGTTTAAGGTAGTGGAAGGGAATATTTTTATGTGGAGTTAATCCTTTTTAACAAAGGAAGTGGAATATGTAGCCACTGGGTTTTAAGGTCGCTATTTTGTTACGATACTTCGTGAGTTCTTGTCTAAGATGATGTAGTTCGCTATAAGATTACAATTATGTTTTCCAATAAGGTCAATTGTATTGGCCTTATAACCACATTCTTGCTGTAATTCTCTTATTTCTTTCTGTAATTTAAAGAACTGCTCATTCATCTCCGTATTAGGACTAGGCTGTACTAATTTTTGTGAGTAGGTTGGAGGGTAAAAACCTCTCGTAAATAGGATCTGGAACGGGGGTTCCAAGTCGTGAAGAGGAGGGATTGAATTCTCCTCTTTTTAAGGTGGTATCAACACCTTTTTCTGCTACGAAGAAATTTGGTCCTAATTTCGGTTTGGCAAAATCCATTGCCTCTCCAAAATTATGGAACCCTTTAAACAATGGAGCTGGAAAACCCTCTATTTGTTGTAACACTTGGTGCCATGTGCGATAGACTCCAGGTCTTCGACTATGTACCATCGAATAAAAACTAAAATTCCTTGAAAGAGGTTTTTGTTGTATTTTATTAAAATAATAGGTAAGACAATTTAATGTCAATACCTTATCTTTGTGTAGATTGCATGATCCATAAGTTATCACAAATAACTTGCTTGTGTTTTATCTAATGTTTCACCTTTCAAGGGTTTGAAACCCTTACTTGGTTCAACGTCGTATAATTTATTTTTTCCAAAGGAAAACTCTTCAATTTTTACTCGTGTGCTAGATGAGCTAGCGCCGTGTGTAGAGCTGCTGGATTTAAGCTTATTAGGCCTATCCATTCTTCTGTATGTATCTGTCAATTATTCGCGATAACACATCGCCTAAATTATTATTTATTCCCTTGATGTGTTCAAACACTATCTCGATATCCTTTTCCGCAATTAGATCTTGAAAGTTAATCCATCGTTTATTATTAACTTTCTTACTATTCTTGTTTTTAATAAATTTAACTATGGCTTCACAATCTGTTCTAACGGTGATTTCTCTATCTAGATGTATTTTAAACTTTTCTAAGGCGTTTATTCTTCGCTTGTATTTCGTAATCTATTGAAGACCAATTAGTACCGGGTTTGAAGTTTCCACTTGCATACCCCGCTAAATTTTTCTTCTTTTTTAGGACTATATTTATTAGGTTTGGTTAGCAATCTTGCTCCCCATCCTTCTTTACTACCATCTGTTTCGATAATGAGATAGTCTCGTGCTTAAGGGTAATTCTAATGGTCTAAGTGTTTTTACCTTTTCTTTAATTTTTAAAACTAGCTGAACATCTTCTTGGTTAAAGTATTTTTGCCCATTCTTTGAAGTTTTGCCATATAATGGTCCTACTAATTTTGATAGGTTTGGGATAAATTTTCTAGCATAATTTAAAAGTCCTAAGAAAGCTTGAAGTCGTTTTCTATCTTTCATTTTATCTCGGGAATTCTAATATCTTTTTAGCAATGTGATCTTGTAATTGGATTTTTCCATTGCCAATTTCTAATCCTAAGAATTGTATCTTTTTCTTAAATAACTCCATTTTGGAATCGGCCTATTACGATTCCTTCTCTATCTATGATCTCTTGAAAACTTCTTCTAAGTGTTTTGTATGTTCCTGTATAGGTTTTTAAGCAACTAAAATATCATCAATATAAACAAAGCAAAAATTTAATTTTCCAAAGATGTTGCCCATAAATCTGCGGAATATAGGCTGGAGCATTCTTTAAACCAAATGAAAGAACTTTCCACTTGAAAATGTCCTTCACTACAAATGAATGCTGTCCATGGTTTAAAACTGTCTGTTAGTTTAATCTGGTTGTATCCTGATTTTAGATCAAATTTACTAAATATACTCCTGTCTTGGATTAAATTGATTAATGTATCCTTATTAGGTATACAGTAACCGTCATCTATTAAATTATCATTTAGCCTTTTGTAATTATAAACTATACGAGCTTTTCCTCGCTTAAGTTCACTGTGGTTTTGGACTATGAAGGCTGCACTCCTATGAGGACTATTTGATTTTTCAATTAATCCTACTTTGAGCATTTCATTTATTTGTTTTCTAAATTCTTCTTTTTCTTTAGGGGAATAGTCTATATTAGCTGAAGTGATAGTTATATCTGGATTTTTTACCTGTTGATCAATAACTGTTTTAACTCTACATTTGCTAATGTCATTGGCAATTAAGCCTTTAGTTCTAAGTTTTTGAATTATAGGATACATTGAAAGTTTGGTGTATATTACACCCTTTTCTAATTCTCTAAACTCCTCATATTGAAGAAAACTTATTGCTTCTGATTCAGGCTGTAATTGATTTTCTTCTCCTAAGAAATCTAATTCCTTATTCTGTCCACCACGCTTTCGCAGCAATTCTGATTTTTGCTGATAATATCGTGTTGGTATATGGTAAATATTTTTACTAATGGTAATACTATTCTGAGTAATAGAGATACTACCTTGTTGAGAAATTATAAAATTTAATCCTAACAAAACTCGGGTCCTGGAATTATAGGCTGGTGAAATATTAATTTGAGGTATATCATATTTTTGACTATATCCTCCTGCAAAATCCTTAAATTGTATGGCAGTGGGTTTAACATAGTATTCTATTAAACATGATTTCCCATCTGCTAAAATATTAGTTATAATATCTTTATGTTTTATTTTGAATTGAGCTGGTACTAGGTTTGTAGTGATCTGGCTTTTAGTGCAACCGGTATCTACTATAGCATAAGTTTCAACTGTGGTCTGTTGGTCAAACCAGAGTTTGCAGGCTACTTGTAAACCTTGGCTAGTATATAGTGGGGTCTGAATGTAGCTCATAGTTTCTTCTTCATTTTGAAAAGGATATAGTCAAAAATATGATATACCTCAAATTAATATTTCACCAGCCTATAATTCCAGGACCCAGTTTTTGTTAGGATTAAATTTTATAATTTCTCAACAAGGTAGTATCTCTATTACTCAGAATAGTATTACCATTAGTAAAAATATTTACCATATACCAACACGATATTATCAGCAAAAATCAGAATTGCTGCGAAAGCGTGGTGGACAGAATAAGGAATTAGATTTCTTAGGAGAAGAAAATCAATTATAGCCTGAATCAGAAGCAATAAGTTTTCTTCAATATGAGGAGTTTAGAGAATTAGAAAAGGGTGTAATATACACCAAACTTCCAATGTATCCTATAATTCAAAAACTTAGAACTAAAGGCTTAATTGCCAATGACATTAGCAAATGTAGAGTTAAAACAGTTATTGATCAACAGGTAAAAAATCCAGATATAACTATCACTTCAGCTAATATAGACTATTCCCCTAAAGAAAAAGAAGAATTTAGAAAACAAATAAATGAAATGCTCAAAGTAGGATTAATTGAAAAATCAAATAGTCCTCATAGGAGTGCAGCCTTCATAGTCCAAAACCACAGTGAACTTAAGCGAGGAAAAGCTCGTATAGTTTATAATTACAAAAGGCTAAATGATAATTTAATAGATGACGGTTACTGTATACCTAATAAGGATACATTAATCAATTTAATCCAAGACAGGAGTATATTTAGTAAATTTGATCTAAAATCAGGATACAACCAGATTAAACTAACAGACAGTTTTAAACCATGGACAGCATTCATTTGTAGTGAAGGACATTTTCAGTGGAAAGTTCTTTCATTTGGTTTAAAGAATGCTCCAGCTATATTCCAGAGATTTATGGGCAACATCTTTGGAAAATTAAATTTTTGCTTTGTTTATATTGATGATATTTTAGTTGCTTAAAAACCTATACAGGAACATACAAAACACTTAGAAGAAGTTTTCAGCATCATAGATAGAGAAGGAATCGTAATAGCTGATTCCAAAATGGAGTTATTTAAGAAAAAGATACAATTCTTAGGATTAGAAATTGGCAATGGAAAAATCCAATTACAAGATCACATTGCTAAAAAGATATTAGAATTCCCAGATAAAATGGAAGATAGAAAACAGCTTCAAGCTTTCTTAGGACTTTTAAATTATGCTAGAAAATTTATCCCAAACCTATCAAAATTAGTAGGACCATTATATGGCAAAACTTCAAAGAATGGGCAAAAATACTTTAACCAAGAAGATGTTCAGCTAGTTTTAAAAATTAAAGAAAAGGTAAAAACACTTAGACCATTAGAATTACCCTTAAGCACAGACTATCTCATTATCGAAACAGATGGTAGTAAAGAAGGATGGGGAGCAGTATTGCTAACCAAACCTAATAAATATAGTCCTAAAAAAGAAGAAAAATTTAGCAGGGTATGCAAGTGGAAACTTCAAACCCAGTACTAATTGGTCTTCAATAGATTACGAAATACAAGCAGTAATAAACGCCTTAGAAAAGTTTAAAATACATCTAGATAGAGAAATCACTGTTAGAACAGATTGTGAAGCCATAGTTAAATTTATTAAAAACAGTAATAGTAAGAAAGTTAATAATAAACGATGGATTAACTTTCAAGATCTAATTACAGGAAAAGGATATCAGATAGTGTTTGAACACATCAAGGGAATAAATAATAATTTAGCTGATGTGTTATCGCGAATAATTGACAGATACATACAGAAGAATGGATAGGCCTAATAAGCTTAAATCCAACAGCTCTACACACAGCGCTAACTCATCTAGCACACAGGTAAAAATTGAAGAGTTTTCCTTTGGAAAAAATAAATTATACATCGTTGAACCAAGTAAGGGTTTCAAACCCTTGAAAGGTGAAACATTAGATAAAACACAGCAAGTTATTTGTGATAACTTATGGATCATGCAGTCTACACAGCATAAGGTATTGGCATTAAATTGTCTTACCTATTATTTTAATAAAATACAATAAAAACCTCTTTCAAAGAATTTTAGTTTTTATTCAGTGGTACATGGTCGAAGACCTGGAGTCTATCGCACATGGCACCAAGTGTTACAACAAATAGAGGGTTTTCCAGCTCCATTGTTTAAATGGTTCCATAATTTTGGAGAGGCAATGGAGTTTGCCAAACTGAAATTAGGACCAAATTTCTTCGTAGCAGAAAAAGGTGTTGATACCACCTTAAAAAGAGGAGAATTCAATCCCTCCTCTTCACAGCTTGGAACCCCTGTTCCAGATCCTATTTACAGCAGAGGTTTTTACCCTCCAACCTACTCACAAAAATTAGTACAGCCTAGTCCTAATACGGAGATGAATGAGCAGTTCTTTAAATTACAGAAAGAAATAAGAGAATTACAGCAAGAATGTGGTTATAAGGCCAATACAATTGACCTTATTGGAAAACATAATTGTAATCTTATAGTAGAACTACATCATCTTAGACAAGAACTCACAGAAGTATCAGAACAAAATAGCAGCCTTAAAACCCAGCTGGCTACATATTCCACTTCCTTTGTTAAAAAAGGATTAACTCCACATAAAAATATTCCCTTCCACTACCTTAAACCCAGACTCAAATTAAAAACACAAGAAACACTACATCAATTATTAGAAAAGAAAGGTGGAGCAGATCTAGTAGAAATTATATCACAGAAGGATGAAGATGGTGTTATACAACACATGATCAGCCTCCAGAAAAAATTAGTTAGAATACACTTTGGAGAACCAATTGATGAAAGAAAAATCCAAGGTGTAGAAGTCCAGCAAGAAATCTTGACAATAATGAGTCAAGAAGTAAATCCAGAAGAAATAGTATATACAGGTCTCTTCAAAGCATATATTAAACTATACAACACCAACTTAAACAGAGCAAAGATAGTTGATCTGTTAGATCATGGGATGATCAACCTTCTCTACTACAAAAATAATAGTGATATTCCAGCAGGAATAGGTGAACGACTTACCTATTGCCTACAATATCGCAACATAGGGGAACCTAATTTGACAATCGGATCAGCGTAGTCCAAGTTATCGGCACCTTACCCAAGGTAGAAGGTCTACACCAACGACCAGCTTACCAACAATATTTTATTGATCCAATGTTTGTAGTCTACAACAAGATTCCTCAAAATTTTCAAGACATTAATAAACCGGAATTATACAAATGGCTTATGCAAGAAAAGCCCATCAAAAAATTCCAACTCGGCGTCACAAGAATCTCCTAGCAGAAGGACCATATTTCAATATATGGGGACCATCAAATATCAAACTCAACATCCCTTCATATGGAGAGCCATTAGAGGATGTTGAAATGCCCGAACAATATCCTAGTGATGAAGATGGAGATACGTACATAGATCTACAAGGGACGAGATCCGTACGATTAAGTCTATTATTAGAATACTCTTGTATTAATGGATGATGAGTCATCATCCATTAGTTAGCTTTTCTGTAACAGCAAATACGTTTTTATGCTTTTTATGCTACTTTAAACCAGAACCATTGCTTTTAGAAAAGCAAAGGAATCTTTGTAAAAGCAAGGGTGAGTTACCCATCTGCTTTAGTGATAATCTCATCCTAGTTTTATTATAAAAACCTTCACTCTGCATCAATTGTAAGCAGAGTGAATCCTTGTATCCACCCAAAAAAGAGCAATAAACACTTCCATGTTTTCTTGCTAAACACTTCCCTCTTATAGCTTAAAGTAACCAAGTAGTTTTTGTTCTTATCTTCAAATACTCTACCAATTCCGCAGAAATCATAAAGAGGTATACCCCTCTTTAATTATTCATGCGATGTACTACTTTATAATATAAATTTTCAAAGCATCATCTCTATAAATTAATAAAAAATAAAATTGACACACAAAAGGTACACAAATTAATTCGTGAGATATAAGATCTTAATTCATATTCACACGTCACAACCTATCACGTTCCAAAAAAATGAGTCAACATACTCCTAATACGCAAATTCCATTTAGCTATTTATGCCTGGTTTACATATTTACATATACAAATCATTTTACGTATTTACATATTCTTCATAATTTACATTTAGCTATTTACACCTTTTCTTGTAAAATGCTTATAATATTTTTTTTAAGCTTTCTCTACTCGATATTCTTTTTATGCATGTTATGGATTTTCTTTTTCTTGAAAAGTAAAAGCTGTTCGCTAAAAAATGATTATGATTACCTTCACAGTCTAATCCATCGCACTGCAATTAAATGATGACTATAGAATCTCATGATTCACAGTTTAGGGAAAATCTTGAGGATTATTGACGAGCTAGATATGGAACTGACTACCTAACCTAATTGTATTGAGAGACGATAAATTAATTAGCAGTACCTGAGTTCATTATATTCATCATATACAAGAGTGTATCATGTACATGGTACACCTAAAACTAATTTTTGTTCATTTGCTCATTTGAAACTCTCCTTTTTAGTACATTTTGCTCATTTGGATTATTTCAAATGAGTAATGAGCAAAAATATAGCCTTGGATGCACCATGCTCACGGTACACCCATGCGTATCATAAAATTTAAGTCTGTATGTGTGGGTCTAATCTTTCCGTGTTATTGAAGTCTCTACAATGATTAGATTTATATATTCAGAAAAAAGACTATATAATCAAGTTGCATGAAATAAGGAAAAAACTTTGTCTACTCAACTGGTAATCTACCCACTAGAGATAGACGTTAATAATTAGTGGAGTCCAACTCCGCAAAACTAATTATTTTTAAATTGTAAATGTATCAATCTCCATAAAATAACATTTCAATGTATATTATTTTGAACATTATTATCATTATGATCATAATCATATTAATTTTAGTAATTATCTTTCAACTATGGAAGTCCTGGAAAGATAATATCATTAATTAGGCCTGTGTTCACTTCACTTGAGAAAGTATCCATCATATAACCATTTAACTACTATGTATTAGTTATGGATGAATGAAAACATAAGAATCTATATATACAAAACAAATCTAACATTATTTAACGAGATTTTGCATACAATAAGAGTGTGTTCTCTTTACCTTATTTGTCCCAAATTTACCTAAACTTATTAGAACTTTTCAGAGCTTAAATGAGCTTATTGAAATGAATGAAGTTTATTTTACAAGTTGTTAAAACTTATTGAAATTTATCTGAATTTATTGAAAATTGATTGAACTTACCCAAACTTAGTAAACCTAGTTGTTTTCTATATTTTTTCTATGTGAACAGAACGCAATGCACCTTACTGTTTTCATTCGTGACACATAATTTAGATATTAAGGCCCTATTCTTTTAGACTTATTTTCAGTTCAGTTCAATTGAGTTCAGCTTACTTCAGTTTAGTTCAGTTCAACTCAATGTTTTAATTATTATTTTTGTTTTTAAATGATTATTATTGTTATTATTATTAATATTATAATTATTTTCGTAATAATAATAATAATACTAATAATAATATATTATTATTATTATTGATATTATTATTATTATATTAATTATTATTAATATCATTATTATTATTATTATTATTATTATTATTATTATTATTATTATTATAGTTATTATTATTGTTATTATTATCAATTATTATTAGTATTGATATTATTAAATAATATTAATAAATAATAATAATGATGATAATTCAGTTCAACTCAGTTTAGTTCAGTTAAGTTTGTTTCAGTTCAGTTTCTCTCATTCCAGAAGAACGGGGCCTAATAGTAAAAGTTGTGCAATAAGAATTGCAAAATGAAATGAAACAACTATTTATAAATAGTAAGACTATTTGGCTAGAATTTTATTTTTGTCTCGTAAATAAATTAGAGGCAGCTCTCTATAACTGACTAACTGTACTATGTATCGGGTATACACCTTTTGTATCTCAAGTAGCTCAAAATTTTATTCAAATAATTCGTTCATTTCAAAATACTTGACACAGTTTGACTTCAGCACTGTTTACATATTCTCAATTAACTATATTTTCATATATAAATAAAGGGAGTATCTTATAAAAATAAAATACTAAACAGATAATATCAAAAATCTTACCGGAGTAAATTACCACACACCTAAAATATTTCTTGCGCTACTAACGAGGAGTATGTTCTTGTAAACAGGTTGTCTAATTTAGGCCATGTTTGGTAAATGGCTTTTTCATTGGCTTTTGTATTTTGGCTTTTCAATTTGGTCAAACAGCCAAAAAAAATGTTTGGTTATTGGCTTTTTGGTTAGCTGAAAAGCTGGCTTTTAAGCCAAAATGAAAAAGTTGCCTGGAGCAGCTTTTTGGATTGGCTTTTGGCTTGTTGGCCCACAAACTCTCTAATAAGCGTAAACAACAGCCACAATTAATTTTTCCAAACACTTTTGCAAACAGTGACTTAAACAAACAACTTAAAAAGCCAACGCATACACTAACGCCTTCCAAACAAGGTCAAACAAGCCCAACTAAACCAAATTAAAAGCTCAACAAATGTCAATGTAGATCGCAAAACAACCCCTTAATTGATGCATTCAAAGAATCAGATTTAGGTGACGAAAGCTACGTCGTTTCGATCAAATAGTACTGGCTTATGTTTGGCTTAACGTTAATCTCAAGGTCGTTTGTTTCCTAATTTCGCTCTCAGTTGGTGTGACACTATAACTTTCACGTAAAAAAAAAAAAACTTTGTTGGGATTTGGGCTTGTAAGCTATGATGGTTGTACTAAATTTAACTTTCGCTTTTTATTATTTTAGTTTAATCATTTTTGTACCTTTTATCCTTTATTCAGTTTTGAGAAACGAAATTCCGAATGATCTTTTAGGAGTATCTTTATATCGATAAAGTGACTCCAATTTGAAATCCTTCACACATTACAATGCATGCAAATGCAATTGTCATTGATTTTCGATTGGTTGGTCGATCATCGATGTATGTATAACAAAGGTACGTAAAAGAATAATGCGAGGTTACACCCAACTTGATAAACTCATTTTCTATGACATTGATAAGAATGAGCATAATCTTATTTAGGACCGATTTTCTCATTTCTCATAAAAATCCGAGTTATGAACTTTGTTGTGGGGTTTAACTCAAATAAATGGATGACATAAAAAAATCAATTTTCAAATGATAATGTCTTAATTAGCTGTAGTTTGTGATAGAGTATAAAACTATTCATGGGACTCCAACTATCAACTTAAGTTTTTGTTTGAATTAGTTCTTTGACATGATATCAGAGCCATCGTGATTAGGGCTGTTCACATGGGTGGGTCGGACCGGAATTTGGACCGGACCGGACAGGATTTTGGACCGGACCGGACCGGACCGGAGATTCCGGTCCGGTCCCCGGTCCGTGGAAAGTGACGATTTCGGGTTTCCGGTCCGGTCCGGTCCAAACCCGGAAAAATCAGGTCCGGACCGGAAACCCGGAATTTTAGTATTTTTTTTTTTTAAAGCGCCAAACCCAAGTCATTTTTACTGGTCCAACAGGTCCAAACAGGTCCAACCGGTCCAAACAGGTCCAACCGGTCCAAACAGGTCCAACAAGTCCAAATAGAATATTTAAAATCCAAAAAAAAAAAAAAAAAAATCGAAAATCGGGTCCAACAGTCGGGACGGGGACCGGACCCGATTTTTCCGGTCAGCACTGGACCGGACCGGAAAAATCAGGTCCGGTCCCCGGTCCACCAAATCCTACAAATCCGGTCCACCGGTCCAAGCAGGTCCGGTCCGGTCCGGTCCGGTCTTGGACCGGTGAACAGCCCTAATCGTGATATAAAAGTCATTGGTTCAAAACTCATCCACCCCTTCAATCTAAGTGGAATATTTAACACCAGGTATGAGGAGACCTGTGTTGCATCCACACTTCAAGCCTAATAGGCTCTCGCGCTAGGGGGCGTGATAGAGTATAAAACTATTCCTGAGACTTCAACCACCAACTTAAACTTATGGTTGAGTTGATCTTTTGACAGTTTGGTTGGAGAGGACGAGCAAGAAGAAGGGAAAATTTTGAATAGGATTTGTTTTTAATATTGATTACTTGGTATAATGGGAAGTTATTCTCCATGATTAAAATTATTTTAAAATAGTACTCCCTCTGTTTTTTTTTTATCTTTCTCACTTGGAATCTTGATACTATTTATACTTAGAGAGAATCTTCTCAATTTTTTTTTCAATTTATAAGAAAAAATATAGTCATGTGGTGTCTTGTTTTATTCGTCTCAATTAGTACTTATAATTTGAATTAATATGGGAAGACCTCCCATGATTATGATGTTCTTACGAATATTTAATTTACTAAATTGTTTTAGAGTCTTGGGGAATAACATTAATAAGTATTAGGGATTTTTTTGTTATTCTCCATTCGTCCAATATAAATCAATACAATTTGACTTTTCGCAAATGCCAATTGTTGAATCACATTGATGACCACATGTGAGTGTCCCACATTGGAGAAAGAGGAGAGACTAAACCACTTTATAAGCTTTGGAGTTACTCCTCCTATCACCAATTGGTTTTAGGATGGAACCTCCTTGGGCTTGTAAGTGAACTAAACTCTCCTCCTCCTTATTGGGTTACCCATACCCTTTTTATATAATTTGAAAATTAACACCAATATAATGCATAATTTTGACCAATAATATCTTTAGTTATGTTTAGTAAAAAGTTATAAAAAGTTATATTCTGTAAATATGCATCAATCCAACATTTTATATACTAAAATTTGTCTTTCTTTATTAGCAGAAAAATATGGTCAAAGACTTAAAATAGGTTATGTGAATAGTGTTCATGTTCAAACTGTATTGATATATGTGACAAAGTGACTATAACTAGTGACCCGTTTGTTTTACTTGTTTTCTTACAAACTCACATGTTTGTACCCTAATGTATAACGCCCCAATTAACTTGCATTAAAGAAATGATTTTTGCCATTTTATGGACGTATTAGTAAGGTAAAGAATCTTATCTAAACACTCTCCTATTGTGTCCCTTAGCTTTCGATAATTTACTTACCATATTTTAAATGGTATAGAATCACTAAATTTTACTTCTTTTTTTCTTCTTAAATTTGACAAATTATTATTGCTTCACTTTGTGGAATAATTTTTTTTTTGGTGTTTTGTGGAATAATATTGTTATATAGACTTCTAATTCAATTTTAGTCTAATTATTTCGAGTTTATTAGATATTTTTCAAGTTAGATTTTTGCTAAATTATGTGTTTAATAGTTTTCTATTCTTATTTTCTTTTCAATCGGGAGAGAGGGTTGAGTGGACGAAAGCGTCGAATTGCTAATCCGTTGTATGAGTCATTCCTATCGAGAATCCTATTCGATTGAATTTACTTCTTCTCTAGGTTGTTGAAGTTGTAGTACTAGATAAACGAGTGTTGTGGCAAAAACCGTATAGATAGCCAGAGGGCTCATACTGGCGTAAAACTTAGGGAAACACAAAATCTGAAAACTCCTGTAAGTAGAGGTAGTATTTACAAGATTGAGTCAAAAAGAGGTTATAAAATAACAACATGATTAAGGGGTTGGTAATGATTCATTAGAATCATGTATTATATAGTTGTGACATACAACTGGATTGATGACTAGATTTATCTTTACCAAAAGAAGCTAAAAAAACAAAGGCCCAATTTTAATCGCTAATCAGGTGAAGACGGGTCCCAGATAGGTGCGAATAATCACAATTACAGCTCATGGAATTGACCCATATAGTATAATTTTAGGAATTATCATGAAGATAACCTAAAGGCATTTTCTTTTTCCCTTTTTTGACCGGAACCTAAAGGCATTTTTTTTAAGGAACCTCAAGGCAATTCTAGTTTTTATGAACTGAATTAATTTGTTTTGATGAATGCGGTAAAGCAAAGAGTAGACTGGATATGTTTGGGAACATAAGTTGAAATAGAGCTGAAACTGATAAGGTAGCTGAAAGGAGCTGAACTGATAAGATAGTTGAAAATTCCAGCACCTTAAATTGAGATGCTATATTTGATAACAACTCAATTTCAGTCAATTTTTGAGCTTAAATTTTATTTAAACTCTTACCCCAAACATGACTATTTATTTTAGGTGACTTAAACTTTTAGCACCTACTCATTTAAGGTGACTTAAATGTGTTGTCAAACAGAGCCAGTGTAGCAAAAAACTGGGAGATTAACCCACTGACTAATTTACCCACTATTTGTCCATAATTATCATTATAAGGGTAACTTATTACGTTATTTATTTATAATTTTTTGTGTATCGTTTTTACCAAACTCTCCCATCTGATATTATAATAGAAAATCGGGTATGGGTTATTAATATTTGTACCAATTTTTGTTCTTTTTCTCATGCTATTTTACCCATCGATTTCACTTTTATATATATGTGGAAGATTAAAATGCTAAAGATCCTTTGTACATTGAAAAGTATGTCAGCGTCTTAGTAAGCAATAAATTACTTCTCATAATGATGTCACCTTAGTCGTACCTATCAATCAATGCAAATAGAGGGTTTTACATTTATTATTTCACAAATTCTTGAAAAAGACGGTCTCACGTTAGTCTTAACGTGAGACCTACCCAAATTCAAGAGATATGTTTTTCAAAAACGGACCGCGTCTTACAAATGCTCACGATGATATTTTTGGCGAATTAGTTAATATTTTTGGCGAATTAGTTAAGTATTTTAGCACATTAGTTTAGAGCTGGTAATTTATATGTAGACTTACATTATTTTTTAGTTAACATATCCAGTACATTAGTTAGTGTTGTTCTATAATTAGTTAACATCTATTGAGCATTATTTAGTTTCCAATATAAACGAAGAAATAACTTTTTTAGAAATCTAAAATGTCAAATACAAAAGACAACCTGAAAAAAGAACTTAAAACAACCTAGCATTTGGAGTAATTGTACCAATTTCAGTTTGGTTATTGGAATTTTTTTTTTAGTCTTCTTAAAATTACTTTTCTTCCTTACACTTCTTCCCTTTAATTTGTATTTGCACGATCGGAATCTACTTTAACCAATGTAGTTGTACTTAATGAGCATCGTTCTTCTATAATTGGTTTTGTAGTTAAGACTTTGGTTATACTTGCAGCAGTAGTCTTGTAGACTTCTTGCAATACCTTTCTTGCATCTTCATTATCTTGACTTATTGTATAACTTTCTTTCGGTTTCATATTGCGCATGGGGTTACGTTGTTTATAACTGCTCCAGAGATTTCTCTATCCATTTCTCTTTTCCACACTTCACTCTTTGCAAATCCGGTCCACCTTTTGCACATGTATCTATGCGGTATTGTTGTGATTGAATGCATGTGTATGATTCTCAAGGCATGAAAACATAACAATCCTGGCAGCATAACTTTTATATCATGTTATTTAACTAATAAAGTTAAATTATTAACTAATAACATTTAGGTATTAGTTCTGTTTTTCATATAAAAAGTTAAACTTTCAAATGCAAAAGTTAAGTTTTCGGTACCAAAAGTGATTTGACCTGTTTCTTCAAAGTTTTTGCAAGTGCAGGTTATCGTCTGATCATGGGCAGTATATATTACCTTTTGTGATGGATCTGTGTCAAACTCTTCTTTCACTTCAAACATGATAGGCATCTTGTCTGGTGAAACAACAACAAAGTAAGTGTTTGTGGACATTGTCATTACAAACTCATGCTCAAATATTTTACTTACATTCAAATTAAACAACGAATTCAAGTTGTAGACAGAGAATGGAGGAGGAAAATAATGCAGGTTTTAGGGCGTCTCGATGGATTAGAGAAGGAAGAGAGAATGATTTATGCAAGATACTGAAATTAGGACCAATAAAATGCGTTATAAACTGATTTCTATGATATAACTAATATACTTCAGCGCTTAACTAATATACTTGAGCGTTTAACTAATATACTTCAGCGCTTAACTTATCCATCCAGAAGTAATTTAAGGCTAGCATAACTAATAGGTCCATGCGCTTAACTAATTCCGCTGCTAGTTTGATGCACGCGCGTGATGTCAGCATGACATCAGCTGGTCTCACGTTAACACTAACGTGAGACCGTCTCTTCAAAAACGGACTCTTATTATTTATAATTATCAATGTTATTATATTATTGTTATTGGTGTTATTATTATTTATTTAGTTCATTTCAGGCTCTTAAGCTAATTTCAGTCTAAAAGAACATATCCTAAATAGACTAAGATTAGAGGAATTAAACGTTCATCGATGAACAAGATAGGGTAACTTGCATGAGGAACGTAGTAGTATACACTAAGTAGAATTATCAAATTGTCTCTCTCTCACCTATTCAACGGAGAAACATTAGCATCACTTTATTAAACAAGTCAGGGTGATACTATCCCTAATCATACATTTTAATACTGTATATGTAAATACAATTTTTTTACGGATATGAGTTACTTTTATAATACACTTCTATTTTCTATATATCATGCATGCAATGACGCAATTGAGTTACTTTTATAACACACTTCTATTTTCTATATAACATGCATGCAATGACGCAATTGACATACTTTTTCACTCGCGATTTTTCAATTTAATCTAGTGGGGAGATATAAAATAAGGAGACCTTTCCCTTGGATTGGAATACCATTAGTTGCTGTTAGAATATATGTAATCCTTGTATATTTATTATATTTGTATACTTTCTGTATTTAGCCTTAAGCTACCATAGAATAGCTTGTATATATATTGGCTTAATCTTAATGAGAAAGGCAGGCAATTACCTTCTTTCATGGTATCAGCTAATAACGATCCTAGGCCCAATACCTATCCCTAGCCGTCATCTTTTACCCTAGCAGCAGCCATGGCCGACCTTTCTAAGCTTCATCCTGCCACTACTATTTCCAACATCAAAACCTGTATTCCCATCACTCTTGATTATGAAGGCAGTTAATACAATAATTGGGCGACCTTTTTCAAACTTCATTGTCGTGCCAATCTTGTCATTGATCATATTCTTCCTCCCGAGTCTCCTACCGTGGCATCTTCTTCTTCTCAAATTGACGCCGAGAAACTCGCTGCTAAACACTTATGGGATCGGCTTGACGATATCGTCCTTCAATGGATATACGATACTATATCCAACGATCTTCTCAACACCATTATTAATTCTAATGACAAGGCTGCCGACGCGTGGACTTGTCTGGCCAATCTCTTCCACGACAATAAATCGGCTCGGGCCCTTCAACTTGATTCCCAATTTACCAACACCAACCTGCGTGACTTTCCTAATGTCAAAGCCTATTGTACTAGGCTGAAAGTTCTCGCTGACCATTTGGGTAATCTTGGTGCTAAAGTTTCTGATGAACGTTTGGTTCTTCGTATTCTTCAAGGTCTCACCTCGGATTATCGCAATTTTAAAACCACTGTGCAACATCGATCTTCTCTGCCTTCCTTCGAGACAGTTCGTTCTATGCTTGAACTTGAGGAAACCACGAACGCTGAATCTCCTGCCTATGACTCGACCTCTTATTTAGCGCTCCTTTCTCACTCCACTACAAACACTTTGTCACGTCCTGGGTCTCCCATTTCCCGTGACACTTCTCCTCCTCACCGTGGTACTTCTCACACTAAAGGCAAGAAGAATTCTTACCGAGGACGTGGTGGTCACAACCACCGTAACCACCGCAAATAATGGCTGTAGTGGTGGTCGCTCCAACCAGCAGCAGGTGCGCCCCACCCAGCCTCCTACACATCCCTCTTGGTACTATCCTGCCTGGCCCACGTGGGCTGCTCAACCATGGGCGACGCCGCCTTGTCCTTACCCCACTACTGGATGTCTATCTCGTCCCACCATGCGTCCCCCTCCAACCTCACAACCTGGGATTCTTGGTGCTCCACCTTCTCACTCTTTCTACATGGCTGCCCCTCCCACTGTTGGTCAAAGTGTTGGTTACGTTCCTAATGATGTTGATCAAGCTATGCATAATTTGTCTTTGCAACCACCTGATGAAAATTGGTATATGGACACCGTAGCTACATCTCACATGACCTCTTGTCCAGGTACTCTCTCGTCTTATTTTCAATTGAGAAAAAATAATGGTATTATTGTTGGCAATGGTAGCATGATTCCAATTCGTGGTTATAGTCATACCTCTCTTCCCAAAACTAACCCCTCCCTCCACCTAAACAATGTCTTACATGCACCACATATCATCAAAAAACCTTATTTCTATTTGTAAATTTACGGCCGATAATATGGTTTCTGTTGAATTTGACCCCTTTGGGTTTTCTGTGAAGGATTTACGGACGGGGAGCTATCTAATGAGCTGTGAGAGCTCGGGTGATTTTTATCCTTTCACCACTGTTTTTCGAGCCATGCCATCTGCTACTCCTGTAGCTTTTGCTACTCTTTCATCTAGTATTTGGTACTCTCGCCTAGGTCATCCGGAAGATGTAATTTTTAACTCTTTACTTACTAGTAATCTCATTCAATGTAATAAGGCTCGAAACGATGTTTGTCATTCTTGTCCTGTGAAAAAATTAATAAAACTTCCTTTCTCTGATTCATAATCTACTACTTCTATGCCTTTTGATATTGTTCACGGTGATTTATGGACTTCTCCCGTAGCTAGCTCAAAAGGTCATCGCTATTATGTTCTTTTTCTTGATAATTACAACAATTTTCTATGGACATTTCCTCTCACTCACAAATCTCAAGTATATTCAATTTTCTTGTCTCTTCGCACATTTATTCACACTCAATTCGAACGAGACATTAAGAATTTACAATGTGATAATGGTCTTGAGTTCGATAATAGCTCTTTTCATATATTCTGTGAACAACATGGCATGTCTTTCCGTTTTTCTTGCCCCCATACTTCTCCTCAAAATGGCAAAGCCGAGCACAAAATAAAATCTATTAATAATATTATCCGCACTTTACTTACCCATGCGTCTTTGCCGCCTTCCTTTTGGCATCATGCCTTGGAAATGGTCACCTATCTCCTTAATATTTTACCCTCCAAAATCTTGGGTTATCAATCCCCCACTCAGCTTCTCTATCAAACCACTCCCTCATACTCTCATCTTCGTGTCTTTGGTTGTTTATGTTTCCCACTTCTTCCCTCTACTCAAATTAATAAACTTCAAGCTCGTTCAACTCCTTGCATTTTTCTTGGTTATCCATCAAATCATAGAGGGTACAGATGTTACGATTTGTCAAATCGAAAAATCATTATTTCTCGACATGTATGGTTTGATGAGACTCATTTTCCATTTTCTAAACTTCATACTCCTACACCCACCTCCTATGATTTCTAGATGATCAACCTTCCCTCCGTCTCCACTATTTGCACTCTCTTGCAAATGCTGGCCCAATGGCCTCTCATTCTTCTCCCATTATGTCCGCACCTTCAAATCCTCCTTCTAACTCAACTGGGTCAGATTCCCCTGTATCCCAACATCAACCCTCTCCTCTCCTTACACGCCCCACTCCCTCACCTCACCATTCCCCCTCTGCCGCCCCCTCAAACCCACCCATCACACCTAATGTTACGGCCCACACTCCTAACTCAACTAGGTCGCCTTCCCCTTTTAGCCCAACATCCTTCCTCTCCTCTTCTTATGCGCCCAACTCCATCTCCTCACCATTCCCCCTCTGCTGCCCCCTCAAACCCAACCATCACACCTAATGTTACGGCCCACAATCCCCCCCTTTCCCCTTCTCCTTCTCCTGAACCCACGGCCCATACCTCTTCTTCATATTCTCTATCTCAGCCAACTACTTCCACACCTCCTCCCTCTCGCATGATAACCCGTAGTCAACACGGGATCACCAAGCCCAACCCCAAATATCTAAACCATGCCCTTCACATTATTTCCCCACCCACCTCTCCCATTCCTAAAAATCCGAGTGCTCTTCATGACCCGAATTGGAAAATGCTATGCAAGACGAATATGATGCTCTTCTTGAAAATGAGACATGGGAATTAGTACCTCGTCCTCCAAATGTTAATGTCATTTGATCATTGTGGATTTTTCGTCACAAAAAAGAATTATGATGGTTCTTTTGAACGCTATAAAGCTCGTCTTGTTGGAGATGGTAAAACTCAATAGGTAGGTATTGATTGTGATGAAACATTCAGTCCAGTTGTCAAACCAGCTACTATTCGAGTGGTTCTTAGCCTTGCATTGTCAAAATCTTGGTCTATTCATCAATTAGATGTTAAGAATGCATTTCTCCATGGTAATCTCAATGAAGTTGTGTACATGCATCAGCCTTTGGGTTTCAAAGATCCAGCTCGTCCTAACCATGTATGTTTGCTTCGTAAGTCTCTATATGGTTTAAAACAGGCACCTCGAGCTTGGTATCAAAGGTTTGCTGACTATGCTGCTACTATTGGCTTTGTTCACAAGCATATCTCGATAACTCTCTGTTCATCTACAATCGTGGTACTCGACATTGCTTATATTTTATTATATGTGGATGATATCATTCTTACTGGTTCCTCCGATTCTCTCCGTCGTTCCATTATGTCTCTTCTGAGTTCACAATTTGCTATGAAAGACTTGGATCCGCTGAGTTATTTTTTGGGTATTGCTGTCACCCGAGATAAAAATGGTGTGTTCATGTCGCAGCGTAAGTATGCAGAGGAGATTCTAGATCGTGCAGGCATGACTAATTGTAAACCTTGCCCTACTCCTATTGACACAAAAGGCAAGATTAGCGCCAGTTTTGACAATCCTTATGACGATCCCTACACCTATCATCGTCTAGCGGGTGCACTTCAATACTTGACTTTCACCAGACCTGATATATCTTACGCTGTTCAACAGGTTTGTTTGTTCATGCATGATCCAAAGGTTGAACATATGACAGCTTTAAAACGCATCCTCAGATTTGTTAAAGGCACGTTGGCTTACGATTTACAACTTTATAAATCTTCTATCAAGTACCTCGTGTCATACACGGATGCAGATTGGGGTGGATATCCGGACACCCGACGTTCTACTTCAATTTATTGCATTTTTCTTGGTGATAACTTGATCTCCTGACAATCTAAACGCCAACCTACTTTGTCTCTTTCTAGTGCTGAGGCTGAGTATCGCGGAGTTGCAAATGTTGTTTCTGAGTCATGTTGGATACGTAATCTCCTCCTTGAGTTATATTGTCCAATCTTAAAGGCAACTCTCGTCTATTGTGACAATGTAAGTGCGATATATCTTTCTGGTAATCCGGTACAACATCAGCTCACTAAACACATTGAGATGGACATTCACTTTGTTCGTGAGAAAGTTAAACGTGGAGAAGTGCGTGTCCATCATGTTCCTTCCCTTATCAGATTGCAGACATCTTCACCAAGGGGCTTCCGCGCATTCTGTTTGATGATTTTCGGGACAGTCTCGGCGTCCGTCCACCTACCGCTATGATCATAGGGGTGTGTGTTAGAATATATGTAATCTTTATATATTTATTATATTTGTATACTTTCTGTACTTAGCCTTAAGCTACCCTAGAATAGCTTGTATATATATTGGCTTAATCTTAATGAGAAAGGCAGGGCATTACCTTCTTTCAGTTACCTCCAAATTAGAAGGCAAAAATCCCACCACTTACATCAAACTTGCTTAATTAACAATAGCACAGCATGCTGTAGAGCATTTTTCCTAAACGAAATGACTATGATTTTATGATCTAGTTAACACAATTTTCCCCTCTAATAGTAGGGAGAATCAGGGGCGGATCTACTATGGGTTCACTGGGTTCAGGTGAACCCAATGATTTTTGGGAAAAAAATGTGCAGTTTTTTTTTTTTTTTGAAATAAAAAAGAAATAGAACCTGAGTTATATACAATTTGCGTGTAAAATTGAATACGAGAACTAACCGTGGCGGAGTGGTTTTGCTTGGTAGCTGCTTTGCATATGGCGCGGGTTCGAATCTCAGTAAAAGCAAAACCCGTACTTTTTCTATTTTTTTTTTCCTTTGGTCACGCTAACGGCATATTCTGGAATGAACTTTGAGTTATCTACTTTTTTTTTTTTTTACGGGAGTTTATCTACTACTTCCATGAGTTAGTGTGCTGCATGTAGATTTTACCCATGCCCACTACATTTCGTATGTAGTAGTATTCCATTAGTTCTGTCATCTGTGCTTCCAAGCTCCACACACACATGTAATGAACCGGCTTACCTAGTTACCTTATCATTGTTATTTGTATCTTTCAAATACTTTTTATTAATATCACAGTCTTCTATTACTAATCAATATGGGTAGAAATTTACTTCCTCCGTTCTTTAATAATTGCAACATGTAGGGATTGTACGTTTTCTAAGGAGATGAGAGAGATAAAGAGAGATGAAAAAAGGGACACATGTGACAAAGAGAGAGATAGAAATAGAGATAGAGATAGAACATATTCATTCTTATTGCCTCCAGCCCCCATGACCATTGATTCTCTCCGGCCTCCACTTCCTTAATTCTTATTCTATTTTACTATGAACCTATATCCCCTATACATGTATCTAAATCTAAATTCTCAGGGCCGTCTCATACAATTTTGGGACCCTGTGCTAAATTAAATTATGAGGCCCTAAAGAGTAAAAAATAACGTAAAAATTTCATACAATTAATAAAAGTTGTGTTCTTTCCAAACAAAAGTAACTTATATTACATATTTATAATTAAAATATATTACATAGTACATATTCAACTAACATAACACAGTAATTTCTAGAACAATTAGGAAGCAAATCATAAACTTTATGATTAAGAAATGCAACAAAAGATGAGTTATCAAAAGAACCTTTCCTTTTCTACCAAAAAAAGAACCTTTCATTTTCTACCCAAAAAAAAAACCTTCATTTTTAGCAGAAGAAAACGAAGAATGGGGCAATTGCACAGGGCCTTAGCCGGGCCTGTAAATTCTAGTGCACATGATGGACTGATGGTCACAACCGTCAACATCCTATTTAGCTATTCAATATGATATATGAATTAATGTATTGAATTTTTAAGTAAATTATTATAGTTTATTTTTTGATCGGCTCCGAACCCATATGGTTGGATTTCTGGATACGCCACTGGGGAGAATGATCATGATCGGACTTCAAGCCTTACAATTTCTTGATCTAGTATTTGCATGCTAGATACTTGGAAGGAGAAAAGTATCTCCACCCTCAATCATCTCCACTTAGTACCATTCGAACTTTAAACCTCTAAGATATATGATTATTAAGTTTCTTATCAAGCGAGTCAAACTTCTGTATTTATGTACGTACTCATCATATATATTAAATATTCATACGTAGGGTACTATAATAGACAACGTTTACTTTAGTATATAAGCGTGTGCATAAGTTCAAGTGGGCGCCCCATTAAGGGAGCAACCCAATGATGCTTTGGAAGAGGGAGAAACAAACCGCTATCATTGAAATTTGTTGCCACTCCATTTATACTATTGCGACTTTAAAAATCTGTACGCATCTACTAGAGTACTACGCAAAAGCTCGATCAAGTGTTGGAATCGGCGCCTCAGAAATTTGTCGTTGACATATTTGCTACACTTTGTACATATAAATATTATTTATAATCATATTACAATAGTCCATAAAATTTGATGCTTTTGTTCATTTGTTTGTGTCTCGTAGTTTTTATAGCTTAGTGCTAGTATAAAAAAAGGAAAATTCTACATGGTAGCCTTCTGTTTTGAGTTTTTCTACTTGGTGGCAAACCAAAAAATAAATTATACCAAGTGGCCTCCTACTTTGGCTAATTATATCTAGTGGCCTTAAATTCATTAAAAACCTAATTAACCCATCATTTAAAGTAAATTTACTAACATATCCTCTAGTTAATTACCCTAATTCAAAACCACCTTCTAAATCTCCCAGGTCCCAGATAATACTTAAGGGAGATTAACAGGGAGGAGGAGTAATGATGTTCTGGGTTCAACTATTTTGGGCACTTGTAGACATTCGCATGCATCAAGTCTGTAATTCATAGCAAGTATATTCAGGTTTCATCCAACAACAATATCCGTCTACGCGAACAAAATAAAACTACTAGTCTTATAAAATATTGTAATCTTAGCAAAACTATCATAAAGCAAAAAATTGGAGCCAAAAATTGGAAAACAAAGACTTCAGGTTTCCTAATAATCTAAGTCTCAAGACTCCTTAATTCTTATCTTCCTTCTCAGCGTCAGTAGCCCTCTTCGGTCTAATATCCTGGTTATCATTATTACCTCGTGATTAACCTATTGTAAGTTTTCTTCTCCTTCTTCTTTTGTCTTTAATCTAATATTATGTAATCTGAGCTTTGCCATTGGTTAGATTGTACTTGCATTTGTATGTACTGATGGTAATTCATATTGGATTATGTGATTATTGATCTTCATCACCTGAATTCCAAAAGGGGTTATTTTATGTTATTTATATAATTTTAATTTTTCTTTTGGGTAGAAGAAAATTGTAGATTTGGTGGGTTAACCGTTAATGTGAATATTGATCTTCATCACTTGGAATCCAAAAGGAAAATTTTATTTATTTGATTTCATTTTCCTTTGGGGTAGAAGAAAATTGTATAATTTGGTGGGTTAGTGTAGTTAAACTAAGATTTATATGGGGAAAAAAAGTAAATTTATTGACTAGTTTCTGGAGATTGATCTATTGTTACGATTGGAGCCTTAAATGATCAATGTAAGATAGGAGTACAAAATTGATGGATTTTGTTTTTTTCCCCCTAGTTATTTATCAAGAAGGGTAGGTTAGTAACTTTACTTTAAATGATAGGTTAGCTAGGTTTTAAGTGAATTAGGGCCACTAAGTATAATTAGCCAAAGTAAGAGGTCACTTGATATAATATTTTTTTTTGCCTACCACCAAGTAGAAAAACCCAAAGTAGGAGGCCACCATATAGAATTTCCCATAAAATTTTTTACCAAAAAGGTTAAATTGGTTGCACGCGTGGGACTAATAAATATAAAATGAGTGGTCTCTTTTCTATGCTAGTAATTTAAACTTATAGAAGTATATGTTCTCACAAGATTCAATCAGCATAATACTTTGTAAAGGTATCAATAATCAATATATCTGGCTAATCAAAGCTTTCTTTATACGTACGATGCCATGTCGAGTTTTGTGTTTTATGCCCTGGCATGTGAAACTCACACATCGGTAGTAATCTTAAAGTTTAATGATTTGTATAGTTGCACTCTTAAGGTTTCATTTATGTATTGTTTGATAAATTGCAATCATGTAATTTAATGGGACAATAATATGCACTCAAATTAACAAGAATGCCATGTCTAGCTTGATCTTTTGGCTTGGTTGGTATAATAAGGATGCATTCTTTTCGCATAAATTTATAGTCTATGGTACTTATAAATTCTTGTTTTAGTTTTTCTTCCTCCTACCAATCCTTGAAACCATGCCCTCATGCAAGCAAATCAATGATTTACACAATTATCGAGGCACAGGGAAATATTGATTGTAAATTTGTAAATTAACTTTTCTAACTGTACAGTATACACAGGGTTTTGACAAAAATTTAGATCGAGTATGTAACATAAAATACGCATGATTGATAATTCAAATCAACAAAAGAAAAAGTAAAAATGAAATGTAATTAAGAAATTATACCTAAAGAATATGCTAATAAATATTCTATACTATGTGTACGTTGCAGTGTTGGGAATAACTCAAATTCATTGCAATATAAAGAGGGTAAAAGAACAATAACAGAAGGAACAATTATTGGAGCAGGGATATTATTGGGGTGGAAAAGAAGACATCTTAATGGGCTATAAAGTAAAAACCTTTATATTTGAGAGGGTGTCACTAACATCATATAACGGCCAACGGGCTAGATATCAAGGGATTATCTAATGATTGTTGGTCCTATAACTAGTTGCCCACTTTGGAACTAGACCTTATTAGATTTTCAGGCAATTGTTGAAAAGTTAAGAATATACAAATCATGAATACTTGCACTATGATAATTAGTTTTTGAATAAGCCAAAAATATCAAAGGAGTCCAAATCTTCTATTCAAATTCTAGTCTTGTTCGATTATACTTGTCCTACCACAAAATGTAAGTAATATATAAAAAAAAAAAAGTGTTTTCACCTTAAAAATATAAGTTTCATAAAAAATTAGGTCTAATTAAAGTTGATCAAGTATAAATGTAAGGTAAATTAAGATTGATCAGGTTCAATCAAGTGTAATATTAAAATAAAATGTCTAGATGTTATATTGATAATAACCACCTAACATAAGTCATCCCTTCTCTTGTACTTAAAGAATACGGTTATTTCACCATATACTCCTGACAAATTTTTTTTGCACCATATACCCTTTCAACTTTTCAAATTTCCCATATACCCTTCACCTTTCAAAAAATACATTCACTTACCCTTTTGACTGACGGTTTTAGACTTCTGTTAGTCATTAGGCCCTAATCCTCCCCTAACCCTAATTAACTAACCTAAATCAAACCCTAATCGTAACCCTAACCCTAATCTAATACACTAAGCCTAACCTTAACCCTAACCACCCCTCCCCCACCCCCTTACCCCCACCGCCCCATCACCACCTCACCACCACCACCTCCCCCTATCCCCGCTAACCCCCTCCCCTTCCCCTTCCCCGCCGACCCTCCTCCCCTTCCTCGCCGACCCCCTCCCTTCCCCTGCGAACCCCCTCCCCCCAACTACCGTCACCAACCCCCCCTCCCCTCCCCACCCAGTCATGAACCCCGTCCCCCTTCCCCCATCGACCCCCGTCCCCTTCCTCTCGAACCCTAAAAAAATTCGAAATTCGAAGGGGAGGGAGATTGTGTTTCGAAAATGCGGGTTGTGTTTGAAAATACGGTTTTGTTTCGAAAATGCGGGTTGTGTTTCGAAAATCTCGATTTTGTTTCGAAAATCCGGGTTTTATTTCTTGAGTTCGTGATTGATTTGGGGACGGGATCGTGGGGAGGCTGTCCGAACGCCGCGAAGAATCGGTGGAAGGGGAGGGGGGCATGGGGAGGGGGCAGTGGGGTGGTGGTGCGGTGGGGGAAGGGAAGGGGGTGGGGGAGGGTGGTTTGGGTTAGGGTTAGGATTAGGAATAGATTTAGGTTAGTTAATTAGGGCTAGAGGGAGGTTTAGGGGTTAATGACTAACGGAGTTTAACGTCGTTAGTCGTTAGAGTAGAAATCGATGTATTTTTTGAAAGGTGGGGGGTATATGGTGAATTTCGAAAGTTGAAAGGGTATATGGTGCAAAAAAAAAATTTGTCAGGGGTATATGGTGAAAAAACCGTAAAGAATAAGATTATATCAAGAAACTATAACGATCAACATAAATCTTGGAAGTTGTTTAGTTGATGTTAGCAAATTATTTCGACATTCATCATGATTATGTAATTCTTACAGAAATCCCACTTATACCTATATCTTTCTATCAGATAATAAGTTTTCTTTTACTTCTTAATAATGTACTTCTTGATAAATATTAATCAAACAAACGACTCAGTATTTGATTATAATCATCTAAGAACAAATGTTTACATATACACGTCGTCCTACCAATTACCAAGCTAAGCGGGATGATGATTGATATATTGATAGTGTCAATAATGTAGTATAAATTTCCAAAACAGACAACATTATTGAAGGAAAGTATTGCAAAGTACTAAAACAACGAAACGCTAAGATGGCCACTATATTCAACATATTTAAGATTTATGAACCCAAAATGTGACAAAAAATCAATATAAACATAATATCATAAAGGAGAAAAAGGAAAAACCACGTAAAAGGATGTTTCAAGCGTGAGAAAGACATAATGCATTATGGATTTTTTTTTAGGATGGTAAAATGAAAGGCCCTACCAGACCAGAATCTCTCGCAGGTTAACCTGGCCTTGATTAGCGGGAAGACATTTTGAGAGTGGGGGAATGGTAAGGGGATCCCCTCTCCTAAAGTGCTCCTAATGGGGATTGAACCCCCTACCTTAAGGTTGAAAAATTATTTCCTTACCACTAGGCCACGCTTAGCTTGGTGTAATGCATTATAGATATACAACTTCTATATATATGAGTATTTGTACATTTTGTATTGAAAGATGGAAATCTGTTCATGTTGACTGACTTATGAAAACCCATACATGATTTAAAGTTCTACTATGAGTTAGGAATTGGGACCACATTTACCTCAATGATTTGGATTTTGGCCTGATGAAGGAGTGGGTAGGTTTGAATTACCAGAGCCTGCTCCGGCCCCCACTCGATCGTGATATATCATTTCATATTTTCATCTGCTACCAGATGACTAAATATTCTACACAGAAAATTTTCCTGCATTATATTACACATCTTGGCTTTTTCCTAAACTTAATTGTTTACCTAGACTCTGTTGCAGAATAAGGTGACACTTAAGAGAGGGGTTGAATTGAGTAACAAAATCTAATAGATTTTCGCAAAAACACACTTATAGCACAATGACTCACACTGTGTTATTCACTCGTAAGCTCGCTTTTAATGTTTTCGCTCAAATGAAGTTGTATCAAAACTAAAAACAATGAAATCAAATAACAAGACACACTAATTTAACGTGGTTCAATCTCACCTCTGAGATCTATGTCCACACTACATACTCTTTTATTATTTGAATATTAAAATATCAAACTTTTGATACAATATGATTCCCCCACTACTAACTCTAGTAGTGTTCCCCAATACTTAACCCTAAGTGTTGCTACTCTCTATAATGATGAAGTTACAAAAATATTAAGTCCTCACAAGTGTGCTTCTTAGATAAGCAAATCGAGGAACGTTACAATCATTATATAGAACTTTTAACTCACTGGAACTCTGTGCTATACACTGTGCTATGGGGATGCGTTTTCAGCTCTCAAAAAACTTATTAAAACCAAATCTGAAAACGTGTAAACTTATTATGATCTTCACCCCTTATATATATTATCAACTGAATAAGAATTATTCTCCAAGATATGATAATCTTCCTGAATAATTTTTATTCCTAAAATTTAGGGATAAAATATTTTCTTTTCCAAAATTAAGGATTATCTTTTATTTAATAAAATCTCATTTTTTTTCTTTCTTTAAAATGAAAGATTCCTCCTTATCTTTTGCCAACTTAAAATCAGATTTTTCAAATCAATTTTTTCGAAATTCTTTATCAAAATCTTTTACGTAAAAATCAGTTTTTTACAAATCATTTATTTTGAAAATCTTTATCAAAAAACTTTTACTTAAAAATCAGTTTTTCCAAATCATTTTTTTCGAAAATCTATTTTTATAAAAAGTTCTCCCCTTTTTTATTCTTTAAATATAAAGACATGAAATAATTAATATAATTACCTATTTTCTTAACTCTAAGAAATAGTTAATCATCCTTATTTCATATTTCTAATTTAGCACAAAGTTCCCATACGTTAATTACATTAAATGAACATGACTAAGAACATAACTAGACCTAAGCTTGCATATCTTCAAGTTCCTGAGCTTTCATGAACATCCAATATTGATAGCTTTCTTAGATCACTGTTACATGCATATATGTTATAGCACAAAGTGTTTATCATCATCAAAATAAACCTGACTTAGAGTCACAACAAATTCCCCATTTTTTATGATGACAAACACATAATACTTTCCCCCTCAAAATATGCACTATTAATCACATTAGGGAAAATAACTCAACATCATTCACAAGTAACATGTTAATTAAGATAACCAAATAAGAGAGCATCAACATGTTCATTAGTCTAAGTATTATACCCATATTCCCCCCTTTTGACATTATCAAAAAGGAGAGTATCAACATGTTTAGCAAGTCAAAGTGAGATATAGTCAGCAAAATAATGCAAGTAGCTCAAGCAATATATACTAAGGATGCTGGTGCTATGTCATAATCCAACTCACAATCCGAAGTCATTATGCAAAAGATAATCCAACTCACAATCCAAAGTTATGAAGCAAGAAATAATCATGAAGGATTATGGCTGATAGTTAAGAAAGTAAGATAAAGATAGGTAATGCAAGCTTGAAGATTTGAAATGGCAACTGGCTCAATAAGTGCTTAAACCTTTTTTTTTTTTTTTTTTTTTTTTTTTTTTGATTTTCAACTTCCGCAAATAAACATCATAGGACTTTCTTCACTGTGGCACTCTGTGTGTTTCCGTGCCACTGAATAATCTATTCCCTTCCAAATATAACTGATCTTCGGATATACTGGAATCCAAAATGATGATCTTCAAAACTTTTATAATGTTTTTCATCTGTGAATTGAACTCTAAGATTTATCTAACACAAGTGTCTTACTCTCCTTATCTTCTTCTTTCCTTTTCTTTTCTTTTCTTTTCTTTTTCTTTTCATTCCTTCTCCTTTTCTTTTTGATAATAATGCTAGAGTCAATCAATAAGAGATTAAAGATAATAAGTTAATCCGGACCTCATTTTCTTTTAGATACATCTCCTGACACTGTGCCTTGCACAGTGTGAATCAGTACTTTTCATTCTTTCACGTATTTGTGTTTCATTCCAACATTTTCATGTTCCCCTTTAACTGATGCGTCTTTTTCTTCCATCATCTTATCAAGATGTTAAGAGGAAAAGAAGGATAATAATAGGGAAATGAAGATGAGGTACGGTGAGACATATGAAAGAAAGAAATAATGAGGCACAAATGTCAAACTTATAAACAGAAAATCAGAATATCGAGATAAAGATCAAGCTTGTCATAGGAGAAAGAATTAGCATTATAGCTCAATAATTCGGCAACTTAGGATCATGACATGAGGACAACAACATTAGACCATTACGAGTCCTTTTTATATCAAGTAGACTTTTTCTCACAGTGCTTCACAAAGACATGCATTACTCCTACTCCAATTAACATGTTTAAAGGAGGACAACAGGCATAATACTCAACTAATTTCCAGAAATTAATCCCAAAGCCACGAATTATCTTGTAACACACTCATGCATGAAATTCAACAAAATTACCTCGATATATCACACAATTGTGATATGCTCAACAAATTGTGTTTCAAACCACTTACCAACATCACATTCTCTATGGAGTGTGTTAAGGATTTGCCGATGTTTCCAATACCAATTATTTCTCCCTTTTTGTTGTCGCCAAATGTAACATACCCTCCATGGTGGGCTACTAGTGAGAGGAATTGAGATTTATCACCAGTCATATGTCTTGAGCAGCCACTGTCGAGATACCATAGGCTGCTTCCACTCACGTTTGCCTGCAAAAAGATCACTTGTTAGTTTTAGGAACCCAAATCTGTTTGGGTCCCTTTTTCTTTCGTTGAGCTTTTAACAAGTCTTTTCTAACCCATATTTGATTTACGTACTTTACATTTTTCGCAACACTCTTTTTCTTGACATTGCAGTTATCCATAAGGTGTCCATTCTTTCCACAGAAGTTGCAAATCAAATATTCAAGTAGATCAACATATTTTCTTTTGTGAAAGTCTCTTTCAAAATTATTGGCACTATGCCTTACACTGTGCCTCTGGTCGTTATAACCTAAACCAATTCCATTTCGATTGTTAGTAGAACTAGACAAATAGTCTAAGGCTTTTTGACCAACTGACCATTTTTTCATATATTTTTCGAGCAATAAGCAATTGTGATTCCAAGAATTCAACAGAATTGTTTAGGTCGCTATTTCTTTTTCTCGAAATTTCCAATTCTCTTTTCACTTTATCAAATTCATCACTTAACTTCGCATCATAAGGTAGCATAAGTGGAACAATTCAGGATCTTTGTCTTGATTCTTTCAATTCAGTTAACTCATGTTTTAAAGATTCAATTTGATTTTCAAGATCCGAATTTTTAACTTCTAACACAGTGTCTGGCACAGTGTTGTTAACAACTTCTTTTGCGAGAGACTTTTCGTACTTTTGCGAGAGACTTTTCGTACCTTAATGCGTTTAACTCAACATTTTTCTCTTCAATAGTTTTTTCAAGTTCATCATTCTTTTTCATCAGTCCTTTATTGCTTAGTTAAAATTTTCACTTCTTTTTCATGTTCGAAAGATCATCATTTATTTCTTGACAATCATCAATGACATTTGCAAGCAAAGTAACAAGTTGTTTTTTGAAAGAAGATGTATTGAAGGTTTTAGAGAAATAAGCACTAGTGGAAAAAAGCCTAAGGGCTGCGGTCAAAAGTGGCCTAAGGGCTGCGGTCAAAAGTGGCCTAAGGGCTGCGTTTTTTGACCGCAGCAATAAGAGTAGCAGCCCTTAATATATATGAAGGGCTGCGGTTACGAACCGCAGCCCTTCCATATTTAAGGGCTGCGGTCGTAAGAAAACCGACCCTTGGCCACATAAGGGCTGCGGTTAATTGAGAAAACCGCTGACCCTTGATTATTCAAGGGCTGCGGTTTTCTCAATTAACCGCAGCCCTTATGTGGCCAAGGGTCGCGGTTTTCCCTATTAACCGACCCTTTTGTAATTTTTTTTTTTTTTTTTTAAAATTCAGCTATATAATATTATGATACGCTACGCTTGTTCCTCGTTTCCTTCTTTGCTTTGCTTTGTACCATATTACAAACCTCATAATGCATATATATAATAATAATAATGTTAAAGAGTACATATTAAGGCAAATATTAATTCTAATACAAAAAGCTACATTAACGCAACAACCGAATAGCTTGCCAACTTGTTTCGAACTTCTAGCTAGTTCTTGCAAAATCCTAACCAATGTATCATAGACAATCTTCACAAATGTAGGTTGCCAACTTGTTTCGAACTTCATCCAATTCTTCAATTGTGAATTCATCCAACCTTGGTGCGTCGTTATCCATGTAAACCTTGCAATAATATGAATATAATAAATTAATAAGATCAAGTCAAACATTTACAATATATAATAACAACTAACTCTTGCAATTAATTAGCTAATTAAACAACCAATTTGTGAGTTGATTTTGTCGATTTTTGTGAATTTGAGCTATATTCACTTCCCAAAACTACCTACATGTTATATATAGGAGCAAAACTAACACACACCACTTACTTTATGCATAGTTGAAGTGTTAATGTCATATTTTGGTGCAAAAGATTAGAAGTTCAATTTTTAGGTTCGTTTCGGGGTCGTTTTTTGCGAATTTGAGCTATATTCACTTCCCAAAACTACCTACATGTTATATATAGGAGCAAAACTAACACACACCACTTACTTTATGCATAGTTGAAGTGTTAATGTCATATTTTGGTGCAAAAGATTAGAAGATCAATTTTTAGGTTCGTTTCGGGGTCGTTTTTTGTGAATTGGAGCTATTTCACTTCCCAAAACTACCTACATGTTACATATAGGAGCAAAACTAACACACACCACTCACTTTATGCATAGTTGAAGTGTTAATGTCATATTTTGGTGCAAAAGATTAGAAGTTCAATTTTTAGGTTCGTTTCGGGGTCGTTTTTTGTGAATTTGAGCTATTTCACTTCCCAAAACTACCTACATGTTACATATAGGAGCAAAACTAACACACACCACTTACTTTATGTATAGTTGAAGTATATAAGTCATATTTAGGTGCAAAAGATTAGAAGTTCAATTTTTAGGTTCGTTTCGGGGTCGCTTTTTGTGAATTTGAGCTATTTCACTTCCCAAAACTATAAATCATGTTACATATAGGAGCAAAACTAACACACACCACTTACTTTATGCATAGTTGAAGTGTTAATGTCATATTTTGGTGCAAAAGATTAGAAGTTCAATTTTTAGGTTCGTTTCGGGGTCGATATGATTATAGTTAATTTATGCTACAATTTCCAAAATAAACTAATTCTTATCTATCAATTTAATCTAAATTAAATAAACTAATTAGTTACATACCTTTTGAAGATAATCGATGTCGATTACAACGGTTGACTATATCAAACATGTACCGCGATGCGTAATAGCCACAATCAACCCCATTCTTTTGTTGCGGACATCGAAATTCACCAAATTTAAACATCCAAAAACATTCATGTTAAATTTAAAGTATATGAAAATAAATGGTTAGACATAAGATTCACCAAAGTAGTTACCTCAAGCGATATCCAAAGAGGAGCTTTTCCTAATCGAAGTCCAAGTCCATAATGGTGCTTCATCACACTACATCAATACATTATATATAAGATGTTTATTATATATATATATATATATATATATATATATATATATATATATATATATATATATATATATATATATATATAAATGTGTAATATTAGGTACACATATTGTTCTAGTTAAGTTACCTATTCAATAGTGACTTGACTAGTAAGCTCCGTGGTGGTTGTCGACGAAGAGAATCAAAGTGGTAAACGTGATTATTTGACAAACATATCACAATGAGCGTCCAATGGAGACTATATAAGAAAATAATATAAAGTTACTTATTCAACGATTCGGTGAATTTTGTTATCGATATATATGGAACAAGAAGGCAAGTTATCTAAACAAGGAAATAAAGTTATAGAAAATAAAGTAAAGCATCAAGTTTGGTATAACAAGCTTACGCTTCAATATATGGAACAAGGATGAAGTTCTCTTCTAACCGATGTGATTGTTTGAAACTAGTATCGAGATATTCTTTCACATCGGTTTTGTTTTTTAAACAATTGTCATCTCGCATCGTACTTGGACATAACCAACCAATCTTTGTCTCACTCATTTTTTCATTCAATTCAGTACACAATAACCTGAGAAATTAAAGCATATAATAAAAAGTAAACATACTTATCATGTATGGAAGTTGAAAACTATTATAAACTTGTAAAGTAAGATATGTATGTATCACCTCATGAAAGCTTGTATCATTGTTCCACTCAACATTTCTCCACGTAAGAATTCTTTAACATCGTCTTTGGAAATCCATGTAGATGACTCATCAGCATAGTTGAATTGTTCCTTCCCCAAAGGAACATGTATTGCAGTATCATCGAGCAAATCACTAACACACTCATGCAACCAATAACATGCCTTAGTAAGGCCTTGCACCACCAACGGCTCGAGAAGTGGATTGTTTGACATACTAACTTGGTCATCGAACACATTTGGTTCAATTTCAGCACGTCCAATTGCCTCCTTAGCCATCTTGTTTTGTGAACCGACCTTTTTAGCCTTCTTGTCATGTGAACCAGCCTTCCTTGAAACCTATTAGAAAGTAATAATAAGAATATTACTAATTATTATATATATGACATAGAAAAGTAATATATGTATGTTTATCGGTGTACCTCATCTGAAAATCGCACCCATGCACGCGGCCACAGAACATAACTACCATGGGCGTCACTCAGTGTATGTAGACTAACCTCCGGTTTTGGCATCGGAAGACCTAAGTCTTCAAAACCAGGCTCAATGTAGTCGATGCTCACCACATAGTGATCATTGTTCACTATCTGGTGATGCACTCGTACTCGATCACCCGGGAGGCCGTGCATGGCCACTAGCTACCACAATCGACTATCGAATCATTTTCTCGAACTAATAGTCGGCATAGGGTCTCCTCCTTTGAATCAAAACAAGTCATTAATAGTTAATTGCGATGAAACAACATATTTAGAATTGCATGCACTTAGGGACAATACATAGTTAATTAATAAAGCACAGTGATTAAGCGTGATAAATTAAACCAAATACAGTGATTACCTTCAACTCGGGTATTGGTGGATCAGGTGCAGGTATCGTTTGATTATCTGATGTTTGTGGAACACCGATCGGCTGGTTAGATGGAACATCACTACCTTTCTTCAATGGAAAGGTCGGTAAACCCATTTGCTCCATCATAGCATTGAAGTTATGTGTCATCTCCTCTCTAAGCTCCTCCCGAATTGCAGATTTGATAGCCTCCACATCTACCGACGCCGAATTCACACTACTTGCACTTGATTTTGACGTTGTAGTGTATTGTTCACCATATACCTTTCGCACGCCGAGGCGGACACCTCCCACGCCCCTCACACGACCACCGTGGTCCTTTCCTAGAGTTTCGTGCAAAGCATCCATGTGTGCGGTAGGAGTGAAATCACCGTTGCCTCCTTTTCCTTTAATCCGATCTACAAAATAAAACAAACATAAAATTGGACGTTAAAATTTTGCAAAAAACAAAACGTACTACCGAATAAGTTGCCAGCAGACGGGATGCCAGCCGCAGCGCGGCTAGGCAAGGCAGCCAGCGCGGCGATGGCCCGGCGAGCCCGCACCAGTGGCGGCGCTTTGCTGCCGCCGTTGGCTCGCCGGCCTTCGTCTGCTGGCTGGCTGGCACTGGGCCGGGCCGTGCAAGCGGGGGGGCAATGGGGGACCGTGTGTAGGGGGGAAGTGCGGGTGCGGTGTGTGGGGGGTGGGGTTACTTGAATAATGGAAATAAACGAAAAACATATCAAATTAGCAAAATACGCCTAAAATGTTCTTTATTTTCCCGAAATCCGACCAACAACAAAGTAGCACCTATAAATCTACTTAATAGCAATATTTTAGGTTATATTATCATGTTTCACAAGAAATTGGAGCCAAGTGACTCAAACTATTCGAAAATGACATGAAATGGCCGAAATAGGCCTAAAATGATATTTACGTTCCCGAAATCCGACCAACAACAAAGTAGAACCTATAAATCTACTTAATAGCAATATTTTAGGTTATATTATCATGTTTCACAAGAAATTGGAGCCAAGTGACTCAAACTATTCGAAAATGACATGAAATGGCCGAAATAGGCCTAAAATGATATTTACGTTCCCGAAATCCGACCAACAACAAAGTAGAACCTATAAATCTACTTAATAGCAATATTTTAGGTTATATTA
This sequence comes from Beta corolliflora, assembly GCA_947648045.1. Classification (NCBI taxonomy): domain Eukaryota; kingdom Viridiplantae; phylum Streptophyta; class Magnoliopsida; order Caryophyllales; family Amaranthaceae; genus Beta; species Beta corolliflora. Next base: position 123,242 of record CANSZD010003847.1, read on the forward strand.
TCATGTTTCACAAGAAATTGGAGCCAAGTGACTCAAACTATTCGAAAATGACATGAAATGGCCGAAATAGGCCTAAAATGATATTTACGTTCCCGAAATCCGACCAATAACAAAGTAGAACCTATAAATCTACTTAATAGCAATATTTTAGGTTATATTATCATGTTTCACAAGAAATTGGAGCCAAGTGACTCAAACTATTCGAAAATGACATGAAATGGCCGAAATAGGCCTAAAATGATATTTACGTTCCCGAAATCCGACCAATAACAAAGTAGAACCTATAAATCTACTTAATAGCAATATTTTAGGTTATATTATCATGTTTCACAAGAAATTGGAGCCAAGTGACTCAAACTATTCGAAAATGACATGAAATGGCCGAAATAGGCCTAAAATGATATTTACGTTCCCGAAATCCGACCCATAACAAAGTAGAACCTATAAATCTACTTAATAGCAATATTTTAGGTTATATTATCATGTTTCACAAGAAATTGGAGCCCAAAGTGACTCAAACTATTCGAAAATGACATGAAATGACCGAAATAGGCCTAAAATGATATGTACTTACAATGGCATTGGCTATCTTTTTACGTAACGGGATCGAGGTAACACTCTGTTTCCCTTTGCATCAACCCCATGCATCGAACACCACCAATCAAAGACCCCGTCCGGTTGACGAGCCGGTGTAACTGATGTGGTTGTAGAGGTAGTTGTCGTTGTCGAATCCTGTGTGGGGTAATGGGCAAACATCCACTTTTTTCTCGCCTCATCGTAGGAATGGGCACCCAAATGATGATAATATTTCCTTGCTTTTGCACTCGTGCTTTTTTTTCTCACGTCTTGCCCGAAAAAACACATAATTACAAACAAAAGATTAGGTGTTATATAAAATCATACTCGAGCTAATTAAGTGTGGTAAATATAATTAAAATCCTTTGCTTACAACGACTTCGGGGTAGTATTTTTGGCAACAAATGCTTCCCACTCTTCGGGTTTGATATTTCTCCATATTTGATATGGTAATGTGGTGGGTTCCTCTGAATTTTCCAATGCGGCCTCGGCTTCGATTTGCTTTTCTCCCCCATAAATTTTCTTCTTCTTTGTACCCGTTCTTTTCCTCCGCTTAGTAATCCAACCGGACACTAACTTAGCCTTGAAATCTCGAAATCTCTCGAGCAAGCGCGGATAAAAATAGATTCTTCTTGGCTTCATCATCTTCGATATTGAAGAGATTCTACAAAAAAACCGAACAAAAATATTAGTTTCCACATTTGTTGTAATAGATTAAATTCTATCATTAGTACTACATACACATACATTTATTAAAATAAGAAACTAATTGGTAGTATGAAACTTACCATAGTGTCATTCCATAGTAATTTCTTCATCCCCTCGGGCACCTCTTGCCATGAATGCAAAATGGAGAGCCTCCGGACACAAAGGCCAATATGTTTGGCATACTTAGAACGCCACACACCACAAGGTTGACCCAAGTTATCGTACTCTAAAGTCATATGCAAGTGAGTAGCACTTATCGACTTTGTAGGTCCCTCTTCCCTTTCTCTTTTTCATCACTTTAGATTTTCTTTGTTGTTGATTTGTTTGTAACTCCCGTTGTTGACCTTCTTTCCTACAAACTTGTTGTGCTTTCACAATTGTACCACTTTTTGGATGAAGTTCTTGAAGATCTCGATCTTCGAGATCACCTTTATCCGGGTCCTTCCTCACATCATAAGATTCATCCTCGGTTGTGTGTTCACTAGTCGTCATCTCATCCATATGTAGTAATTATCCCCGCAATTATAAACACATAGAAATTAATATATAGGTACAAGTTAAAAAAAGTAACAAATTGATTAAGGACCAACAATAATGGAACATCGGAAATCGTGGGCCTACTAGCGCAACGTAGTCGCCAGCACGGCAAAGAAGCCGCTGCGCGGCAGCGGCACTGCGCCGCCGTTGCCGTGGGGGGATGTGCAAGGGGGGGCGAAGTAGCTAGGGGTTGGACGGGGGGGAGGGGGGGGCGTGCGGGGGGGGAAGCGGGAGGCTAGAAATATATAAAAAAAGACATAAATCGCCGAAATATATAGGCCTAAAATGATATTTATTTTCCCGAAATCCAACCATCAACAAAGTAGCTCGTATAAATCTACTTAATAGCAACATTTTAGGTTATAAGATCATATTTCACAATAAATTGGATTACCATGACTCGAAATACACGAAAATGACATGAAACGGCCGAAATAGGCTTAAAATGACGTTTACTTTCCCGAAATCCAACCATGAACAAAGTAGCACCTATAAACCTACTTCGTAGTCGTATTTTATGCAATATTATTACATTCAACAAGAAATTGGAGTCACATGACTCGAAATAAACGAAAATGACATGAAACGGACGAAATAGGCCTAAAATGACCCTTACTTTCCCAAAATCCAACCAACAACAAAGTAGCACCTATAAACCTACTTAGTAGTCGTATTTTATGCAATATTATCACATTCAACAAGAAATTGGAGTCACATGACTCGAAATACACGAAAATGACATGAAACGGCCGAAATAGGCTTAAAATGACGTTTACTTTCCCGAAATCCAACCATGAACAAAGTAGCACCTATAAATCTACTTAGTAGTCGTATTTTGTGCAATATTATCACATTCAACAAGAAATTGGAGTCACATGACTCGAAATACACGAAAATGACATGAAACGGCCGAAATAACCTTAAAATGATGTTTACTTTCCCGAAATCCAACCAACAACAAAATAGCACCTATAAATCTACGTAATAGTCGTATTTTTGGCTATATTATCATATTCAACAAGAAAATTGAGTCACATGACTCGAAATATATGAAAATGACATGAAATGGACGAAATAGAGATAAACCTGAGTATATGTCTCATGATTTGTTGACCTTCCGCCGTTTCTTAGGAGTTTCAACATGTATCCCTTCCATGTGATCAACACGCATATAGTTCTCAGACATATTTACATCATCTTCCACGCTATTTTCAGGATAGGTAAAAGTTGGGATGTCCTCAAATGCATCATACTCTTCCTCATCCTCAACATCACCGATGCCCGTAATACTCCTTTTGCCAGTACAACAATTGACCACTTATTATCGCCAGGATCAGTTACATAGAATACTTGTTTAGCTTGTGATGCAAGTACAAATGGCTCTTCAGTCTCACGTAGACGACCCATGTCCACAAGAGTGAATCCGCAAGGATCATCTTTTTTTACGCAACGTCGATTATCATCAACCCAATTGCAACAAAAGAGACAAATATGAAAAGCTGAGTAGTCAAGCTCCCATATTTCTTGAATTCGCCCATAATAGTTGGTGGCAAAGAACAACGGGAGACTTATCTTTCGAGCTTGCGTATTGTGTAGATGACGCCACAAGTGAAACACCACTATTCTCGTCGCGATGTCGACTTAAGATCTTGACGTTCACCCAAAACGTATACCCGTTAATATCATAACCCTCATAAGAGTGTACAGATTCACGAGGACCAAATGCTAACCACTTGATTGTTTTGAAACATTTTCATTTAAATCATCCACTACTCGATGATGAAACCAATCAATGAACGTCTTATTATGCATTTGCGTCAATGCCCTTATTCCTTTTCCAGGGTTGCTAACACGTAATTCCTCCATATGCTCATTTAAATAAGGATGGACAGCTGCCACGTGATGCAACACAAATAAGTGAGCTTGTGTACGCTTGTCGACAGAAGGTGAGATCAATTTTGAGCCAATCGTACCCTTGCCCTCGAGTCTGCCCTCGTGTCGAGATATCGGAACGCCAATAGGATCAACACCGGCAACATACTCGCCACAAAAATTACCGACCTCTTCCCACAATCCCTTGAATAATGCTACCTTTCGGTTGTGCAAGATTTCGAACTTTATCCTTCAAAGTACCCATATATCTCTCAAAAGGATAGCACCACCTCAAAAACACTGGGACCACACAGCTTAATTTCTCGAACTAGATGGACAATGAGATGGACCATAATGTCAAAGAATGCGGGGGAAAAAACATCTCAAATTTGCATAGAGTTTCAACTACTCTGGCTTGCAAAGAATCGAGGGTCGACGGTTCTAGGACTTTCTTGCATATTGTATGGAAAAATGAACAAAGTTCGGTAATGGTGTGCCTCACATGCTCCGAAGTATCCCACGAATTGCAATCGGTAAGAATACTTGCATCATGACATGACAATCGTGAGATTTCATACTCGATAACTTCAACTCACCATTTAAGGTAACAAATCGCTTCATATTCGATGAGTACCCAGTTGGAACCTTAATACCATACAATGACTCGCAAAAAATCCGTTTCTCGCCTTTCGACGTGTAGCAAGCCTGGGGCAAATAATTCTTCTCCGAATCATCCACCTTTTTTCTTTTCCCAATTTCCTCATCAAGCCCTTCCTCCACTACTTTCTTTTCCTTCCCGCCCTTTTTTGAGCCCACAACTCCGGTCGAAGCTTATTTTTTTCCAAGTGAAGACGTGACGCTTTAACATCCTTTGTCTTACCCGAATATTCATAAGTGTCGCAAGAATTGCATCACAAACATTCTTCTCAATGTGCATGACATCCAAACAATGTCGACTTTTAAATCTTCCCAATATGGGAGTTTCCAAAAAATAGACTCCTTTTTCCATAATCCCGTAGTTCCATCAACGTCATTCGCGGGTTTACCATAGATCGTTTCAATGCCCTTAACCCGATTATAAACTTCAGGATCAGGTTAATGGTCTACGAGCAACTTCCTCTTCAACCGTCCCATCGAAGGCCTTTTTCTTAAATCGATAGGGATGGTCGCGTCTAAGGAGCCTTCGTGTGCGCATATAGACATGTTTGCGGCCCTTAATGTGTGTAGACTTCATGTCATCTATACAAATCGGGCACGGTTTTTTTCCTTTGGTCTTATACCCGGATAAGTTCCCATAAGTTGGAAAGTCGTTCATTGTACGTAAAAGCATGGCACGCAGAGTGAACATCTCATTAGCATACGCATCAAATACCGACACTCCTTCGTTCCACATCTTCTCGTAAATCTTCAATAAGTGGTCAAGGTATACATCTATGTCATTTCCAGGGTTGTTTCGGCCCCGATATGAGAAGCGACAACATGATGTACTTGCGTTTCATGCACAACCAAGGAGGCAAGTTATAAATCACTAAAACTATCGGCCATGTACTATGCCGAGAACTAAGATTGCCAAAGGGATTCATGCCATCCGTACATAATCCAAGCCTCAAATTCCTATCCTCGTTACCAAACGGCTTATGCACCCTATTGATACTTTTCCACTCGGGGGAATCACTGGGATGCTTCAAAGAAACCGTCTTTCTTCCTACGATCCGCATGCCACCGCATATTCTTCGCATCTTTTTTATCGAGAACATGCGCTTAAATCTAGGTATTATGGGAAGATACCACAACACCTTAGCTGGTGGTCCTTCACTACCCCCAGCCCCTTCACGCTTGTACCTTGATAATCCACAACGTGGACACTCATCTAAATGCTCATACTCATTACGATAAAACACACAATCGTTTGGACAAGCATGTATCCTCTGGTACTCTAAACCGAAAGGACACATGAGTTTCTTAGCATAATAGTTCGACTTTGGCGAGATCATTTCCATCGGGGAGCATATCGCCTAAAACTTCCAACAACGACGTGAAACCGCAATCCGTCCAACTCCGCTTTCGACTTAATATTGAAGAGTGTTATCACAGCGGAAAGTTTGGTGTACTTCGTACAACCTGGATACAATGGCCTTTCAGCAGCCTCAGACATAGACTCAAACATACGAGGTCGTTTGCAAGACTGATCTTCAACCTCTTGTATCATCTCGTCTACCCGATCTCTATCATCATCCCCATATTCATCATCACCATACTCACCATCCTCGAAATCATCACCTAATTTATCCTTCTCCTCTTCACATACATCGTTCATTATCCTACAACTTCTTGCATATCTCCCCTCCTCACCATGCCAAACCCATACGTGGTATTGAGGCCTAAACCCACGACGAAAGACATGCTCCCTAAGCAAATGAATACTACTAACCTTGCTCACATTTCCACAATCTAAACAAGGACAATAAAAGTCGATTGCTCCAGAAGATGCTTGATATTCTAATGCAGATTTACAAAATTCTGAGACCCCATTCACAAACTCAATCGATTCACGGCTACCATACATCCAAGTACGATCCATCTCATTCATGAAAACCTCTAATTAAACACAACCAATTATAAGTATCAATCATTTAAGCACATTCACATGCAAGACAATCACATATTGAAAACACGCACATACAAATGGAGGCTAAGAGAGTCACATGTGCAAATGTATGCATGCATCCGAAGGTCCTTATCACTCCAACCTAACCCATCTTTGGACGTTTAATCTCACTAGTGAATATATGCCAACTCTTCAATTCTAAGGAAAATCCGGCAAAGATTTCCCTACAGTTCTCCAAGTACACAATGTAGATAATTGATTATCTACATATGTACACGAGAGAACAATGTAGAGAAACGACAAGCCAAGACTTTCCTTAGAATTGAAAAGAAGACATACATTCACCACCTAAGTGAGATCAAACGTCCAAGGACAGCTCCCAAACAGGGGGACTATTCAAGACTTACTCCTAGTGAGTAAGTCTTGAACGCAGTATCTAGGCATATGATTGATGATATGATGATTCATATAACTTATACATTTCATAGCTTAATTAAATTGTTTTCATCCAATCTCATATCAAGAAATATACATACACATATATAGATTGAATCTACATATACACAATAAATGAAGATATATAATGAATTGTCTTTATCATAAATACATACCAATAACAACTAATATGGAGATCAATCTCTATATATACTCGCACTATCTCCTAGTTGATTTGCCGCTTCCAATATGCTAATATCTAGGACACATAAAACCGAAAAAATTGTTAGCATATAGTAAATGCAAAAATTATAAGAAATACATTCATATATATAAATTATCATATCTTACCCACATTGAAACACATTACAACTAACTTTTCTCATTTAAACTATTAACAAATTATAAATGAAATTTGTTTGCATTAAACTAAGTTAATAGCTAATGTAGCTAATCAAATAATTCAATTAACATATTTTCGGGTTCCGAAGCACGACCCTTTTGTATAACTTTTACGCAATTTCGGTCCCACTCAAATGCAACCTTTAATTTCTCTCCCAAACGAATATATAAACATATTAGAAAATAAAAATCAAAATAATTAAAAAGGCAACCTTGAATTTCTTGAACAAATGCGTGAGAGAGGGTGGGCGGCGCGCAGGTGGGTGGCGCGCGCAGTGGGTGGCGCGCAGTGGGTGGCGCACGGGTACGGTGGGTGGCGCGCACCGGTGGCGGCGCTCGAGTGGCGGGGTGCGCAATCCGGTGGCGTGGGTCGCGTGGTGCGCTGGGGATGGCGCTTAGAAGGCTGCGTGGCGCGCACGGGACGGTGGGACCGGAGCTCGGGGGGTGGTTGAATTCGAAAGCTGGGGGCTCGGGGGTGGTTCGGTCGCAAGGGTTGGGCTCTAGGGGTGGTTCGGCTGCGTGCGTGGTGAGATAAATTTTCGCGAGTGATAAATTGGGTGGAGCGAGGGAATTAAATGAGAGCGCGAAATTGGGGGGGAAAAAATAAAACAAAGGGCCTGCGGTTGTATGGAAAACCGCAGCCCTTCCATTAAGGGCGGTCGGGCCCAAAACCGCATCCCTTTATTGCACGAAGGGCTGCGGTTTTGGGCCCGACTGACCCCTTAATGGAAGGGCTGCGGTTTTCCATACAACCGCAGCCCTTTTACAACAGCAAATGGCTTTTTTTCCTCTAGTGAAGACTTACCTCACTGTCTTCAGTTTCATCTTGTGAGTTCGAGCTTTTCGCAATTAGACACAAGTGAGAGTCGTCCAGGCACTGAGCCTTCTCTGTGATGTCTGTACAGCATTCAGACATAATTCATACATAATTTTGCTTCATGGCACTGTGCCTCAGACTGTTCTTCATCAGAATCCGAATCTCCACTAGTACAAAAATGACAATTTGCGTCGGACCTGGGACCCCCATTTGCGTCGGACCAGGTCTCGTCGCAGATGGGAAGACAACCATCTGCGTCGGATACGACACGACGCAATTTATTCAAATATTTGCGTCGGACCCAACAAAAGTGCGACGCACATGCCTCGTCCACCATGCATCCCACAGCAGTCCAGCAAGCACCATCTGCGTCGCATATTGTGCAACATCTCATCTACCCTATCATTCTTACACCCCGGATACATAGGTTTAGTGAAATGTGAGGATGCCAGAAAGTTTAGTGAAATTCTTACACCCCAGATACATAGGTTTGTCCGTTGCACTTAGAATACTATTATACATATGCGGACGATCGGTTCCTTCATCCTCTAAATTGTGCAACATCTCATCTACCCTATCATTCTCATCAACTACCCTATCATTCTCATTATCATCCTCTCCTTTTTCAATATCAACCTCAACCTCATCATCAATGTGATCAACATGCAAATCATCACACAAGCTAGTGGAGCTCATACCCTGATCATAAAACTCTCCATGCCATGTCCACCTAGTATAGTTACTCTTAAACCCACGACGAATCAAATGATCCTTAATTTGATCCACATCATGATACCCCCTAGAGTTATTGCAATCACAACAAGGACACAAGACTAACTTTGACCCATTCTGCGATTGATGTTCTAACGCAACCCTGATAAATTCATCAACCCCTCGTAGAAATGTCGCCGAAATTCGATTACCATACATCCTTGTTCGATCCATATTCATACACTAGAGACACCAAACAAGAACACAATCGATCACATCATTCAAAGTGTCTTATCAAATGCAGTCATGAACATTTGGGTCCTTATCACTCCAACCTAACCCATCCTTGAGTTTCTCATCTCACTAGTGAATGAACATTTGGTTTTCAATTCTAAGAAAAATCCGACAGCACTTCCCTACAGTTCTCCAAGTACACGATGAAGATAGTAGGTAAACTATCAACATATGTACCCAGAGAACGCTTAGGGAAATGAGCTAGATCTTTCTTAGAATCGAAAACCAAACATTTATTCACATCCTAAGTGAGATAAGAAACTCAAAGACAGTCCCAAACCGGGGACTATTCAAGACTTACTCCTAATGAGTAAGCCTCGAATGGGTATTTAGGCCAATGATGCACACATTGCAATTAAACAGCAAAAACCAATCCATTCCTTAGATTTCCCTCCCCACCGCATTAAGGTATGTCCATATAAGTTTGGTCATAATTCAACATATGCTTTCCCAATCACGCACATAACCAAATAATTCACATATACTTTCCCAATCACATAATTCAACATTATAGGGACAAATAAAACAAATAAACATAAAGCAAAAGCTATAATATATATACCTCTGCTCTCAAGGAGCAGCGAAGACAAGCACAACGAGGTGAGCTTGGAGCACCAGCCGACAAGTAGAGGACGGAAAGTGGCAACTGCATTAGGGCATTAACCAACCCACAAATTAAATAGTGATTAAGTCATAACTCATAAACATCAACTATCTAATATTAAGACATTAACAAATTAGAGATTAAGAAACAACATTAAGATTAAAGTAGAATTATTAAGATCAATGGTAAAAAACAAGAATGACTTGTGAATATAATTATATAGTAGAAAGGAAGTATTTTAGAGCACTACAAACTATATAAATTCATGAGCACTACAAACTAAAAACATCCTAAATATAATCTTAAAATTCAATCTTAAACTACAAACTACAAATTAAACTACAAACATCCTAAATTCAATCTTAAAATTCAATCTTAAACTACGAACTACAATCACTCTACTAATACAATCACAAACTCCTTGATTAAGATCTAGCAAAAATAAGAAAAAAATTCCAAAAAAAAAGGACAGAAATTGGTATAAAAAAAAAGACATAAATTGAAACAGAAAATTGAAAAAAATAAAAAAAAGACTTACATTGCCGGAGACGGGGAGACGAAAAGCAGCGGCGGCGCGACGGAGAGCAGAAGCGGCGCAAGGGAGAGCAGAGGCGGCGCGACGGTCGTTCAGCAGCGGTGAGTGAGAGTGAGTGAGTGAGAGAAAGAGGAGTGCAAGAGAGAAAGAGTGAGTGAGAGAAAGAGGAGTTCACCGGCCTGTTTTGCGTCGCCGGCGAGAGGAGATGCCAGAGCAGCGGCGGCGCGACGGGGGAGTGAGTGAACGGCGCGATGGTGGAGTGAGTGAACGGCGCGACGGGGGAGTGAGTCAGTGAGTGTTTGTGGGAATTCGCATGAGAGAGAGAGAAGTGCGAGTGTTTGTGCAAATTGGCCCAACTGGGCGGGATACGGAAAATTAAAAACTATAAATAAAAGTCATCTGCGTCGGATGGGTCTATGATCCGACGCAGATGACTAATTAATAAAATTCTGGGCAGGATACAAGTCATCTGCGTCAGATTGGTCTATTGTCTGACGCAGATGAATAATAATATAAAATTTAAAATTATGGGCAGGATACAAGTCATCTGCGTCGGATTGGTCTATTGTCCGACGCGAGATGAATAATAATATAATATTGGTCGGGCGGGATACAAGTCATCTGCGTCGGATGGTCCGTGGTCCGACGCAGATGAATAATAATAATTAATAAAATTGGTCGGGCGGGATACAAAAAATACCAAACGTCATTCGCGTCACATAGAATATTAATGCGACGCACATAGCGTCCCCCATGTGCGTCGTTTGCAGGTATACGTACGACGCAAAACAGGCCTGTATAATTTTGCTAGGCTATTTGCGTCGGATTTTCTGTAGGATCCGACGCACATATATCATTTGCGTCAGTTTCTCTCGCGTGCGACGCAAATAATCAGACGCAAATCGTGAATTCTGTAGTAGTGCTCCCCAAACAGCAGCTATCATAGCCTTTTTGAATTCTTTCTTGGATTGCTTCCTTCTTTCCTTGGGTTTCTCATCATCCCATAAGGGACATTCCTTGATCCTGTGATTGAACTCTCCACACTTGAAACAACCGGAGTTAGTAGCACTTTTCTTAGAGTTAGAGGTAGTGCTCTTACCTTTGAAATTTCCACTTTTTCTAGGATTGTTATTTTTGTTTTTTTGAGAAATTTTTTAAATCTCCTAGTAAGAAGATCAACATCAACATCATCATCGCTATCACTATCTTCACCTTCCAATTCAGTTCTCAAGGTTAGACCTTTATTTTTTGGTTCATTAGTTTTAGAATCAAAAATAAGTTCACGAGTCATTAATGATCCAATAAGTTGTTCGAGTGAAAGTTTTGTCAAATCTTTAGCTTCTTGAATAGCAGTTATTTTAAGGAGCCACCGATTCGTTAAACTTCTTAACACCTATCTTACTAAATCTTCAGAAGTATAGGTTTTGCCGAGAGAACGCAATTTTCATTAGTGATTCGTGTAAAATGGGTGAACATATCTTTAATTAATTCTTCCTTATTCATAGTAAACAGTTCATATTGTGGCACAAGTAATTCAATTCGAGATTGTTTTACCTCATTTGTACCTTCGTGGGTCAATTCTAGAGTGTCCCATATCTCCTTTGGTGTAGAACACGCAGAGATCCTTGAGTATTCATCAGGTCCAATTCCATATTGGAGAATACTCATATCTTTGAAGTTCTTTTCGGCTTTTGCATAGTCGACCGAATTGTAGTCGTCTTCATCTTTGTCGACTATCTTTCCTTCAGTATTTTTGGCTTGGATAAGGATTGGTCCTTTTCTTATGACTTTCCAGCATTGATAATCCGATCTTTGGATGTAGATCCTCATCCGAGCCTTCCACCATTCGTAATCCTGGTTGAAAATCGGACACTTTGAGTGTCTTTCTTGAGAGTCATATTGCATGTTCATGACTTCTATTCTCTAGGGATGAGCCTTTCGAGAATAGCATGCTCTGATACCACTTATTGGAGAACAAGGTGACACTTAAGAAGAGGGGGTTGAATTGAGTGACAAAATCTAATCGATTTTCGCAAACACACACTTATAGCATAGTGCCTCACACTGTGTTATTCACTCGTAAACTTGCTTTTAATGTTTTCGCTCAAATGAAGTTGTATCAAAACTAAAAACAATGAAATCAAATAACAAGACACAGGAATTTAACGTGGTTTAATCTCACCTCTGAGATCTACGTCCACACTACCTACACTTTTATTATTTGAATCTTAAAATATCAAACTCTTGATACAATATGATTCCACCACTACTAACTCTAGTAGTGCTCCCCAACACTTAACCTTAACTGTTGCTACTCTCGATAATGATGAAGTTACAGAAAGATTAAGTCATCACAAGTGTGCTTCTTAGATAAGCAAATCAAGGAACGTTACCATCATTATATAGAACTTTTAACTCACTGGAACTTTGTGCTATACACTGTGCTATGTGGATGCATTTTTAGCTCTAAAAAAACTTATTAAAACCAAATCTGAAAACGTGTAAACTTATTCTGATCTTCATCCCTTATATATTATTCTCCAAGATATGAGAATCTTCTTGAATAATGAGATAAAATATTTTCTTTTCCAAAATCAAGGATTATCTTTTATTTAATAAAATCTGATTTTTTTTCTTTCTTTAAAATCAAAGATTCCTCCTTATCTTTTGCCAACTTAAAATCAGATTTTTCAAATCAATTTTTCCGAAATTGTTTTTCAAAATCTTTTACGTAAAAATTAGTTTTTTACAAATCATTTATTTCGAAAATCTTTATCAAAATTTTTTTACTTAAAAATCAGTTTTTACAAATCATTTTTTTCGAAAATATATTTTTATAAAAAAACTCCCCTTTTTTATTCTTTAAATATAAAAACATGAAATTAATATAATTGCCTATTTTCTTAACTCTAAGAAATAGTTAATCATCCTAATTTAATATTTCTAATTTAGCACAAAGTTCCAATACGTTAATTACATTGCATGAACATGACTAAGAATATACTAGACCTAAGCTTCCATATCTTCAAGTTCTTAAGCTTTCATGAACATCCAATCTTGATAGATTTCTTAGATCATTGTTACATACATACATGTTATAGCATAAAGTGTTTATCATCATCAAAATAAACCTGATTTAGAGTCACAACAGACTATTTCTCATCGTGCCATGCATTGTATACACTTTTATGTTTCATGGGTGTACAAAATTACCTACAACACATAATCACTCTGTCATATTGTCTTAAACAAAAGAAGATACTTTCAATGAAATGGGTGGTCCATATTCTAAATTAATACTTAGCAATGCATGAACAAGAAATGCACGAAAAGTTTTTGAGATTTAATTATTTGGATGGTTTAAGTGTCATAATCTCAAGATAGATCATGCATCCCAATATTTTCTAAACCCCATAGTTTAGTTTATGTGCTATGTTTTGTTAAATATCAAAATTAATATGATTATCTTATTGTAAAATATTTTTGGCTTAAAGTTCGACCTATGCAATCTTTCACTAATGCGTTTCTCGATGTTGTACTTTTTATATTGTCTAACAAATAGAGAGAAGCTTATAAAGCTTGCTAACTTATCCTCGTAGCCAATGTCAATTGATAGTGAGGTAGTTCTGGGCCTTTTGGCCCAACATGGGAGTAAAGTCCGGGCCAATATAGAAAGAGAGAGTTTATGAGTTTTAGGCCGGGTTCAAAGAGAATGAAAATCTAAAATTCGATTAGCTTAAGGAGCATGGACAGCCCATAGTCCATTGACAGGGTCAAAGCAAAACTCGGTAACGCAAGAGCCCATGGTCAATATAAGTTGACAAATATATACTAATATATGGCCTTATTTGGTAAAGAGAGATTTGAGGCAAATTTAGAGGTTTGAACTCATATTAGAGGATTTGACTAGTCAATCCTCTAATTTAAGTGTTTGGTAAAGAGAGGTTTCAATTAGCTTATTGAGCCTAAAAAGCTCTTTTTGAAAAAGTTAGGGTGAGGAGCTTTTTGACATTAGTGATTTGGGAATAAGTAGATCAATTACATTTATGTCATAAAGTTGTTGAAAATTACATTAATATATAATAAAAGGTACAACAACATATTATGCACATGTCTTTATTGATCATTTTACACAATTATGTAGCAAAGCTATCAGCTACTTACCAAACACCTTTATACAAACAACAAATACAAACGGCTAGTCAAATCAGCTAATATAATCAGCTAACAGCTAACAACTATCCGCTAATTGCCAAACAGGGCCATATTAAAAGACATAATGCATGGTACAAGATTTGATCCCATGATTTCAAGTTAGTATACTAAAGTTTTAATCACTAAACTAAGTAATGTTTGATGTTATAATTTTAAAGTAAAATATTAATAAATAAAAATTATAATTACCCGGGGAATAGCTCGAGCCTAAAGACTAGTTATTTATTTTTAAGAAAGAAAAATAGTGAAAAGAAAGACCGAATTGGACAAAATCTATGATCTTTCCGTTATGACAAGTCAACCATTCACTTCTAACATGTTATAGTGGAGCTCGATACCATACCATGACCTCAATAAAGTCACAAGCGTCGTCTCTAACCATTATGCCAAGTCCATTTGCCTAATTTAACATGTTCACAAATGTAACCTTTGCCAGCGTGCTCTACCATTATGCCAATACTTAGTGAGATACATTTTTATTCTGCCGATTGTGTGATTGCATTATCTTTAGAACTAAATAAGTTCTCAGACAAGCTAGTTACAACAACTAATAAGGATCTAATTTATAATTCTGCGCTTGATTTTCTTTCCCCGAGATTTTTTTCAAATATGGATTTGAAAATACCTTATTATACAATCTCTGGATCCTGTAGATTATTGTAGATATGAAAACAATATATTGAACCTTTTTTTTACTATCCCCAACCTTACTGTTGAATTTATAAGATAAAAAAAGAGAAGGGAAAGAAAACTGATTTCATTCTATAAACTGAAATCAACAAATACAACCAACGTTTTAATACAAAAAGACAAATAACTACTTTGCTAAAACGAAGGAACAATATTCCAACTAAGAGGCAAGATCATGTGAGAAAGGAATTTATGAGAAGTGAGAATTAATGTGGACTGCTAGATCATGACTCATTTAATGGCCCAGATTAAAAATTAAAACAAACAAAAATCCCAAAACCTCCCCATTTATCACGCATCCTTTCTGATAAATTTGATATGATTGAAAATGGGCTTGGGCAACCCAGTACGGAGTAGGAGAGGTTGGTCCACATACAAGCCCAAAGGAGGTTCCATACTAAAACTAATTGGCAATAGTAGGATTAGCTCCTATAGCTTATATTGTGGTACTTTCTCTCCTCTTTCTCCAATGTAGGACAACTCACATGTGCACAACATATATGGGGTTCAACACTCCCCCTCACATGTGAGAGTCCTTAGAATTATAGCATACTCGTCCAATAGAGGGACTTATTCAGTTGCATGACAAATGCCCAATATGAAAGGCCCAACAACCTGGGCTCTGATACCATGATAAATTTGATATGATTGAAAATGGGCTTGGGCAACCCAGTACGGAGAAGAATAGTTCGGTCCACATACAAGCCCAAAGGAGGTTCCATGCTAAAACCAATTGGCAATAGTAGAAGTAGCTCCTATAGCTTATATTGTGGTACTTTCTCTCCTCTTTCTCCAATGTGGGACAACTCACATGTGCACAACATATATGGGGTTCAACACTTTCTCTCTCTCTTTCGGTTACGCATAAACCAATTACGTTCAACAATGCAAAAATTGATTTGATCAAGCAATACAAGGTATAAGAACTTGATTCTTAGGGTCGTTTTTTATTTTCGTATTTCCTCATAATTTTGCCTTAGTTTTTGTTGGGATTGGTAAAGCAGGATGAATTTGAAGGGAGGGAAGGGAGGATGAATTTGAAGGAATTCGAAGTAAGTGATTCATGGGAAAGTCAGAATCTACAGTGGGCACAGCGAAAAGCAGGGGAAGATCAAGTACATGTGGTTTTAATGTTTTATACTTGTATGAGAAGAACATGGGTGGGTTTTTGTTGGGATTTATGATGGACTCAACGATTCTGATGCATGATTTCTTTCATAGAAACTAGCTAAGCATATATGATGTGTATCAATGGAGAATACTAGAATAGTAGACCTTCAAATAAATACTATGTTATGTTTTTTAGTTTTTTTTTTGATAAAAAAAAACATTGAGATTCTTGAGTAAACGATCTGTATAGCTTCCTTCATGATTGTTGAAAATGTGAGAAGCAAGTTAGAATTTGCTTGACTTTTGAAAATATTTTATATTAGTTTGATGTTATATCATTGTTTGTTTGGAGTTATGCCATCTCTTTTTTAGAGTTATACTACCTCCGTTTCATATTAATCTACACACTTACACTTTTGACACTATTCACAAATTTCCCTTTGACTATCATTTGTGAATTATGGTTAAGAGAAAATATAGTCATGTGGGGTCTTGTTTGATTCGTCTCAATATGTAGTTTTAGAATATCGACTTTTTATATTTTTTACAAATACAAAATTAGAGATATAAAGGCTCAAAGTATTGCATCGGCATGCATGAAAAGTGTAAGTGTGTAGATTAATATGAAACGGAGGTAGTACGAACTAGTCATTAGCGTTACACCAATACCTTTTCAGAGTTACAGGAAGTATTATTTAGATTTATAGTAACATTTGTTTAGAATTATAGGAAGTGATAATTAGAGTTATATCCACACTTGGTTTAAGTTATTGTCGGAATATAGTCACTGCATATACTTCGATAAAATAATGGAAAAATTGATAGGAACAATCCCAACTATGGGCGTTCCGCCATTTTCAGTCCCAACTAAGGATTATTTCTGAACGATCCCAACTATGCATCATTTTTGCCGAAACTGGTCCTAGCAGGTCATTGACCTGCTACAACAGGTAAAATGTTTTTTTTTCTTTTTCTTTTTCTTTTTCACCACCACCTATTCAACATCACCCCACCATCCAACACATCACCCCACCACCCAGCACCACCAACAGTTTCTCTCTCCACTACAAAAACCACCACCCAAATCCCCTTCTCCACCATTAACAGTGGTTATAAAACCCCTGACCATCTCTCTCTCTCCTCCATCTCCCTCTCTTTCCATGAAACCCCTCTTTCTCGCAGCACCCCTATCTCTCTCCTCACCCACCTGCGTCGATGAACCTCCACCCCAAACCCAACCTTCGTCACTCCGACGAACCACCCCTGAGATCCACCTGCGTCGATAATTACTGCGTTGAGTGAATTTTGATTTCGATGTAGATGTTCG
This sequence comes from Beta corolliflora, assembly GCA_947648045.1. Taxonomy (NCBI): domain Eukaryota; kingdom Viridiplantae; phylum Streptophyta; class Magnoliopsida; order Caryophyllales; family Amaranthaceae; genus Beta; species Beta corolliflora. Next base: position 140,683 of record CANSZD010003847.1, read on the forward strand.
AATTCTGCATACATTCGTTCACTTATCGATATTCGAGTGGTGGAGGATCGTATGATGGAGGTGGGTTTTGTTGTGGGGGTGTTGGAGGAGAGAGAAAATGAGGGTTTTGGAGAGGAGGGTGGTGAATGGGGTGGTTATTCTGGGGTTAGGCGAGGAGGGAGGGAGGGGAGGTGGGTGGGTGGGAGGGGAGGGGGTTGGCGAGGGGAGGGGGATGGTTATTCGGGGGTTAGGCGGGGAGGGAGGGAGGTGGGTGGGTGGGTGGGAGGGGAGGGGTGGCAAGGGATGTGGGTGGGAGGAAGAAGATAGGAGAGAGAGAAAGGAAGAAGAAACTGATTTAAGAAATAAAAAAAAAATTTACCTGTTAAACAGGTAATCAGTCACCTAGGACCAATTTCAGCAAAAATGATGCATAGTTGGGACCGTTCAGAAATAATCCTTAGTTGGGACTGAAAATGGCGAAACGCCCATAGTTGGGACTGTTCCCATCAATTTTTCCTAAAATAATTGCAATTTATTTCTATCCTTCAAGATATCAAACCCACATCCTTGGAGATAATAATTGCAATTTATTATATTGGAATTTATTTATACCAATACTTGTTTAGAATTATTATATGAAGTAGTAATTGGAGTTATTATTTTAGCAATATATGTTTACAGTTATGTCATTGTTTGTTCGGAGTTATATCGTCTCTTTTTTACAGTTATACAATCTAGTTAGTATAGTTATACTAATAAAGAATAATTTTTCAGAGTTATAGGAAGGACTAATTAGAATTATGGCAATACTTCTTTAGAGTTATAGAATGAGCAGTTAGAATTGTACCAATACTTGTTTATAGTTATGGAAAGTAGTAATTAAAGTTATGGTAACACATGTTTAAAGTTATAGAAAGTAGTAATGAGAGTACTACCAACACTTGTTTAGAGTTAAACGTAATAGTACTTAAAGTAATACCAATGCTTCTTTAAAGTTATATCAACACTGAAGTAACTAGAGTTATAGGAAATAGTAACTAGAGTTGTGCAAACACTTCTTTAGAGTTATAAGAAGTTGTAATTAGAGTTATGCCAACACTTGTTTAGAGTTATAAGAAAAACTAATTAGAGTTATCATAATACTTGTTTAGAGTTATAGGAAATAGTAATTAGAATTACGACAATACTTTTTCTAGTTTATAAGAAGTAGTAATTAGTGATACCATGACATATGTTTAGAGTTATGGGAAGTAATCATGTAATCATAGATGCCCATGTAATCATGTTAGTGATACCACGACACAATATATCAATTGCACTGATACTCATGTAATCATGTTTGACACAGATGCCCAAGTTAATGGTAGCGGTCTTGTATGAAAATAACCTATAATTTCCCAATTGATTTTTTCTAACACTATCAGCATATATAACTGGTGAAAGTTTTGGTTTTTTACCATTCAATGATCTTGTCCCCTACAATTTGTCACACAGAAGCTTAGGAAATCTAGTAGCATACAACATTTGACAAAATATACAATGGATTTTCAACTTTCATAGAATCATCTAGTTGACAAAATATACAATGGATTAAGTAATGAAAATGCACTACTGTGGGGATCCGTGAATATTGTACAAAAAGTTAGAAAAGCACATTTATGATTTATAAATGGCAGCATACATGAGCAAAGGTTGGAAAGTGTATATTGTCACAGTTGAAAGTCAACTCTAATTCATTCAACCAAAAGAAAATAGAAATTGCTAAATGTACTATATAATGGAGAATAGCACTCCATAGCTTCAACGACCCGTCAGCCTCACTCTAAGAAATTACAACATGCTATCACTTGAGAAAGTATCTATGGCTCTGTTTTTTACTCATATTCACATATCTATTTAAGTAGTCTGGTTCTCCAATACGAACATTAACCAGACGAAGTTAGCAAGCTGGCTAGTAATTCCATATTGAAGGCCTGTCTATTGCTATCACAGATTCAGAGTACTGATGATTAACCATATAATTCAGTACGCTCAGAAGTATCTCGAAACCATCGGAATACCATAAACCTTTTTATAGTAGTACCAAGCTTTGCCCAATTGAAACATAAAATTTTTACTTTAGCAAATCCCAGAAGAAACTCAATCATTTAAAACCACGCAAGAATTCTAATCTTGAGTATAGCAACAATTTGGAATATAACAACAATTTCAGAATTCTAAAAAAAAAACGAAAAATAAAAAAAAATACTAATCTTCTTCTCCCGTATTTGTGTGCGTCTATTAAACTAATCTTGAGTGCCGAATTTCACTAATAATTAGGGACGAAATTCACTGAATTGATATTGAAAAAAAAAATTAACGTTTCATGAAGCGTAGAACCGAAATAAGAGAGGAGGAGGAGGAGAGAGAAAGTAGGTTATGACCTCGAGAAGGGTTTCAAATTTGGGGTTTTAGTTTTTTTTTTAGTTTTTAATCTTGGCCATTAAATGAGACATGATCCAAGGGTTAGAATTTCTTGTCACTTCTCATATAAAACTCCCTTCTCACATGAACTCAATTCCAACTAATTTATCAACTAACTCTGTTAATCGCAGCATCTTATGCACTTGACTACTAACTCACAATTCTGAAACAATAAAAACTAACTAACAACAATTTGGAGCACTTAATCCAACACTTACTTCACCGTGATGAAAGAACATGCAAATACATACAATGCAATAAAAGTAACATTATGCTAATCGGGAGCATATTACACATATCATACTCCCGAGTGTAGGATCTAATTGTTGCAATGACCAGTATGATCTTGATGATTAATGAAGGAAGATATCCGTTTACGAATAACAGAAGCCTCAGGATCCAAATAATCATAAAGATGGAAACAATGTTCCTTATCTTTATTCTCCATAACCTCCACCCTCCCTTTCCACCCACTCTTAATCAAATTTTCAACGTAACTTTTCCCTGCATCGTACAAAACATCCTTCTCAGCAACCAAAACCAACACCCTATCACACCCAATCCTAGCCAAATCCTCTACATCAGGTTTCAACCTACGATCCTTAGGTCCTTCATTTGTAGGACACATGTACATCCACATCTTCTCACCTTCCCAAAAAAACGGATGAATTAAAATCATCCCTTCTATTTTTGCACCCTCATAAAGTCCCATGCACCCTACCTTAGCCAACAAGTTATGAGAAATATTACCTCCTGCAGAATCTCCTCCTACGAAGATTCTCGTTAAATCAGCGTAATCATTGATCCAAGATTCAGGCCCATTTTCCTTACAGTGCGACGCCACCCACTGGAGCGCAGCCCAGCAGTCGTCGTAACATGCAGGGATATGTCGTTTTGGGAAGAGACTATACTCGACTGAGACAGCCATGATATTGGCTTCAGCGACGACAAGCGAAACGAAGCGAGAGTACTCCACAGAGAAGGCGGACTGCATGCAGAAGCCGCCGCCATGGACGTAGAAAAGGAGTGGAAGTTTGTGTTTTATGGTTGTGGATATGTCGTCAGTGGAGGTTGCGCGGAAGAGTCTGGCGGAGATGTTGGTGGAGATTTGGACATCTTTGGTTTCGACATTGGGGGTGGAGATGGGGTTGTTGGAGGGAGGAGATTTTTCGAATAATGAGGTGAATATGTGGACACGGCCATCTTTGAGGACGTTGAAGAAAAGGAATTTTTGAGCAATGTCTGATTCTGAGGAATTCCACTCAGACTCCATTACAATGTGGAGTAGTAATTTGACAGTTTAAGTGAGAATGAAGTGAGGTTTGCAAGAAGATAGTTTCTTTAATAAGGTATAAGGATATGTAAGGGCGATACAATTTAGGGAATAATGGGGGACCTCTCACCGCCTGTGTCTATCTCCTGTCAAGTATGCTTTCCCTCTTTTTAGGGGGATCACATGGGGATTTTATCCCCTTTGCTCGCTCGTTCAATTTTCGCTCGCCCGTTCAATTTCCGAACGGAAATTGAATTAGGACGTTCCTCTTAATCGGCGCGTCGCGCCAAAAAAAGAGAAATCCCTTCCATGCGGCCCTTTTTCTATCTCGAATTCACGACACTGTTAAAATATCCTCCGCCTCCCCTGCCCGAAAGAGCGAGGGCGTCCTGCCTCTCAGTTCACCACCTGCATCACCCTAATTTAATTTCCTTGCGGAAATTGAACGGGCGAGGGCTGGGGGTAAAATGAGGAAGACGAGGAAAGAAAGGCCTTATGATCTCCCCAAGCTCATCCATGAGCAGAAATCCAAGCTCGACCCCCCCCTAAAAGAATGAGCGACGCCAGGTGGGGGAGAATATGAGCAACTGCAGGGTATGATCTTTTTTTTTTTACGGTATGTTATATATCGACTTATTAAGCTACTAGCAGTAGAGGACTGTAAATTTGAGGAGGAAAGTAATTAGGCAAAATTGGCCTCAACACCACAAAATATGGCGCGAGGGTACTGAAAACCACCAACTTTGACTAGTAACCAAAACACCATAAGTTATTGGCTTGGGTGCAGCGAGTGTCATAAATGACACTTGAGCTAACTTTTTTTTACCGGCGGCGGGGAACCCCTACTTTTTTTTCCTTCTATTTTTCACTTTTTCTTTCATTTATCCTATATCTTTATTAATAGAAGCCTAAGTTACGTGAGCATGTGTCGAGAAAAGTTATCTCTAGTACTCGTTGCACCCAGGCCAATAGTTTGTAGTGTTTTGGCTACTAGTTAAGGATGGTGGCGCTGGGTGCATCCGCGCCATAATTTGTGGCGTTGAGGCCAATTTTGCCAAGTAATTAATATGTTATATGACTTCTGTTGAAGATCATGTTCAAGTGAAGAATTACTAAAGATTGCTCACTTTTACAGTATTTAAGTTGAGGGTTTAGATGATTAAATTGATATGATGTTGATGATCATGAAGGCATAATGAGTGCTGTTTTGGATTGGTATGTTGCTGAACTATAGCCTTTTTTTGGTCATGTTATTACAGATTTTATTATTGTACACTTAGGTTGTTTTCTAATTCATTTACTTATTCTGGATATATGATGAAAACACTAGCATAGTAGCATGCTATTGGGTACGCTGTACTCATGGGAAAAAAATTATAGCACTTAAAATTTCAATAATTGTGAGTACTATTGTTAAGACACCGAACAAACATTTAGATCTTGTTAGTGGGCAGTGGCTCTAATAAACGTACACTTTATTAAATCTTTGATTCATATGATTTCATCTAGGTATATCATAAGTATAGTACATTAGAGGGTATTTTACTTATTTAGATAAACAAAAAATATACTATATGCAGGGGCAGAATTAGAAAATAATTTTCAGGCGGACCATAGGAAAATTTTCAAAAGATTAGGAGGGACCTATTTAATATTTTTACCTATTTATAAAAAAAAATATAGCAAATTTCACCTTAATATGTTCCGCCACTGACCATAGGATCAAATATTATACCCGCGTGTATGATGGTTTTTTAATTTCCGCATGATTATGAGCAAGGTTGAGCACAAAAAAACTTGCCCCTTCCGGCTGGGCCACAATATGGACCTAGAAAGATTCTACCAAAGCCATTGGAAGTCAGCCCAAAGGGTAAATTAAATATTGGCCAGGTCAAGTCCAATAAAATGGTCAGACCAATCACTTTGGGCTGGGGCATATAGAGTCTCCTCTAGTTGTTCATATTTTCGTTCTCTCATTTTGTCAGGCAAGTAAAAAGATCAAGTTCACATCTCAACTCCCACAATTTTTCGGTTCGCCATGAACAAGTCTATGCGCATCCGGCATCCTATATGCATGTTAGGCTTGACAACAATGACAACGCGAGGGTGTCTCACGAAGTGGTCAAGTTCAACTTGAAATAAGTTCGACTCAAAGAGTTCATGAACAAGCTTATTAATTAAAATTTTCATTTTCTATGTAAAAATTTGAAATTAGTAGTAGAATTCCTAAAAAAATTCACAATAAAGCATCGGTAATAAGAAGATTCAAGGAAAAAAAAAGTAAAAACAGAATTAACAACATTTAGACCAGTAAAAACTTTAGAATTTAAGATCGAAAAAACTCGAGCTCATCCAACGGTCATGATATGAGACGAGCAACCCCAATAAAACGCGAGTTATGATTTAAACTTTCAAAGTTGCACACAAGTACACAAGTTTAATTTGAGATGGCCAAACTAGAAGAACATAATGAGAAATAATATAACTAAGCTAAAAATGTCTTCTACATAGGATATAGCCACATAGGTACAGGAAGCAAGCTGACCTTATTACATAACAAGAATAAAGAACAATGCTACTGCATCATTTTGCCAATCGAAACCATTAGACAATCATCATCATACATACATCAAGATCCATACTAATTAACCCTGAGTATGGATAAATGAAGCAATCCGTTTCCTAATAGCAACAGCTTCAAGATCCAAATAATTAGAAACATGAAAACAATGATCCTTTCCTTTATTCTCCATAATCTCCAACTTCCCTTTCCACCCACTCTTGATCAACTCTTCAGTATACATCTTCCCTGCACCATACAATCCATCATTCTCAGCCAAAAAAACCAACACCCTACCACACCCAATCCTAGCCAAATCCTCTACAGAAGGCTTCATCCTAGGATCTCTAGGTCCTTCATTTGTAGGACACATATACATCCACATCTTATCATCATCCCCAAAATAAGGATGAATTAAGATCATCCCTTCAACCTTTGCACCCTCAGAACCAAGTCCAATGGACCCCACCTTAGCTAACAAAGTATGAGAAATATTCCCACCTGCAGAATCTCCACCAACAAAGATTCTGCTAAGATCAGCGTAATCATTGATCCAAGTATCAGGTCCTTCTCCATTACTATGAGCAGCAACCCATTGGAGTGCGGCCCATGAGTCGTCGTAACATGCGGGGAGTGGCCGCGTGGGGAAGAGGCCGTACTCAACTGATACGCCAATGATGTTGGCTTCAGCCGCGACGTGGGAGACAAAGCGTGTGTAATCCTCGGAGAAGGCGGAGTCCATGCAGAAGCCTCCCCCGTGGATGTACAGCAGAACAGGGAGTTTGTTAGATGTGGATGCGGAGGAAGGGAGGAAGATACGGGCAGAGACGGAGGCGGAGATGTCAACGTCTTTGGTTAAGACGTTGGCTGTGGGGTTACAGGAAGGAGGGACTTTTGTAGTAGGAGGTGATAAGACGTGGATACGACCATCTTTGAGGACGTTGAAGAAGAGGAATTTTTGGGCGATGTCTGATTCTGAGTAGTTGACTTCAGAATCAGATGTGTTGGTGTTGGTGTTGGTGTTGGTGGAAGACATGGTTTTGGTTTGCTATTTTTGTGATCTAGATTTTTGGTGAGAGTGTGAGAAAGATTTGGAAATGGAAAGAGAATTTGGCGATGTAAATGAAGCGGTGAGATTACTGGTTTTACGGTAGAATCTTGGAAATGAATAAATGATGAGGGTGTGATACTGGTAGTTTAGTAAATGTCCTTTTTGACCTTTATCTTAAGGCTTGTGGTTGTGTAGCACGACTGTTTAATTTATGAAGTATAGGATATTAATCAAGTTAAATATATTACCTCCATTTCTCAATAAGTGAAACACTTTCTTTAATTAAAATAGTTATAATAATCAAGCTTTAAATGGTAAAAAAGTTCACTCTTATTACAAATATGCCACCAAAAAGCAGACCACAATTTTTTTTTTTTTTCATCACTTAAATTACTCTACTTTATTGTGGTCTCAACTTTCTTTCTCTACATTCCTTCATAACTCCCTACTTTCTCTATGTTTCACTTATTGAGGAAGTGATGAAGTATCTCAAATTATAAATGTGGTGGTGTCAAAATACTCATTTGATCAGTAAACTTCACAATGCCATCTTCAGTAGTGCAGCTGCATCTTTCTGACCATCATTAAATTGTTCTATCAACATCAACTTCCTTTATGAAATCATACCTATTACAGATAATTAGTAATTACAGCATCACTTATGCAATGAACAAGTTGAGCAATTGAGCAAACACGGTAGCTTTAAGAGTTTAAGTTGGAAATCATGTTTTAAAATGAAGAAAAAAAAAATCATTTCATGCAACAGTGTCTTTTTTTTTCTTTTTTCTTTTTTGGTTGTTGTGTACTATGAAGCACGGGTACTCCTCCCGGACACCGAATCCCATATCGGGGACGGGTCAGATTCGCCTAAGATTCGTCCCCATAACGAATCGGATGGGTGGGTACGTGGGTTAGGTTTGGGTACGGATGGGTTGAAACCGGGTACGTGGCGGGGACTGATTTAAAGGGATAGAAACGTACCCATCTATTTTTAAAGGACAGTTTTTTCACCAAGTACCCTCGAGTTTTCGGTTTATTCACGAGGTACCCTCGCACTTTTGAAAATACACCTGGTACCCCTCAGTTTTATGATAATACACTCAAATGTCCTTAATAACTAACGGCGGTTAACTATGTTAGTCTTAACCCTAATTAACCCCTAATTAAACCCTAATTAACCAAACTAAACCCTAACCCCTAACCCTAACCTCCACCACCACCTAACCCCTCCCCCACCCCAGCGGCCCCTCACCCCACCCCCGGCCCCCCTCCCCGTCACGGCGGCCCCCTCCCAGGTCCGCCCCACCCCGCTTACGGGATGTTCCACTTCCACAAAAAACACCCACGCCGATTTCGACCAACCCCTTCTGGGCTGTTCCACTTCCACGAAAAACACTCCCACCCCTTTGATTTTCGCAATCTCACCTCTCACCCCTCCCCCACCCGTCGCAGCACCACCTCTTCGAGATTGTTAATTGATTGCGAAGAGGGAAAATATCGTGCGGGGGCGGTCGACGCAAATTAAAGAGGGGAAGTCTTTGTGCAGGGAGGGGTAAGATTGCGAAAAGAAGGGGTGGGGGTGCGGAGGTGGGGGAGCGGTGCACGTGGGGGGCGGCTGGGCTGTGGGGGTGGGGGAGGGGGTGGGGAATGGGGTTGGCGAGGCTGCGAGGGTGGGAGGCTGCGGTGGGGGTGGGGGTTTAGGGGCGCGGAGGGGGTGGGCGGGGGTGGGTCTTTGCGGGGGTGGTGGTGGGAGGGTAGGTGGGAGGTGGTGGGTGGTGTTTAGGGTTAGGTTTAGGGTTTAGGGTTAGGGTTAGGGGTTAGGGGTTAGAGGTAGGGGTTAAGATTAGGGTTAGGATTAGAGGTTAATTAGGGTTTAAAACAGAATATTAGGGTTAATGACTAATGTAGTTAACCACCGTAAGTCATTAAGGGCATTTGGGTGTATTATCATAAAACTGAGGGGTACCAGGTGTATTTTCAAAAGTGCGAGGGTAACTCGTGAATAAACCGAAAACTCGGGGGGTACTTGGTGAAAAAACCGTTTAAAAAAATATGAAGGGGGGAAAATCAGATTTAGGGTTTTTTTCCAATATTTTCGAACTCTCTTAATTGAACTGAGAAGATAAGTCGCCTACCGTCGTCGGCCGCCATCTCCGGCAGCTCCTCCTTCGCGTTTCGTGCTTCTTCGCAGCCACTGGAGATTTCTCCCATGAAAGGAGAAGTCCTTTCTTGCTGTAGAAGATGATGCGTGGTTTTGAGGTCTGATATCCTTTTGTTCTCTTAAGGTGCTTAAGATAGTTAAGACAGTTGTACTAGATCTATCTATCTCTAGTATATAAGTCAAGGGGGGAGCTATGGTGTCCCCCCATGAAAAGACTTATATACCCCTAATTTGAAACATAAAAGAAAAATCTATTTAAAATTTCTCATTCATTTCTTGAATTACAATTATGCATAATAAGGAAAGTTGTAAAAAGATAAAACTAACATAAGAAAATTTAAGATTCCCATCAAAAGATTACTTACGATGAGGAAACTAACATAACAAATAAATTTTCTAACAATTATAAAGCCAAACATACAAAGTTTTCTTTTACCTAAATATTCAATAACAATTACAAAGAACATAAATGTAAAATTCAAAAAATTATCGAAAAAAAAGAGTATAACTCATCTTTGTATTTTTCGATTTCATAATTGTCATAGTCAAGATGTTATTTAAGCGAAATAGTTAAACCTAATGAGAAAAAATAAGCATAGACCAACTTCTCTTATCTTCATTTTCAATCCTATGTTTTGTAAAAATAAATTGTAAGTACGAAGTACATGTTTATTTTTCACATTAATATTAATGTTTTTTACGATTCCTAATATCGGTATTAATACCAATATGTTGTCGCACGCATCGCGTGCATACGAGGCTAGTACTAATATACTAAAAGGCGTTCCTAAACAAGGAACTGTGCCACGTGGCGCTATCCATCATAGTATTTACTTCATGTAAGCCACATCAAAAAAAAAATTAGAAAATGCATGGTATGAGATCTGATCCCGTGACTTCAAGTTACTATATAATGTCTTAACCACTAAACCAAGTATAATGCTTGGTGTTATAATTTCAAAGTAAGATATTAATAATTAAAAATTATAATTACCCGGAGCATAACCCGGGCCTAAAAACTAGTTCTTAAAGAAAAAGAGTTAAGAAGGAGCTGCATTACATCTTAAGAGTTTTGACAGCTGTACTCTTTTATTTTTTTTTATTTTTTTGAAAGGTGACAACCGTACTCCAGAAGATTAAGACTTCTTTTTTTTTTTTTTTTTTTTGGTAAGATGAATAACATTTGGGCTGTCCTTGAAAGGATGGGGAGTTGTAAGGAGAATTCTACTCCAAGTGCCCCTCACTTGGTGGGATTCGAATCCCTGACCTTGAGGTCATAAGGTGGGATTCCTACCAAGTGAGCCAAGCTAAGCTTGGTAAGGAAGATTAAGACTTATTAATGAAGTATACTTCCATTTCAAAAAAAAAAAAAAATTAAGCATACTGCAGTACTTTTTAAATACAAAACATTGTTATTAAATATTTATTTTTAATTATGACCGAAATTTTCTTAGGGACAACTGAAACTTTTGAAAATAATATATTTTTTAATATATCTACCGAATCCAAGCCGTACCAGTTTTCAAGAATTTTGATTTTGCAGTTTTCCGTCTCCGTACCCGTACCCATCCTCGTATCCATTCCAGTGCTACCTTGGTTGTGTATCAGAAATGTTAGACCTGAAGTTTTTTGTAATAAGTAGATCGCAACTGCACGTACATCTAAGTCACCATCTCAGTTTACATTAGAACAGCATTACATACACTGAACAGAAGAAACACAAATAACAAAAGTCTCTATCCTACACCCAGAAAAAGTGCAGGCTTTGAGTCTCATACAATATCGTTAACTGGATGTCTGGTTCGATGACATTAATAAGTATTCAAACCAGTATCGGTGAAAGTGAGAGTGCTAAGAAGTGGCCGAGGCCAATATCAATTGCACAAATGCCTTTGCTAAAGAAAACCACCATTTTTGGTTTGTTACATCTTCATTCTGAAAGTACTTGAGAACGCCATATTATATAATATATATTACTGTTCCAAGAACAAATAAGACCACCGTGGGTGTAAAAGATGGGTACAGAAACTTTACAAAGAACTTATCCCATTCCTCTGGCAGGAAGCCTGTTGATAAAAGAACAAAAAGTCACCAACTGAACAAGCAATAACTTTTCAGCCAAAGAGACGACTATTATGGGTTAAATTCTTGTTATATGTGAGGAATCATATTATTTTCAAACGACCCATTTGGTAAACGATCATAACTATTGGTAATGGTAATCAATTTATATGTAAAATTTCTAAAGGAAGTGCAATGTCAATGCTATTGTAATTTGTAATGGAACTTCACCCTCCAACAGTATTTTTTCCGCCATAAATTTCCATCACTACTCAATACCACCTCTAAAGAGGGGTGGTAATTAAATAGGTACTTGGGGATGAACAAGCATTACCATGCAAATTTTTTAAAGAAATTTTGAGAGGAGCATTAGTGCATTACCATGCATATTCACATGAGACTATCTTCACTAAGAACAGTGGATACTTATGAAGATAGTACCATCAAGCAATATACTCAAAAGGGGTATCACATAATGAAGAGTCATAGAATTTCAACCTCATGGCTTTCAGATCTCTGAGCAATGCTACGATGCTTTTATTTATCTCCTCCCCCCCCACACACACACACACACCTCAAAGAAGACATAGTTCTTATCATCCTGAAGCAAACACAATAACTAACAGCCCATTGACAGAGGAAGCCTCCGCATTGAAGCACCCAGCCCATTAACAATTATAGTATTATCAGCATGTACACATTATAATTTTTTTTTTGGGCCCCTTTCGGGAACTCCATGATAACTGATAAGAAGAATTTACCTCTGGGCTAGTACTTTGCATTTTCTTTGCTAAGTTTCAGGAATAATCAAATGCAAAGTTTACATACAGGAACCAAGCTGATCTTATTACATAACAAGAACGAAGAACAATGCCACTGAATTTAGCCAATTAAAATCATTAGACAATCATCATCATACATACATCAAGATATTCATACTAATTAACCCTGATTATGGATAAATGAAGCAATCCGTTTCCTAATAGCAACAGCTTCAAGATCCAAATAATTAGAAACATGAAAACAATGATCCTTTCCTTTATTCTCCATAATCTCCAACTTCCCTTTCCACCCACTCTTGATCAATTCTTCAGCATACATCTTCCCTGCACCATACAATCCATCATTCTCAGCCAACAAAACCAACACCCTCCCACACCCAATCCTAGCCAAATCCTCTACAGCAGGCTTCATCCTAGGATCTCTAGGTCCTTCATTTGTAGGACACATATACATCCACATCTTATCATCCTCCCCAAAGTAAGGATGAATTAAGATCATCCCTTCAACCTTTGCACCCTCAGAACCAAGTCCAATGGACCCCACCTTAGCTAACAAAGTATGAGAAATATTCCCACCTGCAGAATTTCCACCAACAAAGATTCTGCTAAGATCAGCATAATCATTTATCCAAGAATCAGGTCCTTCTCCCTTACTGTGAGCTGCAACCCACTGGAGCGCGACCCATGAGTCGTCGTAACATGCGGGGATTGGCCGCGTGGGGAAGAGGCCGTACTCAACTGATAAACCAATGATGTTGGCTTCGGCCGCGACATGGGAGACAAGGCGTGTGTAATTCTCGGAGAAGGCGGAGCTCATGCAGAAGCCGCCCCCGTGGATGTACAGCAGAACAGGGAGTTTGTCAGCTGTGGATGCGGAGGAAGGGAGGAAGATACGGGCAGAGACGGAGGCGGAGATGTCAACATCTTTCGTTAAGACGTTGGATGTGGGGTTGCAGGAAGGAGGAACTTTTGTAGTAGGAGGTGATAAGATATGGATACGACCATCTTTGAGGACGTTGAAGAAGAGGAATTTTTTGGCGATGTCTGATTCTGAGTAGTTGACTTCAGGATCAGATGTGTTGGTTTATGTTTGTATTTTAGTGATCAAGATTTGTAGTGAGAGTGAAAGAAAGATTTGGAAATGGAAAGAGAACTTGGCGATGTAAACGAGGCGGTGAGATTACTGGTTTTGCGGCAGAATCTTGGCAATGATGAGGGTGTGATCTTGGTAGTTGACTTCACATGGCTGCTGAAATTTCTAGATAGATTAGTAAATGTCTTAACTTGTAGCAAAGTTGTTCACCTTATTTTAAGGCTTGTGTGGAGCACGACTGCTTAATTAATGAAGTATAGGATATTAATCAAGTAATATAATATATATCTCAAATTATTTATAAATGTGATGATGTCAAAATAATCATTAGATAAGTAAACATCAAAACATGTATCTTCACGATGCCATCTTCATTAGTGCAGCTGCATCTTTCTGACCATCTCTAAACTGTTCTATCAACAGCAACTTCCTTCATGAAATCATACCTGTTACAGAGAATTAGTAATTACAGCATCACTTATGCAACGAACAAGTTAAGCGATTAAGCAAACACGCTAGTTATAAGCTGGAAACCATGTCGGAAAATGAAGAAAAATTCATTTCATGCAACAGAGTCTACATTTTTTGTTGTTGTTCTGTATCAGAAATGTTAGATCTGAAGTTTTTGTAATAAGTAGATCACAGCGTACATCTATTTCACCATCTCAATTTACATTAGAACAGCATTACATACATAATATACTGAACAGCAGAAACACAAATAACAAAAGTCACTATCCTACACCCAGAAAAAAATGCAAGCTTTGAATCCCAGAAAATCTCAACTGGATTCAATGACATTGTTAGGTATTCAAACCAGTATCAGTGAAAGTGAGAGTGCTAAGAAGTGGCCGAGGCCATTATCAATTGTTCAAGTACCTCTGCTTAAGAAAACTGTCATTTTTGGTTCTTTACATCTTCATTCTGGAAGTACTTGAGAACGCCATATATAACTGTTCCAAAAACAAATAAGAACACCGTGGGTGTAAAAGATGGGTACAAAAACTTTACAAAGAACTTATCCCATTCTTCTGGCAGGAAGCCTGTTGAAAAAAGAACAAAAAGTCACCAACTGAACAAGCAATGCCTTTTCAGCCAAAGAGACAACTATTATGGGTTAAATTCTTGTCATATGTGAGGAATCATATTATTTTCAAAATCCAGTAATAACACTACCGACCCATTTGGTAAACGATCATAAATGTTGGTAATGGAGAGTACCATCAAGCAATATACTCAAAAGGGGTATCACATAATGAAGAGCCATAGAATTTCAATCTCATGGCTTTCAGATCTCTAAGCAATGGTAAGATGCTTTAATTCATCTTTCTCTCCTCCATCCCCCTTCCCCTACCTCAAAGAAGACATAGTTCTTGTCATCCTGAAGCAAACACAATAACTAACAGCCCATTGACAGAGCAAGCCTCCGCATTGAAGCACCCAGCCCATTAACAATTATAGTATTATCAGCATGTACACATTGGAATTGCATTCTGTATTATCAGCATGTATACATTAGTATTATCAGCCCACTAACAAATTATAAGATTTGGTTTAATGTGCAGAAGTTTTCAGGGGGCATATCATGATTTCAAGAATGCAGCCCCTTTAATCAGTTCTTATACTTTGCAAAAAGGGCACTAGTGCTCTCTCCATTCTGTGGATACATGATTGCATTTACAATGACATTGATCAACTAAAAGAACCTGTCCTCAAGTAACTTTTACACAGATAGAGTTGGCAGCATTCAACCGATTACATATGCTAGTACTTTGCGTTTTCTTTGCTAAGTTTCAGGGATAATCAAATGCAATCGGGTTTACATGTAAGGAGGTTTCAAGTCTGATCAAGTCCAATCAAACGAAACAAGCTCGGTTCATTGAAGTCCAGGTAGTGGAGAGAACGCACCCTGAAGCTTATAAAGGCCTCGAGGACCTGCACGCTGCTCCATCTTTAAGTTAACTATTAGGAAGTTCTTGACTCGGTAACAAAGATATGAAAGCCATACAACCAACTTTTATAACACTTGACTACCACATTCAATCTATTACATGTATGATTACTATTACTAAAAATAAATATATCTATAATGGCTGAATAAGTTCTAATAAAGTCTGAAGCACAGCAATAAACAGGACATGATGTTTCCCGTCACCGAGACGTTTCCATTCCCCAAACGGCAAATCCCAACCATAGTTATGCTAATGCAACTTGTGGATGAAACCTGAGGACTGAGGAGTCCCTAATTTCGGAAACATTTTCATTTCTGAAAGCCCGTCCGTTACCTTGCTACTGATAAATGAAATTCAGGTGAAGCAAGCACACCCTAAACCCCCAATTCAGAAAATACTGCTGATCCTGTTCCCCAAACAAGGATACCATACCTCCTAATAGTATGCAGGGTATGGAGTCAAATTTATGCAGTCTCAAAATCATTGATTTAATAATTGTGTAAGAAATCACCCCTAAAACTACAACCTTGATCATAATTTACTAAAAGAAACACTTCTCTACATACAAGTTAGCAAAAATTACTAATTTACATAACTATTTAAGCATACATTTAAAATTGGATTAACCCAGATGAAAATAAAATGCAGTAAATGAATTTTAAAAAAAAAAAAAAAATTACCTGAGGAAGCAAGAGCAATGCCCTGAACAAAAATAACACCACCAAGGCCCAACCAAGTAAGCAAAAAAGCCTTTTCATTCACACTTTCTTCTTCCCCAATTTTCTTATCTAGTAAAGCGGGCTTTTCAACAGGATTACGGCGTATGATAGATGCTCTCTCTCTCTTCCCCTTCTTCTTCCCAGTTGATGATGATGGTTTTGGTAATTGGGGAGAGCCGAATCCTTGTCCAGTTGAAGAAATGGGCTTTTTATCGGAATCATTATTGGATGGTTGCTCAATTGAGTCAGGGTTATCATTAATGGTGGGTTTTGAGGATTGTGAAGATGATGATGATGATGATGATGATGTATTTTGGGAGAGTATGGTGAATCTGGTTTTGGTGGGAAGAGGTTTATAGAGAAGGAAATTTGGGTTGTTGGTGAAGCAAGAAGAGGATTGAAAGGTAAGGAGTGCCATTTTTTAGCTACTTGTTTTGCTCTCTCAACATTTCTCTCCTCTTCGGGCTTTTTTAGTCCATATGGCATACTAATCTGATATTTCCGTGGATTTCCGGTTTAAGCCAATGCTGGAAGTGGGGCTGTAGAGCTGTCATTTCAGTTACTCAAGTCAGCTTCAAGTTAGGTCATCTCAGGTTTCAGGTCATTAAATCAAACAGGTCGGGTGCACGTCGAAAACGGTCATAATTCGGTCAGGTCTACCTCACTTTGTTTCTTCTTTCAGGTTCGAACGGGTTCGTCACAGTCAATTTCGGGTCAAATCATCTTTCGTGGTCATGTGGTGTCGGCTCGTGTTTATTGTAGGTTTGTAGCGGGTGATTTCAGGTTCGGGTCATGCGTGGGTCGGATACTTATCAGGTCAGGACAATAGCGGTTTGGGTCAGGTTCGAGTCAAGTTCATGTCGGTGGTTATTGGATTGTGCCATACTTGGTTTCGGGTCGCTTCGAGTACGGAACGGGTCATCAAACTTGTGTGGCGGTGGCGCTGCTTCAAATTTGTATCATTATTTAAGATTTCATTGAAAATCAATGCATGAATAATTCATCTAGTTATATGCCTTTTGTAGTAGTGTTAGTTTATGATTTATGTTACTATGAGGTGAAGTCAATGACAAGCCGAGTTATCAACAATCAACAAGTTGGGTAAAATCGGGTAACATGTGGCAAAAAGTCGAGTAAAACCATGTACTGGGTCGCAACAGGTCTGGTAAAATAAGGTAGCGAGTCGTAAGCAAGTTGGGACAATAACATGGTGCGTAGAGTTATAATCGGTTTCAGGTCCTAATCAGGTCAGGTGTCGAATCAGGTTCGAATTATTGTCAGGTCGGATCACTTCAGTTATCAGTCTTTATTTATCGGGTGTCATTTAAGGTTCAGGTCATAGAGTATTGGGTCAAGATCAGGTATCAGTTATTACCAGGTCAGGTACTGGTCATGTTACAACTGATTTGTTTTACCAAAATTTCAGGTGTAAGTCAGTTACAAGTCATTATAGGTTCAGGTCGGGTTCTCAATTCAGTTCATTTTTTGACAACTCTAAGTAGGAGTAATGGATTAGGAAACCATATTTCTATTTTTTTTTTTAGGAAAATGGATAGAATTATAGAACAATCTTAATTGTTGACCATCTTTCCAAAATAATCCTAAATTTCATTAATCTTTGAATGATTTCAACTAGTCATCATGTGGTAATTGGTATATTCGAAACTGAGCAATAAATGTCCAACGCCTAGAATTAAAATACAAATCCGAAAGTGCAGCTTGAGTCTCTCCCTAGGGCGAACTAGGGTTTGAGTTTCCAGTCGTGGTAGTCCATTTTTTCTTCTCGATTCTTCGAGGCTTTGATCCCTTCTTGGGGTTGAGGCTGGCCATTATGGCTGAAGAAATTTCCTTTAAAGTTTCTAATATGCGAATTACTGAAGCGGAAGACAACCTGTTAGTGCTAGGTGATGAATTGGATGATGACAACAACCAGGATCTTGCCCTATCTTTGGTTGGGAGAGTTTTAACTGTTCGATCCTATAATTTCGATGCTATGAAACGTACTTTGAATCAAATATGGTCTCTTTCAAATGGTGCTTTATTTAGGGCAATTGAAAATGGACTTTTCGTGGTTTAATTCACGAATCATCAGGATAAAGCAAAGGTCATGGCGGGCGACCATGGACCTTTGATCAACACCTCATCCTCTTGAACGAAATCGAAGGAGATCTGCAGCCGTCGAATATATCGTTGAAGAGTTGCCCATTCTGGGTCAGGCTCTATAACCTACCTATGGGGAGTAGAACGGAGCGCCATGTGCGATTGATTGGTGGAAGTATGGGGGAGGTGCTGGAGGTGGATTATGATGGAGTTAGGTGGGATAAATCTGCGAGGGTTCGTGTTCTTATTGATGTCACAAAACCCTTACGGAGGGTGCAACGTGTATCTTTGAAGAACGGGCACTCGGCTATGGTTGAGATAAAGTATGAACGTTTGCCGACGTTCTGCTATGTCTGCGGGACTATAGGTCACATAGAATGGGATTGTATGACTCCCCATGACGAAGAGAAGGACATGGAGAAGCAGTGGGGTTCATGGTTACGGGCCTCGCCACGTAAGGGACGTCAAAAACTCGAAGAAGAAACCAGAAATTTTCTTCGTTGTGCCAAGACTCTTGATTTTGGAAGCCTAAAGAGTGGGGAGGAGGGAGCTAACAGAATTAGTGTCTCGAATTCTATCACGAGCAGAAATTTGGGCGAGGACCAAAAGAATTGCGATGCTGAGCCTAAAATTTGTGCGACGGAATCAACCCCTATCCTAGGTTCTGCTGGGCATGGTGACATTGATCCCCAGGTGGCTGCTGTCTCCCCCATCGAGGAGTCTGTTGGGTTGGTTGACACTGATTCCTAAGCGGACGTTGTTCCTCTTTTCGTTGAAACTGTCGAGTCAGTTGCTTCTGAACCCCATGTGGATGCTACCCGCCTTATTATGGGGTCTGTTTTTCCAGGTAATGATGATGCTTTTATGAATGCGGACCCCCCTTTTATTTGCCTTCAATGCTGCCCCAAAGTCAGTGAGTTCAAAGCATAGGAAACACAAAATAAAATCTCGTGTTGGTCCGATGGAGATTAATGTAGCAGAGGGGCCTGTCTTCACATCTTTGCGTGATTGTTCTCTTGGTGAAAAACGGAAGCTGCCAGACTTAATGATTGTTAACGATGAAAATGGTACTGATTTGCTAAGCTTGAAAAAACCAAAAATAAATAATTCTTGTGATACTGGCAGTGGTTTGGTAACTGTCGAGGCGGAGGTTGGTATAAACCAACCCCGCCCGGAGTTATGAATGTTTTGTGTTGGAACTGTCGGGGTCTGGGCAACCCTTGGACAGTTCGTCAATTGAAGAAATGGAACACGTCTCATGTCCCCGACATTATGTTCTTGTCGGAAACAAAAATCAAAAAAGTTGTTGCTGAAAAGTTGAAGGACAGAATTGGTTTCACTAATGCTTTTGGTGTCTCGAGTGTGGGTCTATCTGGAGGTATGTGCTTACTGTGGAACCAGGATACTATTTCATTTAATATGGTTTCTTTCTCTCAGAATCATATATGTGGTGATGTTGTCAGTAAAGGTGATTTTCATTGGCGTTTTGTTGGTGTTTATGGATGGCCGGAGGAAACTAATAAGCATAAAACTTGGTCTCTTCTTCATTCTCTTTATCGAGATACTACTCTTCCTACTGTGATTGGTGGAGATTTCAACGAAATTCTTGATTATGGGGAAAAGGATGGTGGTTCGGATCGGGAGAGACGAGAGATGAGGGGTTTTCATGCTTTATTAGACGATTGTAGCCTTGGTAATTTGAGTGTGGTTGGTCAGTGGTATACTTGGGAGAGAGGCAACAGCCCGGAGACTCGTATTAGAGAGAGGCTCGATCGTTTTCTTGTTACTCATGACTGGATGATTCAGTTTCCGGCTGCTCACATTGAACACCTAGTTCGTTACCAGTCTGACCATGCGGCTATAATTCTCCGGGGTGCTGACCCGAAGGGTGCTAGGATTGGTAGGAGGAGGAAAAATTTTAGGTTTGAAACTTGTTGGTTGTTAGATGAGGGGTGCGAAGGGGTGGTGAAGAAAGCTTGGGAGGAGGCGGAGGGGGCGTCGATTCAAGCCAGGTTGGAGGTGGTGGCTAAAGAATTGGTGTGTTGGAGCAAGGAAAGCTATGGGAATCTGCCCAAGCAGATTGAAAAGGTGGAGAAAGCGCTGCATGAGGCGCAAAAATCCACTATTTCTTCGGCGAGCTGTGAGGTGTGTAATAGTCTGGAACATCAGCTTGGTGATTTATATGCCAAACAAGAAGCCTACTGGTATCTCAGGTCCCGAGTTGCAGAAGTAAAAGATGGTGACCAGAATACTAAATATTTTCATCATAAGGCGTCCCAACGGAAACAGAGGAATTTTATCAAAGGTATTATTGATGGAGAGGGACAGTGGCAAACTGACATTGAAGACATTGAAGCAGAGGTGGGCAATTATTTCCAAAATATTTTCACCTCAGACAACCCCTCAACAGAACAATTTGATGAAGTTCTGAAGTATGTTCGTCCATCTATCTCATCTGCCTACAATGATGATCTTATGCGCCCCTATACTAAGGAGGAAATCTACACGGCCCTGAGTCAAATGCATCCCTGCAAGGCTCCAGGCCCAGATGGTATCCACGCTGTTTTCTACCAGAGATTTTGGCATATCATAGGAGACGAGGTATTCACTTTTGTGAGTAATATTGCTCTTATCCCTAAAGTTAAATCTCCTACTGTTGTATCTGAGTTTAGGCCTATTAGTCTTTGTAATGTCTTGTATAAAATAGCTTCTAAGGCCCTGGTACTGAGACTAAAAAATATCTTGCCTGCTATTGTAACGGAGAATCAGAGTGCTTTTGTTCCCGATCGTCGATTCGACAACTCTCTCGATAGCCTTTGGAATTGTTTCATACTATGAAACATCGTAATAAAAGCAGAACAGGTATCATGGCAATGAAGCTAGACATGAGCAAGGCCTACGATCAAGTTGAATGGGGTATTCTGCGAAAACTTCTCCTCACGATGGGGTTTGATGGCAGATGGGTTAATCTAGTGATGAAATGTGTCTCTACAGTCTCATACTCTTTTATCATTAATGGGAGAGTATGCGGTTCAGTTGTTCCTGCTAGGGGTTTGAGGCAGGGAGATCCTCTTTCTCCCTTCCTTTTCATCCTAGTAGCTGATGCCTTTTCTCAGATGATTCAGCAGAAAGTGGATTCCAGAGCTCTTCATGGTGCAAAAGCTAGCAGAAAAGGCCCCGAGGTTTCTCACCTTCTTTTCGCAGACGATAGTTTACTCTTCACAAGAGCCACCCGACAGAAATGCTTGATAATAGTTGATATTCTCAACCAATATGAAAAAGCATCTGGGCAGAAAATTAATTATGAAAAATCGGAAGTGTCTTTCAGCAGAGGAGTTAGCAGGGAGCGAAAAGATGAGTTGATAAATCTTCTCCAGATGAAGCAAGTTGACAAGCATCAGAAGTATCTAGGTATCCCCACTGTCAGCGGAAGATCAAAGAAAATGGTGTTTCGTAGCCTCCTTGATAGATTGTGGAAGAAACTTGGAGGATGGAAAGAGAGATTGTTATCTCGAGCAGGTAAGGACGTGTTACTCAAGGCTGTGATTCAGGCTATTCCCACTTACCTCATGGGCGTTTATAAGTTCCCAGTGGCTGTTACGCAGGCAATTAGTTCAGAAATGGCTCGTTTTTGGTGCGGAGGGAAGGGTGAAGCTCGGGGAATGCATTGGTTGACTTGGGATAAACTTTATAAACCAAAATGTATGGGAGGTTTGGGGTTCAAAGATTTTGCTGTTTTTAACGATGCGCTTCTAGGTAGACAAGTTTGGCGTCTCATTCATTTTCAAAATTCTCTCCTAAGCCGTGTTATGAAAGCGAAATATTATCCCAATTGTGATGTGCTGCACGCAAGACTGGGGCATTCTAATAGCTTTTCCTGGAGAAGCATTTGGAGTGCAAAGAGCCTGGTGAAAGAAGGAGTAATGTATAGAGTGGGAAATGGCAAAAACATTGATATATGGTGCGATCCTTGGATTGGTGATGAGAGGGGAAGGTTTGTTGAGAGTGTGGTATCCGAAGATATAAAGATTGTGGGAGATTTGATCGATTATGAGAGGATGGAGTGGAGGCTTGATTTAGTGGAGCAACATTTCAATGAGAGAGATAGAAGATGCATTTTGGCTATCCCTCTTAGTATTTGTGGAGGCAAGGACGAGTTTATGTGGGCTTATTCGAAGGATGGGAAATATACAGTCAAGACAGCGTATATGCTCGGCAAGGGAGGTAATCTTGATGAGTTTCATGAAGCATGGGCGAACCTTTGGAAGTTCGATGTTTCTCCCAAAGTTCGTCACTTCCTATGGAGAGTTTGCACTAAGTCTCTTCCGGTGAGGGCGACTTTGAAACATCGACATATTGCAGTCGAAGGCTCGTGTCCTTGGTGTGTTGGTATCAATGAAACGACTCATCATGCTCTCTTCGAGTGCTCTAGGATTCGTCAACTTTGGATTGATTGTGGCTGTGGCGATATGATAGTAGGTGTTGAAGAAATGGAACTCTTAGACGTGATTGCCAAATGGAGTGAGATGGATGCGAAAATGGTTCAAAAAGGCTGTCTCCTAGCGTGGAACTTATGGTATGAGAGGAACAAGTTCGTTTTTGACAACGAATTGGCTCCTACCGCTATTGTGGCACAACGCATTGTGCGTCAAGCGGATGAATTTAATTCCTATGCTCGCAGTATCTATGCAGTCCCGAGAAGCAGCTCTTCGCCCAGCTCGAACAAATGGAACCCCCCACCTCCTGGCATTGTGAAGATAAACTCGGATGCATCTTTGAGCGAGGAGGGTTGGGCTGGTATGGGAATGGTTGCACGTGACAGTGCTGGTAGAGTTCTCCTTTCGGCAGTGAAGCGTGTTAAGGCTTGGTGGCCACTGGATATTGCTGAGGCTAAAGCTCTTCTAATGGCCGTGAGTTGGGCTAAAAGGCAAGGCCTGAAGAATGTGATTTTTGAGTCTGACGCACAAGTTCTCATCTCTCGTCTATCCTTGGCCGCCATCTATTTTTCTGACTTGGATGCTATTCTTGGAGACATTTTCTATCTTGTTTCTAATTTTGATTTTGTTAGCTTTTCTCATGTTAAAAGGGATGGGAATTATGTAGCTCATCACCTTGCTAAGGTAGTGCCTTTCGGTTATGAGCAATGCTGGGTAAATCATTGTCCTAGTGTTGTTTTTCCATATGTACTCATGGACACTTTGTCCCTTGATTAATGCACTACGTTTTTCCTTTCAAAAAAAAATAAATGTCCAACGCCTCCTTTCCCCTTTCTTCTCTTTTCTCTCTCTTCTTCTTCAAAACCATAATTTTCAACCTAGGGGCTACCGCCACCCTTTTAGGCGGTGGTAAACCCTTTTTTTTCCCTTTCGTTACTAGTTTTTATGTTATTATTTCTAATAAATTTCAGTCTCTCTCTAATGGAGAGTTTTTCTACCCATATATCGAATTATATCTACCCATATATTGGGTTTTAATTCTCTCCATATGATAGTCTGAAGACTTATTTTTGGTTTTTTGTGTAATTCAAGAGGTTGATTTGTTGATCGAGATTTGTGCGGGGTTGCAAAAGATGTCAGGTATTCGTGTACAATTACTTGAATTAAATCCAGTTCTACTTCAAAACTGCAAAAGATCGATAGACCCCTTTGTAGAAGGATGCGTCAGACAACGATGTGAAAGACGAAGGCTTTCATAAGTGTTAGATCTCCTTAATAATCGTGGTTTTGTCATACTAGAATTATATTTATTTTATTTTGATATATACTCCCTCCGGTCTTTATTAGTTTACCCCTTTTGACTTTTAACACTATTCACATACATGACTTTGACTATCTCTTGTGATTTGTACTTAAGGAAAAATATAGTCATGTGAGATCTTGTTATATTCATCTCAATGTGTAGTATCCAAATATCAACTTTTTGTAATTTTTGCTTATTGATAATTAGAGATATTAAGGTTCAAATTAGTGTATCGGCAAATGTACCCCATAGAAAGGGGTAAACTAATAAACACCGGAGGGAGTATTTGTTAGTTTTGACTTCTATTATAGATGTCATATGTATTTGAATTAATGAATTAATTTTAATGTAAAAGAAAAAAGAGAATAATTCCGACTATTACCCAACCCTTTTCAAAGCAATCCCACTTTAATTTCAACATGCTAAACCAATTAAAAATGTCACATGTTTGATGTCACAATATAATTGTGCCAAACTGTTTTTATCTAATTAAAAGAACTGAAAAAGCGTGCCAAAAAAATTGACATTTGGTACTCATTTCGACCGGCTTCTCGAAATTTGCGCCCTTTAAGGACGCTTGGTAGCATCCATCTTTCCAAAAAAAACATCTCGAAGTTCAAAACTATCGTTTAAGACTACCTCGAAACTCGTGCCGAAAAATAGACATATCAATACTCATTTCGAGCAGCTTCTCGAAATTAACGTTTCTTAAAAGGGGCTTGGTAGCCTCCATTTTATTTAAAAAATATACATTTTGAATATGAAAAGTGTAGTTCAAGAGGCCTTGAAAAGCATGTTCAAAAATTAAAATATTGGTATTTATTTCGACGGACTTCTCAAAATTAGCGTAACGCACCGTGGTGCTAAAAATATCGTTTCGTGGGTAAAAAATGTCATTTAAGATCGCCTTAAAACATGTGCCAAGAAATTGATAAATTGGTATTCATTCCAACAGGCTTCTCGAAATTTATGCCCACGCTCGGTGGCGTTCCTTTTTACCAAAAAAAGTCGTTTCAGAGGTCAAAAGTGTCGTTTAATATCTCCTCAAAATGTGAGCCTAAAAAATTGGCGTATCGATAATCACTTCGACTGGATTCTTAAAAAATCCGCGTCCCTAAATGATGCTCGACAGCATCCGTTTTCCAAAAAAAGTCATAAAGAAGGTCAAAAATGTCATTTACGATCGTCTCGAAATATATGCCTTGGGAAGGATGAAAGGCAGGACCCAAAAACGGGGAAAAAGTTTATTTTTTTCCAACTGAAAAAATATTTAAATAATTTTTTGTAATAGGATAAAATTAAATTAATAGTTGTAATAGAAAAAATGAAAAAGAAAAGAAAATTTTTTTTAAAAAAATTAAGCTGTTTAACAAGTTATAGTTTATCTGGGAGACTGAGACTATTTTGGGAAGAGTTGAGTAATAGTTGGGATTATTATGGGAATATGGTCAAATAGTTAGGATTATTCTTGTCACTTATTCCTTTCTTTAATCGTTGACTTTAATTTTTTTCCTTATTTATCTGCCTTATTCTAGAAAAATTCGCTCAAAAAATGGACTATAACTTTTAATTGATTTAGTATTTAAAAATTAATAGAAATTGAACTATTTGGTACAAATAATGTATTCTTTACTTATAATCGTGCAAAAATAATGTGAGGTCTTTGACGACTTAATATTTTAAGTATATTATGCCCGCAAACTTTAGAATCTAAAAAATTTAAGAGAGGATCATATATATCAACATGTTTTAAATTTTATAATGTTTCAAAATAGCTTTAAAAAAAATATTCCTACTCTATATTATCAAAATAATCTATCAACGGTAATTCCTTTATTGTTTTGCACAATTAAGCATATTTTTTGTAAGAGTTTTCAGATAATCGGAGTATTATTTTGCACATATTAGTAAAAGTTCGTATTACTTTTAATCAATTTTTCTTTATTTTAACTATAGTTGTGTGAAAAAATGCATTTATTGTTCTTTCCTTAATTTTCTATTAGTAAAAAATGATAAATTTGGATATTCTGTAAATACATTTAGACAAATCCTATATACTCCCTCAATTTCTTTTTAATCTACACACTTTAGTTTCCATTTTAGTCTGTTTCTTTTTAATCTATACACTGTTATTTTTCTCTATTCTTGGTAATATGTCCCATTTATTCTCTTCTCTTTTTCCACCCATCTCATTCTTTTTTTTTTATTGTAACTCACTTTTTATTTTTCCCTCTATCACTTTTCAGTTTCTCTCTCCATCTTGTCAATTTATCTTACGTACTTTACACTTCCTCCTTAGTTTTCTCCCAAAATGAGGTGAGTACATTAAAAAGAATCGGAGTGAGTATGACACTAGCAGCTTTGTGTCACATTAGTAAGGGCTATTCTACTGAACTTCTATTCGTCGCCCCCAAACTACTTAAAATCGCCCCAACTACCCTCTGAATATACCATTATGCCCTTAACTCCTTTTTACCATTTTACTTTACTTTAGCATTTGAAATTTTACCTTCATTTCAAATCTGAATTTTACCAATTTACAATTCTCTCTAAAATCACCAACCACCAATCACAACCTCCAACCTAACATCATCACCCAACGCCATCATCACCGGCAAGAATGTCATCTTCAGACGAAGAGGTAAATATTTTTTTTTAACTGTGTACACATCACCAACGTTTGGCCAGAACGTTGGATCTTTGGATTCAACGTTCTGGCCAAACGTTGGGTCCATGGATCCAATGTTCTGGCTAAACGTGGAATCCATGTATACGTAAATTTTCATATATTTTTTTACAGATATTTAACTTTTATAAATTAAATTCAATTAGGTGCTAAATAGTTTTTAAAAAATTAAAATAAGATTAATTTGGTTAAACTAATGTGTGAGTATTATGATATTTTCGTGTCATAAACGATGATTTGTTTTTTCAAGAGCCTGTTGGTGATCGGATTAATTATAACCCGTATTTCGACAATAGCCGGTGCAGAACCCTTCTCAAACATCTCAATGTTTACACAATTACCTGTTTGTAAACAAAATAACAATTGTTTAATAATAAAATATTAATATTATATTAATATAATAGCAATAATAATAAACAATATATTAATATTATATTAATATAATAACAATAATAATAAACATAATATTGATATTATATTAATATAATTACCTGTCGGGAACGAGAACCAGCCCGATTCACAATGGACAGCAGAAGATTTCACAGAATACTTTCCCTTGCTAGGCCTAGATGCAGACTTTGAAGCAATAATAGGAACAGGTACAGTCTGCATACGGCCTAACTGCCGCAAACATCGATCAGGCATATAGGGCTCGATAACTCCCCGGTAACGAATGGTGCCCCTATATAATGTTCTTCGAATAGTGTTCTGATCAAAATGATGACCATAAGGCAACCAATCCACCTGCAATTTTTACAAAAAAAGCGATTTT
This sequence comes from Beta corolliflora, assembly GCA_947648045.1. NCBI lineage: Eukaryota > Viridiplantae > Streptophyta > Magnoliopsida > Caryophyllales > Amaranthaceae > Beta > Beta corolliflora. The sequence goes on from CANSZD010003847.1 coordinate 168,074, forward strand.
ATTTAATGAAATGCAAGTAAAAAACAAACTTCTAATAATAGTACATAAATAGTCACTTACATCCTCTGCTGTCAATGTGTCTAACTGTCTCCTGATAGAACAAAGACGGTCATGAGACCTCGGCTCTGGGTACGCAGTCCAACTCTGCGCTCGTGGAGCTTCCCCACCAATAATATGTTGTGCGCGTGGCTAGAAGCATGGAAAATACTCATAAATCCATGCCCGGAGTAAAAGTCAAATGTACCGCTAATCCCGACCGTGGAGGTACGACTAGCCTCACCCTAGCGACGATACAAGTACGCAAGTGTAGCCGACCCCTAGGAGAACGTGTGAACGATATCTGGAGACCTGGCCTCAACAACGTCAAAGGGTCTCAACCTCGATCCACTCTTATCTGGGAACAAACAGCATCCTAGAATCAACCATATAATACATGTCAGTTGTTTCTCCAATGGAGCAGGTGTCTCCCCATCTGATAGAATATCAGCAACCCCTTGTGCACCAATAGCACCATTTTCCCAAATGGACTCCCGAGCTCTGCAACTGTCCTACCGATCGAGTCTGCAACCAAACCCCTAAGAGCACCACCCGGAGTGGTGTCATTGACCGTGCACCCCCTCAACTGGAATATGCAATATATGCCACACATCATGCATCATGATCGTCATCTCCCCAAACGGTAGGTGAAAAGAACTCGTATCAGGCTGCCACCGCTCGACAAATGCTGAAATCAATGGCGCATCAATGTGCGTGAACATAGTAAAGGGGATATGGTACAGGGACGTTCTACGAAGACGATCTTGTATCGGTGGAGGCAACGCCCTTGCCCACGTCCTCAAACGTGCACAAATCCTCTCTCGTGTCTGACACTTCAGGAGAATTCAATCCCCCCTCCTAAATCTCCATAGCTACATGTCCACCAAAACTAGGGATAACAGACCCAACAATAGGTCCCCCTGCGTTGGACATCTGACCTTCCAGCTAAGGTCATCGGCATCCTTCCCCTTCCCCTTTCGACTCTCAACAGTCGATGAACTCCCCTCGCCGCGTATAAACCGCCCACCCCTACCCTTACGGACATTCCAACGATCACCGGCTGTAGGCTCTGGATCTCTCTCAAATTCCCGCATAAATGCATCCTGAACATCATCATCGTAAAGAACATCAAAACCCGCCTCATATGTACCCCGGTCATCCTCCCCCTCATCCATCTCCTGATGCTCCCTTGCATCGTACGATCCACCAACCCCCTCATCGTGTAACTCAAGCTGACGTCGCGGACCAGTCGGCTTCATCCGCGCCCTCCTAACTGAAGCGGAAATACCACGTGAGTGGGGATGTCGCGGACCTGAATCCTCGTTGTGCACGCGAAACCCGGGAAGTGTCTTCCCGACAAATTGTCGAAACCCTGATGGCTATTCATCAACAAATACGTAAAAATAAAAAAATAATAAATCAATATATTAACCATACAACAATAATTATTAATAATCAAAACATACTATTTATAATTTTTTACAACCTATAATGACAATTATTTATAATCAAAACATACTATTTATAATTTTCTACAACCTACAATATTAATTATTTATAAACAAAACTTACTATTTCTAATTTTCTACATTCTACAATAATAATTATAATTAAATTAAAACATACTAAATAATATTTTATGAATTATTTTTATAAAATATTCCAAAAAAAATATCAATTACATTTCATGAATTAATAAAATAATAACATTTTAAATATGAAAATATAACATAAATAAAAAAATTAATAATAACAGAAATTTAAAGAAAAAAAAATAAAGTCGTAGTTGCTTCCAAAGAAGCAACGTTTGGCAAGCAACTGCCAGGACAGATGTTCAGGCTTTTTTTTTAAAAAAAAAATTACCTGCGATGCTGCTGCCTCTGCTGCCGCCGCCTCCTCTACAGCTTCTTGCCGCCATCTTGCCTCCGTAGCCCTGAAGATTGCCTCCTCCGTGTGACGCTTGAGAACAATCTTCTTCCGTGGCCTTGGATTTTCCGACGGGTTGCCTGACATTTTTTTGGGTTTAGATGGTGGTGGTGGTGGTGGTTTTTGTGTGAAGAAGGATGAGAGTAATGAATCTGATGAAGAATGGTGAAGATGAGAGAGAAGATGGTAGGTGGGAGAAGTTAAAAGGTGGTGTAAAAATCCAAAAATTAAATTAAGGGTATAATGGTATAATCATATAATGGTTGGGGCGATTTTAAGTAATTTGGGGGCGATATTTAACAATCCTCCTATTCTATGATGTACCTTTACATTTTTTGGGAATTCTCAGTTGTACTTTAATTTCAAAAAAGATCTCTAGTATCCCTAAATTTTAAATGTGTGTTAAATGTACGCCTCATGAACCTCATGCTAGTATTATCATTAGTTATGCGATAGTATTGTTTTGCACTATTAGTTTTATCTAATTTTCATGAACGTACAATTAAAGATTAGATGAAAAAATTTCAACCTAAAAAAGTAGTAGCCATAGCTCCATGCCTCCATACACTATTACTAGTTAGAGTTGATGTTACATACTTTTTAACATAATGACTCGGTATCCCCTTCAAATTTAGTGATTTGTTGTACTAATGATGCAGAGACCTTATCTAGCTAGAGTGATTGTTATTCTACAGTGATAAAGTCAATTTTGCAGAAAAAACAGGGCATATATTTTGTTGAAAAACAAAACTCTTGATCAATATCTAAGGTGTTATTCGAAATCGTTTTTCTGTTTTCAGTTTTTTTGAAAACTAAAAACAAAAATATGGAAACAGGAAAAAGTAGTTTCTAGTTTTCTGTTGTCAGTTTTCAAAATTGACCTTTTTGGTATAAGTATTACTAATTTTAAGTTTATTATACCCTTTATATCATAAGACTTTTATATTCATAAAAATAAAAATTGAGAACTTACAGTGATACCGAACGGGCGCTAGATAATCATACATCCCCTCTTGATAGGTGGTAATAAATTTCAGGCAAAAAAAAACTACATGCAATTTATAAGGATAATTCCCTAAACATCAATATAGTGATAAAATCTCATCCCATACTAGTTTTCTTCATATATTTTCCATCTACAATCGATTCTACTTCTTATATCCATGGTAATGCAAATTTTATGAAAAGTACATATATTTGCATCCAAAATTTTCATTACTATCAATATTCACTAGAAGAAAAAAGCCCAAGGGCTGCGGTCAAAAGGGGCCCAAGGGCTGCGTTTTTTGACCGCAGCCCGTGGACTAGCAGCCCTCCCTTAGCGCGTTAAGGGTGCGGCAGTCGAGGAAAAACCGCAGCCCTTGGTGGGTTAAGGGTCGCGGTTTTGGCCCTTAACCGCGACCCTTGGTGAGTTAAGGGCTGCGGTTTTGGCCCTTAACCGCAGCCCCTTAACCCACCAAGGGTCGCGGTTTTTGCCCGAACCGCGCCCTTGTGACCCAAAAAAATAATTTTTTTTTTTTTTTTGCATTTTTTTGTCCTAAATGTTCCCAAACGGTTATATATATATATAAAAGTATCATTTTTCATTACAAGTTATGTTTTTTTACACAAATACAGAGAAAATAATAACGGAATTACATTAGTTCGAGGCTGCCCTCGATTGTTCGAATTGCAATATATGAGCACGATCACAACCATCAGAAAATAAACCAACCAAAGAACAGCCATGAAGACATTACAACTCCACCAAGACTAGCATCCGGATCCCTCAAAAGCAACTTCTGTGGAAATGATAGAACCTGGCAAATAAAACCAAAATCGCTATAATTTAGATGTGATCATGTGAACATGGGGGATGTAGCGGGGGGGTAGCGAGAGGGGTGCGGGGCTAGGGCCGGGGACCGGCTAGGGGCGCCGGTAGGGCGATGGGTGCAGGGGCGCCAGGGGGTGGCAGGGGGTGGGGGTGTAGCAAGGGGGTGTAGCATGGGGGGTCTTCGGGTGGGATGGGGGTGTAGCGGGGGTGCTTGGGTCAGGGGGGGGGGGGGGGGTGCTCGCAGGGGGTGCTGCTTGGGCGGTGGGGTCTTTGGGTTGGGGTGGGGGTGTAGCGGTGAAGATGATCATTAATATAAGCAATCACACATTTCTTATAAGATGAAGTGAAGCTAAACTACTATCTAATAAACAATTTCCCATTTACCAAACCACAATGCAATCTCCTGAACAAGAAAACCTCCATCAAATGGAGGTGTCTGTGCCCCACATTTCATTTTTCTCTTTCATAATTTCCAATTAACATCGAGCCAATGAGCTGTTTTGCACATATGTTCATCACGGGTGTGACTGTGGTCACATCTCCAATTATCAATAGTAAAGCAAATTCAACCATGAGCTTCTAAATCATCTATATAAGAATCTAATTTTCATCATTGTAAGTGGTCTCAATGCTACCAAAGTACCATCAATAAAGGTTTTTTTCTTAGCAATTGCCATACTGGTAAATTGAACTTCCTACCTGAAGAATTGAGTCGAGGTCCTCCATTACATGGAAGTTCATCTTCTTCCTCTATCTCCGAATCAACCGGCATGTTGGAGCTACCAGCTGCCATGGGTCTGCTCTCTGTATTCTGTCACATATTTAGAAGATAGATAAAAACGTAAAATGACCAAATTGCCTTCTTTATGTTTCAAACTTCAAATATAATAACGATGGAAGAACTAATGAAGCCATTTTAGTGAAAATAAAAAATGAACTATCAAAGAAATGCAAACGTAAGGAGCCAATGTAATTGATAAAGCAATAAAATTGTTATGTTATTGACTAAACTATAATTAGATATCCAAAATTTCAGAAAAAAATACCCAAATGTTGCTTCACAACTCCCTAATTCACTAATTTGTGTATATGGAACATCAATGTTAAAATACTTCAGATATAAAATTCAGAACTCCCTATTTAACTAATGTGACTTCTAAAAAGCAGTTTCTAAATGATTGATAAATACACGTTTTAAGCCAACATGAGAATTTCAAAACAACACTACTAAACATGGAAGACTTTTTTTGGATGGGGAGAAAAAAATGGCACTTTGTTTGTCTTTTTCTTAAATGGCACTTTGTTGCCACTTAAAGAACATGAGTTAATATTTACATGCCAGATGAAACAAACAACCAAACAAGAAAGGACCACTACACTCCATCGCACAACATGTAAAAGACTCAAGAACACAAATTCAACAACTATTATTAATTTTGTAATGAAATAGCCCACTTAGCATTTCACCATTTGCCAAAAAATAAAGAACACAAGATAAAGAAAAAACTCTACTAAAGTTGAAGCATTTCGCTTTTCAGTCAAACACACATAAAATCAGTAACCCACTTCATGCATACTTCCAACTGTCCAACTCATATTGACAAAATCACAAAATTGAGTCTTAATGCAAACCATATTAAAATCTCAACCACCCAAAATAATGCTCATTATAACAACAATGAAGTACTCTTTTTCAAAACTTGGAAAAATTCAAGCATGAAAATAACACAACCAATAATCAGTGATGTAATTAGCTCAAGAAGTAATTAACAATAATTCAGAACTTTCTAGAGAACAAAAAAAAAGGAAATCTTATAATCAACTACTCTACAACAAAGGTCATCATATTTTAAACAAAAACATACTAGGAAACTAATCATGACATACTAAAGAGAGAGGACTTACATCTTATTTCCTTCAAGCAAAGTATCATGCAAAGGTCATCATAACCTTTGTTCTCTCCCTTCTCATCAACTTCAACCTTGCAAGAGACAACAGTGCCAAACTTGCTGAAAATGGAATCCAAACGAGCGCTGTCGACTGAAGAGTCCAAGTTCTTGACAAAGAGATTGGCCTTCCCTGTCTTCCTTGGAAGTGGGTTCCTTTCACACCACATTATCCTAATAGGTTTCCCGTTCATGTTGGTGTGGTTTCACATAGACATAGGTTTTGCAGCTGCCCATAAAATGCGAATCCCACAAACAAACAACAAACTCATCAGTTAAAGAAAAAAAAATTCTAGAGAGTTAATTTAACTAAATGCCTAGTACATCCCTCACTCGTGATAAAGAATCTTGAACTCGATTTTTTGATACTTACAGGAAACTGATCAATGAAACAAGTTAACAGACTAAAATGGAGCTATATTACCAAATTAGACAAAATCTTTGAACACAGAAGATATGTGTTAAAGAACATGATAAAACATAGTAAATTCCAGCAATTTCACAAATAAACTGAACATATTCAAAGAAACACACATAAAAAGAATAAAATAAAACCCTCAAGATATAACATACACGTACTACACACAAACCAATATCCAAATTCACCCAAGAAAACAGAATCTTAGCCATTAAACATATTACAGTAAACAAACCCACAAAAAAAAAAATCAAGAGTGGTAACAAACCCGGATAAATTTCAACGAAGAAAATCAGAAATAAAAAAACAGAGAGCATAAATTGTAAGAGAAAGAGATGGAGAAATTACAACAGCTAAAAAGCACATACAGTTTAAGCCTTGCCCTGTCTAAATGCGACAATGCACTCAAATCTACATTTTGTTAAACTTCCTTTCTGATTTCTATAAGAAGATCCTGAGTATTCCCATACAAAGTTCAACAAGTTAAGAAATTCGCCGCAAATTGGCAAACAAAAGAACCGGCATAAATGGTTTCTGTAGCTAATGACGTCGACGATTATGAAAGTTCATGGTCATTTTAATTACTTGGCTTCAGGTTTTAATCTAGACCCTAATCAAAGCATACATTGAAACTTGGAATTGATTACAACATGAGAAAAACACACTATACTAATTATTGAAATGTCAATCATATAAATAGTGCAAAATCAAAAGAAATTGAATCACACAATTGAAAGATGAAAAAATAGAAGAGATAAAATTACCTCAGCAGTAAGAACTCAAGGAATTGAAGAACCTTTTTCAGATTAGCCGAGTAATTCGTGGACCTTCAAGATCGATCAAAGATCTAGGGCAAAAACAAGCAGTATGAAATATTGCTCAAATTGAAATATGAAATCACAAAAATTAAGAGAAGAAATGTGATTACAAAAGACAAGGGAATAGTCCAGTTGACATAGCGATAGCCAAGGGAATGACCAAGACAATCGCAGCAAACACGAACATCGGCGATGTACAAAAGAACACGAATCTCCTCCTCTTTCTCCGCGAAATGTCAGAAACCCTAACCCTAACATTGTCGTTTGAAATAACACAAGGAGTGACGGAAGCACAAGAGAAGAGTTAGGGTGAGGGAAGCTCCAGCGAGCGAACGGCGGCGGAGGGTGAGAAGAAATGCGAAGAGAGAGAGAGAGGGGGATGGGGGTTTGATGAGGTGAGAGAGGGAAAATCGGGGACTCGAGAGAGAGAGAGAGAAGAGTTAGGGTTTTGTTTTGGTATGTGGATATGTGAGTTTGCGGGAAATCTCGCCCAACTAAGTTTTTGGCCCAAGTGAAGAACTAGGCCTACTAGGGGCTGCGGTTACCCCCAAAAACCGCATCCCTTTCTAGTAGGGGCTGCGGTTAGCCCAAAAACCGGAGCCCTTTATCAATAAAGGGTTGTGGTTTTTGAGCTGATCGCAGCCATTTATTTAAGGGCTGCGGTTAATGTAAAAACCGCAGCCCTTACACCGCAGCCCTTGCGTTTTTTTCCACTAGTGATTGACAAAACTTTTCTATTGTAATCTACTTTAGAATTCGTAGTTATAACCGCCTACTAAACGAACCGAAGTCATGACTCCTAGGATATTGTGGCATCCTACTACCACAAAGTATTCTCGTCCATTGATCCCACAACAGCAGATATGCAGGACATGTTGCAGCATATGGGGCTGCTTGTCTCGACAGATATGAATGCAGAGTTGACAAAACCGTACACAAAAGCTGAAATTTTCGAGGCTCTCAAACAAATGCACCCATGTAAAGCTCTGGGGCCTGACAATATGCATGCAATTTTTTTCCAAAATTTTTGGCATATAGTGGGTGATGATGTTGCTGAATTAGCGATAAATATTTTACATGGTACTGCTATGCCTGAAAATGTCAACAAAACAAATATTGTCATGATTCCCAAAGTGAAAGATCCTACTGATGTATCTCAATATTGGCCTATTAGCTTATGTAATGTGTTGTACTACCTCCGTCCTAGAATAGTCTGAACACTTTCCTTTTATGTTTGTCCCAAATTAGTTTGAACACTTCCATTCTTGGCATGGTCCCACCATTAATATATTATTTGTTTTACACCTCTTTGGCCCACACTATGTTGGAACATTTATAGTGTAATGGGTTTTATAAAGCTCATATGGTCCTATACTAGAAGAGGAGGAGGTCTAGTATGCTAAGATTAGAATGTGCAAAATCACGTGAAACAATCAAGAGAAACAGGAAGGGCGTCACTGGTCGCGACATCCGTCGCGGGTCGCGACCAGGGGGCCGTCGCGGGTCGCGACCAGCGCACTTTCGCGACTCGCGATCTGTATCGCGGGTCGCGACGTGCATTCTGACTTGGGGCGTGAAATTTTGCGTGGACGGTTTATAACCGTTGTGTTGTTTACGTTATCCTATTAATGACGATTAAGGATTCTTAGTCAGGGGATTAAAGGGTGTAACAGCTCTAATCTATGAGGGATATGAATATATGACCTTGGTGATTCTTATGAGTGGAAGGAGGAAAAATCAGTTTTTCACATTCCAATACACTTGCTTTGCTTGAGAGAAACCTTGCTATTTTCTCTCTAGTGTTCTTCACAAACTTCAAACTCAAAGTTCTTGTTGATTCACATAGAAGATCATCTTGTGAATTGTTTTCTTCATTGTATCTCATTAGTTATTTCGTGTTAACCCGGTGATCCTAGAGGGGCGAAATTAAACTAATAGGAAAGCGTAGTTTTCGTGCCTTGGAGTGGTATATCCGGTTCCCTTGTTTGATCACACATCTAACAATCTATTAGTTTAATTTTTCTTTCTTTTCGGATATGGCTCAATCACTCATGGACATGACTATGAACTTCCAAAAGTTGGACAAGTTTGAGGGGGTGGGTTATCGGAGATGGCAAAAGAAGATGCACTTCTTGTTGACAACTTTGAATGTGGTGTATGTTCTTTCAACACCCATGCCACCATTCCCGAAAGATGGAGAGGAAGAGTCCGTGGAGACTACAAGGAAGAGAACAAAGTGGGAGAATGATGACTACATTTGCCGGGTTCACATCCTCAACTCTCTTACCGACCCTTTGTTCGACCTTTACCAAAACGTGGAGAGTGCAAAGGAACTTTGGGATGCTCTTGAGGCCAAGTATATTTCGGAAGATGCTTCAAGTAAGAAATTTCTTGTTAGTAATTTTAATTCATTTAAAATGACTAATGATCGGCCTATTATAGAGCAATTTTATGAAGTTCATCATATTTTGAACCAAATAAGATCACATGGTATGGTGATGGATGAGGCTATTGCGGTTGCCTCAATCATTGATGAATTACCACATTCATGGAAAGAAACTAAGCATTCCTTGAAACATAGGAAGGAAGATATATCGATGGAGCAATTAGGAACCCATCTTCGTATTGAGGAAGGGATCCGGGCTCAAGATGGGGTTAAGGATACTACTCCTAGTATTCCTAAGTCTACCGTGAATATGGTAGAGGTTGGTGGGTCTAGTGAGACCAAGAAATCCAACAATAACAACTCTAAAACCAACTTTGCAAACAAGAAGAGGAAGACCCTCACATGTTGGGTATGCAATGGACCTCATCTCAAGAGGGATTGTCCTTCTAAGAAGAAGAGACAAAGAATGGACAACCTAGTGTTGTTCAAAACCAAGGTTGATGATTCTTGGTGGATAGATTCGGGGGCCTCTAGACATGTGTGCAATAATAAGCACTTCTTCAAGTCTTTGGAAGAATTGGATGATGGTCCAATCTTGTATATGGGGAATGATTCTACGGTAAAGGCTAAGGGCATAGGCCAAGTAGAATTGTTGTTAACCTCGGGAAAGACTTTAACTCTCTGGGATGTCGTTTATGTACCGGAAGTTAGGAAGAACCTTGTGTCGGGGGGTCTTTTGAATAAATTTGGTTTTAAAGTTGTATTTGAATCGGATAAGTTTATTGTTTCCAAGGGTGGTATTTATGTAGGCCAAGGATTTTATTGTAATGGGATATTTAAATTTAGTATTAATAATGCAATTGATACTAGTTCTATTTACATGCTTGATATTTCTTCTCTATGGCACAATCGTTTATGTCATGTAAACTATCATAGATTATATGACATGTCTAAGCTAGGTTTAATACCTTCTTTTGATTTAAAGTTAGAGAAGTGTAAGACATGCATGCTAAATAAGATTACAAAGAATCCTTATCCTAGTGTGACTAGACAAACGGTATTGCTAGAATTGGTGCATAGTGACTTGTGTGACTTTCATAGTTCACCTGCTTTGGGAAATAAAAAATATATTGCGACTTTTATTGATGATTATTTAAGGTTTTGTTACATATATTTATTATTTACTAAAGATGAAGCACTAGAAAAGTTTAAGTTTTTTAAGACCGAAGTGGAACTTCAACTTAATGAAAAAGTTAAAAGACTTCGGACGGATAGGGGTGGTGAATACTATAATCCTAGCTATTTTAGTTCCATTGGTGTAATTCATGAAACAATCGCTCCATACTCACCTCAAAGTAATGGTATAGCGGAAAGGAAAAATAGGGTTCTAAAAGAAATGGTTAACACCATGCTTTCTAATTCGGGTCTAAATGACGGTTTTTGGGGTGATGCAATTTTATCTGCATGTTATATATTAAATCGAGTTCCTAATAAGAGGAATAAGACTACCCCTTATGAACTTTGGTGTAACAAAAAGCCTAATCTGAATTACCTTAAGGTATGGGGTTGTAGGGCAATAGTCAAATTGACGGAACCTAAAAAGAAAACTTTAGGTGAAAAAGGAATTGATTGCATTTTTATAGGCTATGTGGTACATAGCAAAGCCTATAGGTTTTATGTCATTGAGCCAAATTATGTTGTCTCTATCCATACTGTGATAGAGTCAAGGGATGCAATATTTGATGAGACTAGATTCTCATCGCTTCCAAGACCAAAGGACATGATACCTAGTACTAGTTCCAATGTTGTGGATGACATTAACAATGATCATGATACTACAACACTGGAAATTAGGAAAAGTAAAAAAATTAGAAAAGAGAAATCTTTTGGACCGAATTTTCAACTATATTTAGTTGAAGGGTCAAGGGAGTCTATTGTGACTCAAATTTCATATTGCTACAATATGGAGGAGGATCCTAGGACCTTTGATGAGGCTATGAAGTCTCATGATTCTGCTTTCTGGAAAGAGGCAGTGAATGATGAAATGGATTCAATAATGGGAAATCATACTTGGATTTCAGCTAATTTACCTCCCGGATGCAAACCTTTAGGTTGTAAGTGGATTTTCGTAAGGAAAAGGAAGATCGATGGAACCATACTAAAACATAAGGCCCGATTAGTGGTCCAAGGTTTTAGGCAAAGATATGGTATCGATTATTTTGACACTTATGCTCAGGTTGCTAGAATAGCTACCATTAGACTTTTGATAGCATTGGCTGCGATTCATGGTCTAATAATTCACCAAATGGATGTCAAAACTGCCTTCCTTAATGGTGAATTGGAGGAGGAAGTGTACATGAATCAACCTGAAGGTTTTGTAGTCAAAGGTCAAGAGACTAAGGTTTGCAAATTAGTTCGATCTTTGTATGGTCTTAAACAAGCACCTAAGCAATGGCATCAAAAATTTGATGAGATCATTTTGTCTAGTGGGTTCAAAATAAATCAGTCCGATAAGTGTGTATATAGTAAATTTGATAATAACGGTAATGGAGTTATAATTTGCTTATATGTTGATGATATGCTTATCTTTGGGACTGATTTGGAACAAGTGGAAAAGTCTTTCTCTCTTCTAGCTTCTCCATGAAAGATTTGGGTGAAGCGGATGTTATTCTAGGTATTAGAATAATGAGAGGTAAAGGGTCAATTTCCTTATCACAATCTCATTACATTGAGAAAGTGATCAAGAGGTTTAATGAATCGAACTCGACTCATTTTGCTACTCCGATGGATCCTAGTGTTAACTTGGTTCCGAGTAGTGGTACTCCTATTTCACAATTGGAGTATACAAGCTTAATTGGAAGCTTGATGTATGCTATGACTAGTACTCGGCCGGATATAGCTTTTGCTATTGGTAAACTTAGTAGGTATACTAGTAATCCTAGTATGTTGCATTGGCAAGCATTGAGAAGAGTGCTAAGGTATTTGAATAAAACCTTGGATTATGTCATAACTTACAAAGGAGAACCTTCTATTCTAGAAGGTTACTCGGATGCTAGTTGGATTTCCAATAAGGAAGATTATTCATCCACAAGTGGATGGGTGTTTCTTCTTGGAGGAGGTGCTATTTCATGGGCATCCAAGAAGCAAACATGTATAACGGATTCAACTATGGCATCGGAATTCATTGCATTGGCATCTTGTTGCCAATTGCATTGGCATCATGTTGCCAAGAAGCGGAATGGCTAAGGAATGTGTTGAGTGAGGTTGACTTGTGGGTCAAAGCTATGTCACCTCTTGCTATTCATTGTGATAGTGCATCAACCATAGCTAAAGCTTATAGTGAAGACTACAATGGCAAGTCAAGGCACATTGGAGTTAGACATAGCTATGTGCGTGAAATGATAAGGAATAGTTGTATAACTATTAATTTTGTTCGGTCTAGTTTGAACTTGGCGGATACGTTTACTAAACCATTGTCAAGGGAACTAGTGAACAAAATGAACAAAGGGATGAGTCTTAAGCCTATTGATCAACCTTTAGCTAAGAAAAACTCAATTTGACGTCTAATACAACGTTAGATCTCAAATTCAATGAGGATAGTATTTTTCTTAAAGGTTGGAAGCACTTGTGTTATTTACATCCCGAGGTTAGTGCTTGTTACTACAATGAAAAGAGGTTGAATTAAGTTTCTTAATAAGTCTTTGATAAGTGCTCAATTGTAGGAGCATGTGCGTAAAGATTTACCTATATAAGCTAGAGGTTTGGCCGCTTCACCAAGTCTAAGGCTTGACTTGGAATGCTTATGAATGGATATGGACACCAAGGCGTCATAGGTGTCGGAGGTTAAGAACTAAGTTTATGCTTATGTGTATTAGTATCTTCAATGATTTGTGGTGGTTATATGATTCAAAGCTTTGTCTATCATTATGATCGAAATTATTGTAAAGTTACTTTTACTAAGTGGAGATTCAATCGTAAGATATTTCCATGATGTATGAGCATGTTTTATTTTGTGATTTATAGCAAGTTGAAAAACTTTTCAACATTACCCAATAAATGGGAGGAGGATTGTTGGAACATTTATAGTGTATTGGGTTTTATAAAGCTCATATGATCCTATACTAGAAGAGGAGGAGGTCTAGTATGCTAAGATTAGAATGCGCAAAATCACGTGAAACAATCAAGAGAAACAGGAAGGGCGTCACTAATCGCGACATCCGTCGCGGGCTGCGACCAGGGGGCCGTCGCGGGTCGCGACCAGCGCACTTTCGCGACTCGCGATCTTTATCGCGGGTCGCGACGTGTATTCTGACTTGGGGCGTGAAATTTTGCGTGGACGGTTTATAACCGTTGTGTTGTTTAAGTTATCCTTTTAATGACGATTAAGGATTCTTAATCAGGGGATTAAAGGGTGTAACAGCTCTAATCTATGAGGGATATGAATATATGACCTTGGTGATTCTTATGAGTGGAAGGAGGAAAATTCAGTTTTTCACATTCCAATACACTTGCTTTGCTTGAGAGAAACCTTGCTATTTTCTCTCTAGTGTTCTTCACAAACTTCAAACTCAAAGTTCTTGTTGATTCACATAGAATATCATCTTGTGAATTGTTTTCTCCATTATATCTCACTAGTTATTTCGTGTTAACCCGGTGATCCTAGAGGGGCGAAATTAAACTAATAGGAAAGCGTAGTTTCCGTGCCTTGGAGTGGTATATCCGGTTCCCTTGTTTGATCACACATCTAACACACTATACCTTTTATCAATAAAAAGTTACCCAACTTTCTCTCTCCTCTAATAAAAAATACCCCACCAACTCCTATCACATCTTCTTTTTAAATAAAATAACATTTGATAACCACACCACAACTTATCACCTTACGCTACGTGTCCCAATAAGTGTTCAGATCTTTATGGGACGAAGGGAGTATAAATTAGTTTCTAAAGCAATTGCAATCAGATTAAAAACAATTCTCCCTGATCAGGTCTCTAAGAACCAGAGTGCTTTTGTTCCTGGAAGACAAATTACAGATAATGCCTTAATAGCTATGGAATTGTTTCATACTATGAAGCATAAGAACAAATGCAGGAGAGGTGTGATTGCTATGAAACTGGATATTAGCAAGGCCTATGACAAAGTTGAGTGGGGTTTCTAGAAGAGATTATTGCTGACAATGGGTTTTGATGGCAGATGGGTGAATCTAATCCCTCGTAAATTTACGAATTTTATAAATATATTTAAATGTATAGTTATTTATATTTAAATATATTTTAGTATTTTAATGATTTATTTCTTCAAGGGTTGACTATTTGAAAGTCAAATGAATTATTTTAATGATTGAAAGAGGTCAAATATTTTAGTAAGTCATGCTTTGAAAAGTATTTGAAATGTTTGAAACTCTTTTTGGATTTGGAAAAAGGACTCCTAAATGGGTTTGAGGAACCCAAACACTCTTAGACTTGGAAAATGATTTATAGTTTGAGCCCAATTACCTTTTTCTAAGCCCACAAGGGGAACCTATATAAACCCCCATAAACCCTAAATTTTCCCACACAAGTATTCTCTTTCTCCTCCTTCCTCCCAAATTTTCGGCCCCCTATTTCTTTTTCTCTCTCTTTCTTTTCTTTCTTCCTCTTCCTTCGGCACTCCATTCTCCTCTTCGCCGGCTGCTGCTCCTCGTCGGCCGAGCGCCAACCACCGTGCGCCGCCGCCGCTGCTGCTTCTTGGCTACCGCGGGTTTCGTTCCTCCCTTCTTGCTTTGGTTTGATCCTTCCTCCTCAAGTTTTATTCAAAGTTTATGTTTTTAAGATTTGTTTTTAGTATGATTATGTTCAAAAGCTTCAGTTTGATGATTTAATATTGAATCTAAGTTTATATAAGTTATGTATTGAGGAAATAAAAAATTCAGATTTGCATATTAGGTTTGAATTGGATTTTTAATTATCAAAGCATGAATTTTTAGGGTTTTAGAAGTTGGAAAATCATAGTAGTTTATTATAAGTTATGAAATTTATTATCTTTATGATTTTAAATACGTTTGAATATGTTCTAAGGGAGTTTTAATTTATGATGTATTGCTGGAAATTTAAAGGGAGTATTATTATGGAGTTTTATGATGGATTTTAACCACTAGTGTAGTAAGTACTATGCTAAGAGGTTTAACAATCAAGTTTTATTATGGGAAAGGTTTTTAAACATGTTTAAGAAGGGTTTAAAGTATTTTATTATTGCTGTAAATTTATAAAGGATTGATTGTGAATTTATATTGGTTATTTTAGGCGGAGAATTCTCTCTAGGCGACTTTTAAGACTGTTAAAGTGGCCTATCAATTTGTCTACACAAGGTACGTACATACCTATGTGTTGATTGGATTAGTATCATGATTTTAAGAAGAAGAATTATGTAGTATCATGTATAAAAAATATGTTGAGTTCATATATGATTTTTATTATGTTGGATTCGCATGTTTTATGCTGTTGTGTAAACATGTTGATTATGAGATTTATATTATGTTGTATGGAAGATTGATGCAAGCATATGGTTGGGAACTTTATTTTATTAATTCACACGGGGGAATTAATATATATTAGTTTGGATCATGATTGATCATGTTGTTCCCTTTTATTTATTTAACTCCTTTATAAGGAACGAGGGCCTTATTTGGTAAGTTGATATTTTATACCTATGAAAGGTAGTTTGGTTGTTGGCTAGGTTCAACAAATAAAGGAAGATCGAATTAAAGTTGGAATTAATCTTGGGTTGTTAAGTTGTGTGATCACTTATCTAATCCTAAGATAAAAAGAAAGTGTGATTGTTTGTTGATTTCGCTATTTGTGTTGCTTGTGAGTCATAACGAGTAATAACTGGTAAATCATGTAAAGTGAAACTGGATAGCAATAGATTTAGACTGGTGCACGTCTGAAGTGTTGGACAATTAGGAGTTGGAGTACATGGTGCTAGCCCATAGCTTTTTCTGGAACCGGATTGATCTCAGTGTCCTATTTTTATTTAAAAGGTTCCTTGATATAGTAGGTCATGGGAATACGGAGTCGCGCCCGTATTTCGTCTTCCAAAGGGAAGGCTGGTTTTAATTAGAAAACTCGGTCCATTGACTATTCCATTGAAAGTAATAAGAATGTTGTTAAAGTTTAGTTCAGTAAAAGTTATCTGCAAGTTATTATGTTATTATTATGTTACTATTTATTAGTATCATGTTAGGATTGTTTATTTATTTAGTATGTAGTACTCAACTTTGCTGATTACGTGCTTTTGTTTGTGTATGTTGATCATGGTTGTGCCTTATTGATCCTGTGATGACCCATGTTGGTGAGCAGTCTCTACGGATCAATAGTGCATCGTTCATCTACAGGTTTGAAGATGATGCATCATTGGGTTCGGGATTGGAGAGCTTGTTAGACTATTTATCATTCTTTAAGTTTATGCTTTTCGTAGTGGACTTTGGTTTTAAGTTTGACTCTGACTTTGTTGGTTTGACTTTTGGAGTTGACTTTGGTTTTAAGTTTGACTCTGACTTTGTTGGTTTGACATTTGGAGTTGACTTTGTAGTTGATTAAGTTTTATTTATAAAGTTTATTATTATGTTTTCCGCTGCAAAATTCTGAATAAGCCGATACGTTTTCACACGGGCGATAATACCTTGATAATTCTCTATGTTTTATACTAAAAGGGTATTTTACAAAAGAGAGAATTGTCGGGGTGTTACAGTGAATTTAATCATGAACTGTGCAACTTCTGTCAAATACTCTTTAGTGATAAATGGTCGATTTAGAGGAGATGTGAGTCCTTCCCGGGGACTCAGGCAGGGGGACCCTTTGTCCCCCTATCTGTTTGTCTTAGTAGCTGATGCATGTTCTAGAATGCTACTAACTGCAGTACAGGAGAAAAGAATTCATGGAGCTAAGGCGAGTCGTAGTGGCCAGGAGATTTCTCCCCTTCTTTTTGCAGATGACAGTCTACTCTTTGCAAGAGCTACCCGACAGGAATGCTTAGAAGTCGTTGATTTGTTCAACAAGTATGAAGCAGCATCTGGTCAGAAAATTAATTATGATAAGTCGGAAATTTCTTTCAGCAGAGGGGGTAGTACTGAACAAAAAGAAGAATTGATGGGTCTTTTGCACATGAGACAAGTTGATAGACATGAGAACTATCTTGGTATTCCTACTGTGGCAGGGAGATCGAAAAGAGCAGTCTTTGGGGCTCTTCTTGACAGAATATGGGAATGTTGCAGGGATATGAAAAGAGAAGTTGTTATCTTGGGCAGGGAATAAGGTGCTTTTGAAATAAGTTATACAAATGCCATCTCTTCGGCCATGGCACATTTTTTCTGGGGGCAAACTGATGCGAGAAGAAGGATACATCGGAGGAGTTGGAAGTCTATGTGCGAGTTCAAGTGCTTGGGAGGGTTAGGATTCAAGGATTTTGAGGTTTTCAATGATGCTTGTTGGTGAGATAAGCATGTCGCTAGTGAAGGGGGAGAACACGCTTCTTGGCAAGGTGATGAAGGCAAAATATTATCATAAAAGCACTTTCCTTGAAGCCCCGCTCAGATATTCACCTAGTTATTCGTGGAAAGGAATTTGGAGTGCAAAGGCTCTTATAAAAGAAGGGATGATTTGGAGGATGGGTAACGGAGCTGATATTAATATATGGCGCGACCCTTGGATAGCTGATGACGAGGGGAGATTCATTCAAAGTCTTATGTTAGAAGAGGCAACAATGGTGCGGGATTTGATTCACTCGAACTCTAAGGAGTGCAATTTGGAGCTTATTAATCGTCTCTTTAATGAAGGAGACATAAAATGCATCTTGTCACTCCCTTTGAGCGAAAGGAGTCCAAATGATGTCCTCACTTGGCATTTACAAAAGATGGGAATTATTTTGTAAAAACGGCTTACATGTTGGGGAAGGATTTTAATTTAGGTGAGTTATATGAAGCTTGGGTTACATTGTGGAAAGTGGAAGCTTTCCCAAAGGTGAGACTTTTCTTATGGCGGCTATGCACAGGTCCGCTACCAACTCGGTCTTTATTGGCTCATAGACATCTGATTGAAGATACTCGTTGCCCTTGGTGTGGGGAGGAGGAAACTATGACCCATGCTCTATTTCTTTGCACCCGGGTCCAAGAGTTATGGGAGGATAGTGGCTGCTCGCAGCTGCTTGAAAATGTGGAGAGTATCACCCTCCAAGAAACCATAGCCAGCTAGGCCAAAATTGAGAAGAAAATGCAACAAAAAATGGTGAACTTAGCGTGGTGTATATGGTCCGAGCGAAACTCCAAAATTTTCAATAATTCTACCACAGCAAACAACATCATCTTGGCTAGAGTGCAGCGTCTCATCGAAGACCACGATAAGTATGCAAAGCAAATCTATGGCTTACGAGTGGGAAGTGTGGGTTCGAGCGCAAAAACGTGGAAAGCTCCTGCTAGGGGGGCTGTAAAATTAAACTCTGATGCATCTCTAGCGTGTGAAGGTTGGATAGACTTGGGAGTTGTGGCAAGAGACTCTGAAGGGCGAGTTTTCTGTTCGCCGCCACAAGAAGAGTTTGAGCTCATTGGGCGGTGGAAATTGCTGAAGGCAAGGCACTCCTAATGGCAATTCGCTTGGCTAAACAGTTTGGATACACAGATGTTATACTTGAATAGGATAGCCAAGTCATTATTTCGAGACTCTCCAAAGCTATGATTTACTTCTCGGATCTTGATTCTGTTTTAGAAGATATCTTAATGCATAGCAGTGGTTTTAATTATTTGATTTGGTCACATGTTAAAAGGGATGGAAATGTTGTTGCCCATCACTTTCCTAAGTTAGTACCTTTTGATGTGGAACAAATATGGGAAAACCATTGTCCTGTAGAGGTTAGCCCGTATGTACTTATGGACACATTGTGTATGGATGAATGAGAATGGTACTAGCTTTTCCCCTAAAAAAATAAAAATAAATTTATGACTCCTAAATCCTAATTCCTCTTTCTTGACCTCAAACAGACTTGACTCGTGGAGTCTCGGACCTCAGTACCTCACTCAGCAGTCAGCATTTGTCCCGCGCTCCACAACCACAAAAAATCTCTCTCTCTCTCTCTATATAATTTCATTTTTGCAGCCATTTTTCCTCCACAAAAAAAAACCCCTCTCTCTGTCCTTCCAAAAAAACATGTGACTTTCGTTAAAGCTCATAAGTTCTTGTACCTGTAAATCCATGGACAAAATCTACTACCTTCACTCTCTTTCTCTCTCCTCCCCCAAAAATGGCGCTTGTCACTCCACTTCGTCTTCACTTTCTACCTACCACTCCCCTCCTTCCTACACCTCATCGCTGCTTTTCCTTCTCCTTGAAGACGAAGATCAACGCACAAATTACTCACCAAAGCATCAACAATGGCGGTGCTGCTGTCGTCTGGTTCAAGCATGACCTACGAATCGAAGATCACCCTGGCATTGTTGCCGCCTCCAAGCACACCAATGTTGTTCCTCTTTACGTCTTCGATCACCGAATTCTATCTCGTTAAGTTCATTTCTCTCTCTTTTCGTTTTCTTGTTTGCTGAAAATTTGGTAGAGATTATCTAAAATAGCGGATATAACAATTGCGTAGTATTCATTTTGATTTCATATAGTACATATTATGTCATTTTATCTTTGAATTTGAATTTTACGCTGAATTTTTGGACATTTTAGGTCAGTCTTCATCTAATATTTTCAGAGTTTAATGTATCAATGTATGTAATATGTTAAAATGGAGAAATTAGGAACTGGTTTTGATGCCTTTTTATGGCGTGCTTCAAGTTTGTGGATTTGCAAGCCTGAATTAAATTATCATTTTTTGGAAGCTATCTGTGTGCTTATACATTGTATGCCTGTAATTTTTCTAGGCTTTATGCTTCTGTCTCGTATTCAATTTTGCTTGTCATCCTTGCGTGAGATGATGCTATTCTTCTTGGTATCGATCCTGTTCATCGGATGTCTCTGAGGAGAAATTTGTCTGTTATAGTCTGTCTTGATAACTGCATTTACTATAGATTGTCGACGAGATCTTTCCTAGTATTACTTTGTGACTTCCATGCTTCTGCGATATAGTTTCATGTAATTTGCTAATCGGAGTGGAATGAGTGTGGATGTTGGAACCTTTGAAGAAAATATGATATACCTCCAAGAGACTCTATCAAGAGCACATTGGTTATAACTTATAGACATGAGCATATATGTTAGTACTAAAAATTTCAATGGTAATAACTGAAAGATTTCATCAATGCACATCTTAGTACAATTTGAAGGTTTTATAGTACCACTAGAAGGTTTATTGATTAGGGAAATTCCCAATGGTATACCTGTGCTTTTTGAAATTCCCAATGGTATACCTTAATTTTTCAAAATCCCAATCATATACCTCAACTAATGTTAAATGCTCAAATGTAGCATTATTGACAAAAACCGTTAACTCAAATGTTAAATGCCCTTACAACCGCCACAACCACCCCAAACCACAAAAGCACCACGACCACCAGTCCCCCTCCCTGGTTGTCTGACCAAGCACTCAGAAATGCAAAATCAAACACCTCTCCCTACTCCCACAAACTCACCTCCTAACAATGTCCACCACAACAACCATTGCCATACAAGTATACTGGAATCATCAGCCTTCATCGCAGCCACGTCATCACCATCTCGCCATCGTTCATCATCACAGCCGCCAATCATGATCATCATCACAAGAAAGACGCATCATCATGATCGAACCCATTGCATCATTCATCATTGCCTTAATCTTAATCAGCAATTCGCATCAACATCGCAGCATCATCATGATCCATCATCAAGCCAGTAATCGAGTATCAAATTGCGACATTATCATCGAATCAACCATCATCATAATTAGATCATCAACCCATGATCATCATCGCAGCAGCAGCATCCTCGCCAAAAACAACAGCAGCAGCGGAACTCGTATTAAGAACAGGGAAAAACAGAGCACGAGAAGTTGGGTGGATATGGGCTCCTTGCTGGCGCATTAATGGTAGTTTAGGTTGTGAAATGGGTGCAGCAAAGGTGGTAACTTGTTGCTGTCTTTGGCGGCAATTTTAACCAACCCTCGAATTTGATTGTTTCCCGGCCGTTTTCCTGCTCTGGTGTTTTTGGTCGGTGCCGGGGTGGAGGATGGTGTTGGGGTGGTGGTGGCTTTGAAGTTTTTCTTTTTTTTCTTTAATTGATTGACGGAATACTCTGTCACTTAACGGAATACTCTGTCAATAATGCTACAGTTGAGCATTTAACATTAGTTGAGGTATATTACTGGGATTTTGAAAATTTAAGGTATACCACTGGGAATATAAAAAAGCACAGGTATATTACTGGGATTGGTAATCAATTGATTCATCTAGTGTATTGATCTTCAAATTTTTGTAAAAAAATACTATCTTTATGGTTTTGAGTCCATTTTGGAATCCAACAGAAAGAGGCCAAGACTTCCTGTAGTGAATAGAAGTTAAGCGTTGTTAACATGACGGAGTTTGGACTCCATTGCTTCATTAGGTGTCAATGCTGAATATGCTGTATTTAGTACACAATGCCCTTATAACTATACTTACAATGGAGTAGATTTGCAATGGACTTCATGGTTGTACTTATCTTTCTTTTTACTCTATCCTTTGGCTTTGACCAATAAAGCTTAGCAAATTCTGTATTTCCAATAACAAGGAATATTGTTGGATGGGTGTTTTTCCGTCACCACATAACTTATGGCTAATATCTATGTCATGGTATCCATATAGTAATTTCTCAAAGCTTTAGCAATTGTGGACAATGCCTCGTGTGCATGTGTATGTTGTTAAGACTTTTTTTTCTTCTGAAGTCGGAGGCCTATTTGTAGTGACTTTATCTATGGTATTGCAGGTTTTCCCAGTGAAATGATAGAACTTGTTCTTCTTGCTGTAGAGGATCTAAGGAGGTCACTCAGGCAGCATGGATCCAATCTGATGATCAGATTTGGGAATGCGGAAACTGTTCTACAGGAACTGGTGAAAGAGGTTGTTACCCATTAGGTATACTTACTATGATAGTTAATGCTGATCTTGTGAGAACATCGAGGATTCATATTCTCACTTTTGGCTCACCATTGAGGAACAGATTAAAGCAACTGTTATATATGCGGAAGAAGAGGTAGAATATGATGTGCGTTTGTTGATTGCTACTCTTGAGGATTTGCTAGCAGCAGATCCTGTTCTAGATTGGAAACCGGAGATTGTGCTGTGGTGGACTTCACTTTATGATGTGAAGGTATTAGTGATTGTCTTATCCTTGTGATTACATTGGTTTCATCACTATCAAGCATGCTTGACATATAATGTACACGCTGATGGCATGTAGAACTTAGATGACCTACCTGCATTCTTTGAAGATATGAAGAAACCACAAGACGATGATGTTTTATTGCTTGGAAGTCCAAGATTACCTAATTGCCAAAAGGAGTTGGATTGGGGTGAGCTATCTTGTCCTTTAATTAAACTTTTTAGCAGTTCACCAGTTGAAGCATGAATCTAAATCTCAGTATTCCTGTCCTGTGCTGAATTGGTTGTAAATGGACTTAAATTAGGTCATATACCCACTATGAATGATGTTAGTAAGTTCATGGACTCTCGTGCAAATAGAGAAAAAGAACAGTGGTATTCCATCAAACACACTTCAGCTGAAGATGCATTTAGAATGGATCATATGAAGCTGTTTAAATCACACAGCCCTGTGCTTGGGAAATCAGGGCTATCAAAACTAGGAACCAGTAGCGAAAATTCCTATAAAACTCGAAGGAAGCGGCTGAAAAATTCTGTTTTTGGTACAAGTAAGGGTAACATTGTTGCTGGCGGAACAGAAGTTTTATTGAATGCAATAGCTGGATATTTGAGATATCTGGAAGGAACGCCTCGAGACGACTGGCAAGAGTAAGTTCTCTTGTGATGATCATGTTTGGTTTGGCTTCACTTGTACTCCCTCTGTCCCTAATTGACATTCTTGATTGACTAAACATACAAATTAAGAGAGGCAACAACTGTAAAGAGCATTATAGGCAAAGTGGTGATGAATATTAATTCAATTTATGTTTCAGGAGCATATGCTGGGATAGAGTACTTGCTCTGTCAATGTTGCCTGAACCCGTGGCATATTCTTTGAATTTATAGAAAGTAAAGGAAAATTTATAATATCTGTCTACTAACACACCAGAAGCATATTTCATGACATGGGAATATTTAGAATTGTCTTCTGTGTTGCGAATGGCTGATAACGAAAATACCGTGAAAGTCATATGTGCAGTTGAGGCAGGCTGCTCTGTGTAGCAAAGGCCAAAGAGGCATAATTTTCAAGTTACTTGAGGGAAGCTTTTTTGTTCTATTGTCAAACATTTAGATTTTACAATCATGGTGTGAGATGTAGTTGTTACCCCAGCAGGAGAACTGTGATTTCCCCATAACTAGTTTCTAATTTTATTGTCTTTCATCCAAAAAAAAAAAAATGTGATATGTGCTCTTTCTGGCTGACTTGGAGTTACCTTTTTTTGTCATTGCATTACCCTTTTTGTTACACATCTGATGCATCACTTGTTGACTGTTGTGTTCTTGAATTATTTTAGAATAAATTAAAATTTACTCTTCAATGACCTCATTTTTTATCCTGGTGGGATGTTAGGATCCATCAAAGGTTAAGGGAGACTGAAATCAGAGCTGGAGCTTCATTTGGAGCTCTTTTTCAATCTGCTCTGCAACTTGGCATCATATCCAGTAGGAGAGTATATTATGAAGCTATAAGATACGAGAAAGAACGAAATGCAGGGTTTCTATCTCCATTTGGGTATTCTACAGCAACAGTTTCTGCTGCAGTTAATGCAGTATGCTCGATTGAGGTAATAGGAACATTAACTTGGCTGACTTCTATTGATGCAGAATACATTTCTCTTGATTTAATGGAGTTCTTTTACTCTAATTGGTGTCAGCTAATACTTTCAAATGTTTGTGGCAGTGGTATTGGCTTTTGAGTTTGAAAAGTTTATCCGAGGAGGAAGAACTATACTCTACGAGATTTTGGAGATGGAATGGCCACCTAATTCAGGTATGGTAGAGAAATAAGGAAGAACTTTCTACTCCTACCCGTTGATCCAAGGGCTGAATTTGGGCATGTAGATGCTGAAGATTGGCTTATTCTCCTCTGCTTTTGCTGAAGTGTATCTGTTGTTTTTTTTCAAAGATAGCATATCTTCTCCATGCCTTCATTTTGTGATGTATTCATTTGCAGCACGCGCAAAACTAACCTTGGCCAAAAGTTCTTCCCCTTTCTGAAATGATGTTGTTGCTTCTGTTTTAGGAGTATTTTGGTGCTTTTACTCTGAGTTAGAATTTTTTCAGAAGACTATTTCTATATCTGATTTGGTTTTGAGCCTAGTGACTTTTCCTTTGTCAATTTTAATGTTAAACATGGCATTTCCTTTGGATATTTTAGAGCACTTTGGAAGAGTTTTTATATTGGTTTTATTTTGATTATACTTAAATCTTTAGCAATTTTCTAAATTTTATCTCCTTGTCCTTGGAAAGAAAAATCATAATTTTCTAAGTCCAGTAGGTGACCTAGAAGTGTACTATTCTGTAAGGTTGTGTATCTTAATTCTATAGCTCAACTAATTTCTGGTTGAGTAATTCTTTCCTGGCATAATTATTATTTGCATGGCCAGGTTTGACTTGTAGATGTGTGGCTGCTAATTAAGACACTGTTCTCTTTTTAGTACACAGTTTCTGGCTGTGAAGGGCCTGCTGTTCTTCTTGTCCACGGATTTGGGGCTTTTTTTGAGCATTACCGCGACAATTTAAGTGATATAGCTGATGCTGGGAATCGAGTTTGGGCTCTTACTCTTTTAGGCTTTGGTCAGTCTGAGAAGCCAAACATTGTTTACAGCGAACTCATGTGGGCTGAATTGCTGCGGGACTTCATTGTTGAGGTCGTGGGTGAGCAAGCGCATCTTGTTGGGAATTCGATAGGTGGTAAGTGTCACCTTGCCCTTCTATTCAATCAACTGATGTTTTCTGATGTATTGGTCTGTTTTTCTCAGTTATTTCCTTCAGTATGAGTAGTTGTGTTTTTTTTGAATGTCAGGATACTTCATTTCGATTGTTGGTGGACTTTGGCCTTCACTGGTCAAGTCTATTGTTCTTATGAACACTGCTGGAGATGTTATACCAGGATATTCCTCACTGCTATTCTTCAAGGTAAGCAAAGTAGGAAACTATTAGTGTAATTGTTAGATTGACTATTTCGGCAGCTTTTGGAAAAGTCTTCTGAAAGCTGGTTTTCTGCACTAATTGCCTTTTTTTTTTCTTTGGCTGTTCATTTTAGGAAAGACAAATTTCTGGGGCTGCTTGGCTGGGGTCAAGAGCACTTCTGCAATACTTGAGATTCAGCACAAGAAGCCTCGTTAAGAACTGCTACCCAACTGTATGTGGGTCTTGTGCACCTATGTCTGTAAATGTAGATTGTTCTTTGTTTCTGACTATTCTATTCCTCTTTTTATGTCATCAACTTGAAGCGGCCTGGAAGAGCTGATGATTGGCTCATCAAGAAAATGCTGAGAGCAGTATCCTTTTATGATAAATGAACGTTTCCCTTTCTTCAGAGTTTGAACTTTGAACTGATATTACAACTACTCATGTATTGTCTCAGGTGCACCCATTACTGCTTTTTGAGAGGGGAGGGTTTGTATTGATTGAGAAGGAAGATAAAATTTCCCATAAGTTTCCAACTAGCTTTTCTTTTACTACTCCCATAAGGGCCTATTCTTAGAGGGGAAAAATATAGTACTCAACATTAGCTAGATTTACAGCGTTGTTAACCTTGATTGTGTAAGTCATATGATCCTGGTTCGATAGAGGTTTTGGAGAGCGTCTTCAGCTTTAATTTGTCCATTCCTCTTAATCATCTTCTAAGCAGATTCAAGGGGAAGGTTTTAATTATACAGGTAATCCTGATTGTGTTTCCAGAACACGACGAAAATATCTGATTGTATTTCATAGAACAAAAAATCGTTTCCATTTTTTTTATATGTCTGATTGATTTATTTATTTTCGTCAGGGAATGAAAGACCCGATAGCAGATTCTGGTTCAAAGCTTGCTATGTTCAGAGAGCATTGTGAAGGGATTGTAATCAAGGAGCTTGATGCTGGTAATTTAGCACCTACTCTTGAACCCCTAAAATAATTGCAATCTGAAAATTTGAATATGAGTTGGATACCATATAACCATGGTGCTGCTACTGTAGGTCATTGCCCCCATGATGAGTGTCCCGAGGAAGTCAACGCTATGATTCGTGAATGGATATCTACAATTGAGAGCAGAATTCATACTGAGAGTTTTGATTCATCAATCAGCTCGCCATGCATGTAACACCGTTGTACTATCATAACAGCGTAAAAACAGAAGCCATTCTCAGGTTCCACACTGGCAGGGGTTTCACATTGTGGCAGGATAGCAAATACTCCATATTTTGGCATCGGGTACATCTCTAGTCTGTCTACAAAGTAGAGTTGGTTAGGATGATCTTGTAAAAGTTGATCCAGCTTGTAACAGTCTTTCTTGACATGAATACATATATTGAGAGGAATCTTTCTTGTATAGCAATGACACTTGTACCTGATTTGCCATGTCTTTTCCTGTTAATATCACATTATTTAATTTCGCCTCATTTTGAAGAGAGATAATCATCATGTCCTGCTAAATGGCAAAATTATAGCGAACTAAAAACTTAGCTAAAAGACCCTGGTTAACTCTTCCCCTCCCCCCTGTAAAGTCGTAATGGTAAGAGAATAGTAACTTTTTTCAACAATTTACTCTTTCTAGGAAATTGTTCCATTGTCGGATATTTGGATCTTCATTCAAGCTGCAACGAGTACGTTTTGGGAAGTTGAATGGAGATGCTTCAAACAATTACAAAACACTTCTCTCTCTAAACAGTCCTCCTCTGCCTTCTCTCTAAACAACAAAACCTAACCCTAGGAACTCGCCGGAGTTCCGGCGCCGCGAAGTTTCCGGCGGGTTCGCCGACGAGTTCCCTTGTTTTCTTCGCCTTTTCTTTCTTTCATCGTTTACCTGTCCTTTTTCTCCGTTCGTCGTCCCCCTCATAGATTTCCGTCGGTTTTCTTAGTGTTTCTCCTAGTTTTTCGGTCTCTAGGTTCGTTCTTCGCGGTGGACAAAGTTAACTCCGGCGGCGTCGCGTCTCCCCCTCCTTGTCGAGTCTGGTGAGTCGTCTCCCCCCTACCCTGGTTTATTTTCGTTTGTTGAGTTGGTTGTATTTTGGGCTTCCCCTCCCCCCTCCCCTGGTTTCGGTTTGGCATCCCCTTCCCCCCCCTATCTAGTGTTATTCGGTAGTTTGTCGTTGAGTTGGTTGCGTTTGTTGGTAATCTTTCGGGCTTCCCCATCCCCCTCCCTCTTTAGTTTTCCGGTTTTTTGGGCATCCCCTCCCCCTCCCCTATCTAGTGTTAGTTGTGTCGAATTGGGCTTCCCCTCCCCCTCCCCTATATCGTGTTGTGTCGAATCCCTAGTTCGTTTGCGTTAGTTGTGGGTTTCTCCTTCCCCGGTCCCTGTTTTTGTTTTTTAGTTGTTGCCGCCGAGTATTAGATTAGTTGGTGTTTCCTCCGCGTTGTTCCAGTTATTGGTTGTGTTGGTATGAGTCTGTTGGTTTCCTCACTCTGCTCGATTGTTTTGTTTCTTGCTGGAGGTAGTATTTGTATATATTCCAATTGTTGGGTTTGATTTGTGTGATTGGTTCGGGTTTGCGTGGCAAGTGGTTTCATGGCTGGGGTTTGTTTTCTCCGATTTTGTAAATCGGTGGTTTGTTCGAGATCTAACTTTGGTTAGCTCTCAGTCTCGCTTGGTAATGATCTTATTGCTCATTGCCTTGACAAAACGATATCTGAAGACGGCTCCCCAATTTGTTAATTGGGTTTATAGCGCGTCAACTTATTTGAGCTTCTCCTTTGCGGAGAAGCCTAAAATACCCATTCCAAAGGGTATTAAGTCACAAAGGATTGTGACTTGGTCATGTTGTGAGTTCCTCAACTCGCTGTTTCTTTGTTGCCCTGTTTGTGAAGCCGGTCCACTCCTCCCACTCCCTTCATCAGGTGTTTGGCGATCGTCATCCACCGGTAAAAGCGCATTGCAGTTATCCAACTTCCGAGATCTCCAAATCGAGCAGATTTATCCATGTTTTCGTTATTTACATTATTGTACTTGTTATATAGGAGCATGTAATGCTCAATTTAGTTTCTTTGTTTTAGAATGGATGTACTATCCTTAGGATGTAATTCTGTTTTTTAATTAATGCAAATTTTCGCGATGTCAAAAAAAAAAAAACGAGTACGTTTTGACAATTGAAAGTAAGAAAAGTTGACATGAGAATAATCTAGCATGCTGTCAAATACCAGGTTTCTTTCTTCTCCAAAACACCCCCTAGGAAGTCCTAACATCAAACCTTCCAAAGGGCACTTTGGTCATTTCCGCTAAATTGTTACTGAAAGTGGTTTATAAACGCCTTTACCCACGGTGAGCATGACATGAACTATGAAGAGTCATTGGTTGCCATAAATCATAATTTTGTGTTTCTAAACCCCAATTCCAAATAGGACAAGGACTCAATGTCGGTGAAGAAGAATTTCCTCTGCTGGTGAATGATATTAAAGATGCAGTATGTAATGGCTTTATGGTTGTGATATGGTTCCTCAGTCAATATTAATGGAGGTATGTGCCCTAGTTTCTTAATTAAAGTTATTTGTTCGTCTTTCCTATAATTTAGTTCTTTTAGTTTCTCTTTGTGATTATAAGGATTGTCAGACTTTATACAATATCTTAATTCTTTAATATCATCCCAATGCATGTCGAAAATGACCAGGAAAGAAAGAAGCAAGGTCATGGAAAAAGATAATACTAACGATTTTCTCACCAAATACTCCCGAGTTTTCAAGAAATTCACGTGGTACCATTGCCCTAGATCTTTTTAGTTTGATTTTCATATTTTATTAGTTTAGAACCTTAATTCTAATATATCTGATCTTGTTTAGTTTCTCTATAACTTAGAAGCTAGATTAAAACATCCATCTCTCTGTGAATTCGACCCTACTTGCCCTACTACATTGTTAGAAGGTTTTGCAGGAATTATTTTTGACAGGTGTACGACAGCCTATCAGGTCATCCTTCGGAGAAAGTTTTGCGTCATTTACCATGTGTGAGTCAATCTAGCAT
Source organism: Beta corolliflora (assembly GCA_947648045.1). Taxonomy (NCBI): domain Eukaryota; kingdom Viridiplantae; phylum Streptophyta; class Magnoliopsida; order Caryophyllales; family Amaranthaceae; genus Beta; species Beta corolliflora. Next base: position 197,699 of record CANSZD010003847.1, read on the forward strand.
TAGTAATTGCAATATAGATGGGTGTGATGTTTGTTTTCGAGCCCATCAACCTAGAACTAGTTTTCCTTCTAGTAATGGTAGAGCTAGTAGAATTTTTGAGATAATTCATTGTGATGTATGGGGCCCTTATCGAACTAAGTCTGCTTGTGGTGCCTCATATTTTTTTAACTTTAGTAGATAATTTTTCCCGCACTGTTTGGACGTATTTATTATATAATAAATTGGAGATTGAGATTATGTTTATGCACTTTGTGGCTTTCATTGACAGACAATTTAATCAGAAAATAAAATGTGTGCGCAGTGATAATGGCACTGAATTTAATAGTCTGAAAAATTATTTTGTGCAAAATGGGATCATCTTTGAAACTTCCGGTGTTAAAACTCCACAACAGAATGGCCGGGTTGAACGGAAACATCGACATATTGTAAGGCTAATCTACCTTTAAAATTTTAGGGGGACTGTGTTCAGGCAGCTTGTCATTTAATTAATTGAACTCCATCTGTCATTCTTGAGTATAAAACTCCCTGTGAATGTTTGTTTGGCAAGCCCCCTACATTGACAGATATCAGGATTTTTGGTTACTTATGTTATGCTCATAATTTATATCATGGTGGTGATAAGTTTGCTAGTCGTCGTTGTGTCTTTGTTGGCTATTCCTCCACTCAGGAAGGATAGAGGTTATATGACTTAGAAACCAAGAAATATTTTGTTTCCCGGGATGTGAAGTTTATTGAACATAAATTTCCTTTTAGTGTGTCTGACCCATTGCCTGATCAGAATGATCCCACTAATATGGTGGATTTGGCGTATTGTGAGGAGGAGATGCCTATGCCCCTTGTTGAAGTTCACGTGCCGGTTGAAGGGGGACTCGGTGCAACAGGGGGTGGGACGCATGATGTGGAGGCTGTTGTGGGTCTCGAGGCTGACCCGCAGCAGGTGGACGAATGGGAGGCCGAGGCTAGGGAGCCTCGACAGATGCCAAGCGTGGCCCCGGCTCATGGGGCGTCGAGTGGTGTGGCGCCTCGTGGGGCGCAGATGCAGGGAGGGAGTAGAGTGGGGAATGTTGAGGTGTAAGGAAGGGGCAGACGTACCAAAATCCTCACTAAAAAATTGCAGGACTATGTGACTCAGACTATAGTGAAAAAGAAAAGTTCATCAACTCAGGCACCTGTATCAGCATCGTCCTCATGTACTCCCTATCCTATTACACATTATGTTAGTTGTGAAAAGTTTTATGACAAACATCGCAGATTTCTAGCAGCTATGATTGCAGGGAACCCTCCTAAGTCATTTAAAGAAGCTATGAAGCATGAAGGGTGGTGTGAAGCCATGGGAGCTGAAATAAAAGCTCTGGAGGATCAAGGCACATGGGAATTGCAACCTCTTCCTCCAGGCAAGAAGGTTTTGGGGAGTAAGTGGGTTTATACAAAAAAATATGATGAGCAGGGAAAGTTGCAGCGTTTGAAGGCCATATTGGTTATATTTGGCCATGATCAGATGGAAGAAATTGACTATAATGAAACTTTTGCCCCTGTAGCAAAAATGACCACAGTTCATACTTTCCTGGCCATTGCAGCTGTGAAAAATGGGATATTCATCAGATGGATGTCCATAATGCATTTTTGCATGGTTATTTGGAGGAAGAAGTGTATATGAAAATTCCTCCTGGTTTTCAGGAAGGAAATACTAAACTGGTGTGCAGAATGAAAAAATCATTGTATGGTTTGAAGCAGGCGCCTAGGTGTTGGTTTGCCAAATTGGCCACGACTTTGAAAGCTTATGGGTTTAAGCAGTCTTATTCTGACTATTCCTTGTTTACTTTGACCTAAAAAAATATTCAGCTAAACGTTCTTATCTATGTGGATGATATGATTATTGCAGGGAACGATCAGGAAGCTTTACTGAACTTCAAAGCTTACCTTGGCAAATTTTTTAAAATGAAGGATTCAGGTGCTTTGAAATATTTCCTAGGCCTTGAAATTGCCAAGGGGCCGCAGGGAATATTTATGTGTCAGCGAAAATATGCTTGGATATCATATCTGAGGTCGGCTTACTGGGTGCCAAGCCTGCTGAGTTTCCTATGGAGCAGCACCATCAGCTCGCTTTGGCTGATGGTCCTTTGTTTGATGATGCAGAAAAATATCGCAGATTGATGGGCAGGTTGATTTACCTTGTTGTTGTTACTAGACCTGATTTGGCATATTCTGTTCATATTTTATCACAGTTTATGCAGGATCCTAAAGTTATTCATTGGGAGGCCGCTCTGGCCTCTGAGAGTGGTTCAATATTTGAAGAAAAATCCAGGATAGTGAATATTATTTCGTTCTAATAGTGATCTCCGCCTTGAAGGGTGGTGTGATTCGGATTAGGCCAGTTGTCCTATTATCCGGAGATCATAGTTTTGATTCATCATTCAACTCGCAATGCTCATAACCCAATTGTACTACCGTATAACTGTGTAACAGTCGAAGCAATTTTCAGGTTTCATATTGTGACAGTATAGCATAGCTGGGTTGTGTACCTATGGAACATTCTTGTTTGGTATTTTACTTTAGGATTGACTAGTTTTCTAGGATGGCTCAATTTGAGGCGAAAGCACCTCTATAATACCTGAGAAAGCCTAATTAAAAATTGTGTCCCATCTGTAAGTAATCTCGTATACACAACTATGCTTAACTAGTACAGTAGTAACACCTGTAAGCCTAAAAGTCTCGTATACACAACTATACCTAAGAAAGCCTAATGAAAAGTTCATCTTGTATATATTTTTCATTTGGAAAGGTAACTAAAATCTTGCTTGTTCTTGTGGATTTGCTCCAATGTTAACAGTCTTTCTTAACAAAGATTTGTTTATGTAGAATGTTGGATTCATAGTTGCGAAAAAGCACTTTCGTACAGGAAGTTCCCATATAATTCCTGACATAATGGATTAATGGATATGTCACTTGTCTTTTAACACATCAGAAGGAAATTCAATACTTACTTATGGGCCAGGCCCATCAAAATACAACACCACATAGTATTTTTACACATCCCACCTTTGGGAGCCAAAAAAACCACATCAACAATTTAGATAATTACAACCCATAAACGAAAATGAAACAAGCAAAGAAAAACTAGAGTTAGATGGGCAAGGAGGCAGCAACATTCATTTTCTCCTGATGGTACTCCTTGATGACACAAGTAGGAGGAGACAAGAAGGTATTTTTCTGTTCCTCCATATACCAAACCTGGCCAGTTTATGTGCAATGACATTGACATCCCGTTTGACATGCTTGATATTCACAATCTAATCTGATTGCAGAAGCTTGACAACATCACAAATCAGGGTGCTAAGTTGATGGTGAGGATAGAGATCAGCTCTATCAATCATTATTTTCAGAGCTTGCGCATCTGTTTTCAGCTCCAAATTTGTGGTTTTGTATTCCTTGGCAATAACTAGACCCTCCCGAATAGTAAGCAGCTCTGCAGTAGCAGGATTAGGAGCCTTGAATTTCAGAGCGAAGCCCACAAACCAGGAGCCATCAATCTTTCGAATCACCCCTCCTCCTCCAGCTTTGTCATGACTTTTCCATCCTCCATCCGTATTTAACTTCATGAAGCCTGAGAAGGGATGCTGCCAACTGCTTTTCGCGGTAGAAGAATCAAGGACATTCTTAACTTGCTGCAAGGCGAAGTTAGTATTGGTGTCAACTAGGAATTTATTGAAAAGGGAATTGGAATGGGTCATAACACCATTGAAAACTGCATTGTTTCTATAACTCCAAATATGCCAAAGAGCAGCAGTGAAAATGGTAAGCAATAGGCAACTCTGTTGTAAGTTGAAAGAAAGCCAATCATTCCAAGGATAGTTGAAAAAAGATTTGAGATTAAAAGAAGAATCAGGGGTGAATCTTTCAAAAATTCGTTTCCAAATAATCTGGGCTGTGAAACATTCTCTAAAGAGATGTAGATGGTCTTCCTCAAGCATTCCACAACAAACACAGATTGGATCAAAATTTAAATGTTTTTTTTTTGACAAGTTAGTAGCAACTGGGAGAATAGAATGAATGATGTTCCAAAGGAGCATTTTATATTTGAAAGGGGCCTTAATTTTCCATACTTTGGGCCAATTAACATTCGAAGGAGCAAGAGAAAGAGGATGGTAACTAGCATTCCTATGATAGACAGATTTGATGGTTAGCTCCCTATCAAAAGCAAACTTCCACCTAATGTTGTCTTCTTTATCAACAAATTTAGGGAGAGGAATGACAATGATTTGAGACACTAGATTACTTGGAAGGCAGGTATGAAGTTTAGCAACATTCCAACTTTTATTATGAATAACATCAGCCACTCTCCAATGGGCAATCTCATCAGGCACATGAACATCACGAATTTTATACAAAGGAGACTCCCCAACCCAATGATGATACCAGAAAGAAGTACCCTACCTATTACCAATATTTATCATCAGACCAGATCGGAGGAAATCCCTCCCTTTAAGAATATCTCTCCAGATGGTGGAATGGGAGGCATTGGAAATAGCATCTAAGAAGTTAGAGCGTCTACAATATTTTTCCAAAAGAATACGGACCCATAATTTAGTTGGTTGAGTTAGGATTTTCCAACTAAGTTTGGCCATGAAGCACAGATTCCAAGATTTGAGGTTCCTAATACCAACACTAACAATTTTCAAAGGGAGACAGACATTCGACCAGTTGGTATGAGGAATATAATGAGTCTTGTCAACCCTATTCCAAAGAAACTTTTTAATGCATTTAGTGATGTCATCAATGATATTCATGGGAAGAACATTTGTTTGCATGGCATATAAAGGATAGGAGCTAAGGACAGATTTAATCAGAGTACATCGACCAGCCATGTTTAATAACCTAGATTGCCAACCTCTAATTCTTTCCTTAGTTTTCTCAAGGAGATCAAAATAACAGACTTCTTCAGCTTATTAGGGCTGATAGTAATACCCAAATACTTACCAAAAGAGGAAGTAGGAGTGAGACCAACATTAGAAGCCAGGGCAGATTTAATGGAATGATCCATCTTTGCAGGAAAGATAATGTTGGATTTTTGTAAATTAATATGTAACCCAGAAAGAGACCCAAATTCATGAAGAGTTTGAAGAATGATGGAAAGATTATGAGCTGAGGCTTTGCCAAAGACAAAAACATCATCAGCGTAAAGAAGGTGAGAGATGTTAATGTCTTTAGTGATTTTAAGAGGCTTCCAACTGCCAATTCTAACCTTATCCTCAATCATATGAGACATTCTTTCCATACATAAAACAAAAATATAAGAGGAAAGAGGATCTCCCTGCCGAATACCCCTGGAGGGGTAGAAGTCAGGAGTAATTTCCCCATTCCACAACACAGAAATAGCTGAAGATGAGATAATATTCATGATAAGCTTAACAAGAGATTGAGGGAAATTGAAAGCAATCAAGGTATCATGAATAAAACTCCATTCGAGGCTATCAAAAGCTTTGGACAAGTCCATTTTAAGAGCCATTATATGTTTTGTGCGCTTGGCTTTCTTGAAAATATGAGAGATTCCTTTATGACAATAATATTTTCATCTATAGTGCGATTGGAAATAAAACAAGCCTGGAGAGGATTAATAAGATTCAGAAGTAAAGGACGAACTCTATGGGCAATCGTCTTTGTGATGAACTTAAGAATGGTATTAGAAATACCAATTGGTCTAAAGTCAGCAAGAGAAGTAGGAACCTCTTTCTTTGGAATTAAGCACAGATTCGAATTATTAATATCTTGGGGAACCTCACCCCTGGACAAACATTGATTAACAAAATCAGTCAACTGGTCTTTAATGTCATCCCAAAAATGTTGATAAAAGATAGGCTGAATTCCATCCGGGCCCGGACTTTTTATGGGAGCCATAACAAACATAACATATTTAAGCTCCTTGAAACTAACTCTAGACAAAAGAGAAGAGTGTTGATCATTAGAAAGAATATTAGAAAAAGAGAATAGACGATCCAAAGAGGAACTGGAAAATTTTGTTGTGAAGAAAGATTGAAAATGATCCCTGGCCATCAATTTTAAAAGATTAACATTATCCACCCAGTTACCATTATTATCCTGCAAAGTTACAATTTTCCCTTTAGCACTTTTGATTTTTGCCACAAGATGGAAATACTTTGTATTATAATCCCCATATTTTCTCCAATCCACCCTTGCTTTTTGCGCCCAAATATGCCTTTCGATAGAATGAATATTTTCCAGCTCATGAAGAAGCTTATTTTCTAAATGATTAAGGAAAGGGGACCATTTTTTACTATGAGCAATGGATTCCATTCAAACGAGCATAAATTTTCTTTTTTTGCAGAAACAAATTGCCAAACACATTTGAATCCCAACTCTTAACGCTAGAAAGAAAATTATCACGGCCTTGTAAAAAAGGTCTTTTGGGATAATTCCACCAATTATTGAGAAAAAACTCACGAAAATTAGGATGACTAAACCAAACTTCTTTACAACGAAAGGGGTAATTACCAGGGTGAAAATGAGAATCAATAGTTATACAAACAGGACAAAGATCTGAATAAGATTTAGCCAAGTGGGTTACCTGAGAATTAGGAAATTCACTTAGCCAAGTTGCATTGACAAGAGCTTTATCGAGCCTTTCACGAATGAGAGCGCTACCTTCCCTTGCATTACTCCAGGTAAATGGATTACCTTGGAAGCCAAGGTCAACCAAACCAGCGGAGTCAATGAAATTATTCAAGTCACGGCATTGAGAAGGGCGAAAAGTACGACCACCCCATTTTCCATAGTGACTAGTTATTTCATTCAGATCTCCCATGAGCATCCAGGGAACATTTTCTGGTGGCAAGTCAGCCTCCATGCTCCTCCATAACTCATGCCTTTCTCTAGCTGTGGAAGGAGCATGCAAGCCAGTGAGAAGCACCTCAAGTTGAGTAGGACTAAACTTGAAAAGGGAGTGGAAGAAATTAATAATGAGATGAATCACTCCAATTGACCAACTCAACATTACTCTTCCACATTAGCCAAATTCCGCCTTTAAGACCAATAGGAGGAATGGCCTTAAAGTCATGGAACCCTAGAATCCTCGTTACTTGCCTAGCACGACATGCATTGGCCTTAGTTTCAAAGAAAATAAACAGAGTTGGTTTATGAAAACGGATAACATCCCATGCATGTGGGACAAAATCATTTGTTGAGGCTCCCCTTATATTCCATATAACAATTTTCATTTTGAGATTTGGAAGAGGTTTAGGGCAGTTCGTCCCCAAGGGTTGCTTCCCTTTGTTGAGAGGATTGGCATGTAATCCTCCCATTCCTGCCATATTGGGTACATTCCCAATCCCCAAGTGTCCATCAAGGTCACCGGCGTTATCAATGCATTGATCTGTTTGTTGCCCATCGGAGGTAGATTGTGGCGAGTCTCCACCTGGAAGCCCGCAATCTCTTTTTCGACATGAAGCATTATAATATGGTTCTTGGGATTTTCGATATCGAGGTCTAGACTTTTTAATTGTAAGGGGAAAGTTGGGATGTTTTGGGATGGAATGGTTAGAGGAGGTTGAGAGGGATCCTGAGGAGGGGAGGTAAAAGAGATAGACTGAGATAATTGGGATTTAGATTCCGGAGGTTTTGGAGAGATGAATTCATGAGCTCTAATTTCTCCTGGGTCACAGGGAGACTCAGAGACCTCCATAGAATTGGAGGTGACGATGAGGTTGGAAATAAGTTCAGAAGCTGAGGTTGAGAATTGGACGATGCATGTGTTTGGGTCTTGGAGGTTTTTGGCGTCTGAAGATTGGAGACTAATATTGGGTACGGACTGAACGACTGACGGTGGGAGATGGACGTCAAGGACATGATTGGACGACCTTGGAGCATGGGTTGGTTTAGATGGCTGTGAGAGTTGCTTGTCAGTGGTAAGTTGAACGGAGTGTTGGAATTCGACTAGGAGAGTGATGGTTGGTTTTCTCGGGGACTTTCCGCCATTATTACTGAAGGTTGGATTTTCTTTGATGGAATTGAGAGGAGAAGAAGGAGTGTTAGAACTTATATTCACTGTAATCATCATATTATCTTCAGAAATTTGGTTATTTGACACTTGCGAAATAGGCATTGGGTTTGTTTTGGCAATGGAAGGTGGAGAAAGATTTGAAGAGTGTAAAGCAGGATTGTCATTATTAGTTTTCTCGTAACTAAAATTGGAACATTGATTAAAGAGTTATCCGGGGGATTTAGGTCATTGTTTTGATCAAGAACACGCCAGTTAATTGGCAGGTTTATGAAGGGAATTCGAAGGGGTATTTGGTTTTCGTGGGGTGGAATTTGACGTGCCTTTGGAATTAACTCTGGGATTAAAGTTCACCTTTCCATTTCGTTGAGCCCAATTAAACACACTCGATTTCTTCTTATTTGAAACAAGAGTCCATGGGCCCAAAGAAGCTTCTGCATGCTGGCCCAAGGGAACAGATGTTACAACAGATCTAACAGATGTAACATTACCAGCCTTTGACAGTTCAATTAGACAAGAGTTAGTGGCCAACTGGGGAGACAATTCAGAAGATTTCTCAACTGGAATAGGGTTGGTAGAGTTGGTAGAGTTGACTTCCCTTTGTACCTCCACATTATCCTTAGGAAGCTTTGAACAATTCTCTTTCAGATGGCCTAGCTTGCCACAGTGAAAGCATAAGGAATGAACATTTTCATATCGGACTACTTGCCATTGATTGCCAACCCAGACTCTGGAGATTAGAGGATCTTGAAGACTAATTTCAACACAAACTCGGGAATAACGAGCTCTAGTTAGGTGATTTTGTAGCAAAATCCACCCTTATTGGCTTACCAATTTTCTTCCCAATCTCATAAAGAGCAGCCTTATCATAATATTCTACAGGCAGCTCTGGAAATTGTATCCAAATTGCAAGAGATTGGAATGGGTTGAAAGAGGGCCTGAAATTTGGTTGCCAACGTGCAACCATGAGATAATGATCTAAAATATACCATGGTCCTCCGAACAGGGCCCTTTCAAAGTCATCAAGCAGGGACAATCGATACAAAAAATTATATTTCCCTAGATTAATTACTTCAACTGATCCTTTTGGCTTCCACAAAGCCCTTACTCTTTGTGCCATAAAAGAAGGTCTAACACTTAGACCCAAACATTTCCCCATTAAAGTAAGCTTCCAAGGCTCCCTAAGCTTACTCAATTGCTCTTTAGAAAAAGTAACTACATTAGGAGTTTCACTTGAGGGAGTGATTTCATTTTCTTCCCACTCCATGGAGCTAATCATAATTGATTTAGCTTCCTGGAACCATTGACTTGACGTTGCCACTACTTGACGGAAAGTTATTGGAGGACTGGCTGATGAAGATGGAGCATCAAGCTGATGCCCATTAGGAGCAGAGTCCCCTTTATGCATTTCAACTTCAGTGGAAACAGGATGCTCTTCAGATGGACTTGATATAGACATAACTACATTATTTTGGGGTTGACCTAGACTACTCATTGGAACTACATGTAACTGAAACGCAAGGAAATCTATATTTAACTCCCAAGGTCCTCCAGATCATAAATCTAAAGGATTAATCCTTGATGATTAAATACAGACGAAAACAGAATTCTCAAAGGAATTTTATCTCTCTAGAATTTTTTATTAAGTGTTTCTCTCTTAATTTTTAGGAAGAGAGGTTGAAGCAACCAAATTTAAGACACATTTGATAAGCATTCGAGTTTCATGTCAATTGTTGAATGCTTTAAATATAATATAGTTGCTGGTGGAACAAAAGTGGTATTGGATGTTTTGGCTGCAGTTTTTAGATATCTGGAAGGTGCTCAAGATTAGATTCTTTAGTTATGAGGGCAAATATTATGATTAATCCTGACCATTGCATTATAAAGGAGCTTAGGAAAAGAGCCGAGTCTAATAAGAACAGCAAGTCATTAAAACAGTAAGTTTTTTTTATCCGACAGAGGTCAACAAGAAATATATAATAAAATTTATAAGGAATTTGTAGTAGGGAAGAATAAAGATATGATTGATATCTTTATGGTATAGTATTCTACAAACTTGTTTTTAACGGGAGGTTTTGTGTAAACAGTTGGTCTTGTAAGAGACCGCCTACTTTTAATTTAAAATTAGGCAACAGCCCAAGCCCAATAGTAAGAAGATATCAGACCATCTTTGTGAATATAGTGACTAGTCTAATCTATTTGGTGACCAGTCTAATCTATTTAGTGACCAGTTTAATCCATTTAGTTTTCACATTCTTTAATCCATTTAGTGACTAGTTTAATCTCTTTAGTAACTAGTTTAATCCATTCGGTAAGATTGCCGGGTTTATTTATAAAATTATTCATTGTATTTCGATATTCAAAGGGAAACAAAGGAAGGAGAAGAGAATGGACGACTAAGTTGGCGCGAAATGTCTAGAGATAGTGTTGGATTAGAGTGAGATGAATGGGCTTGTTAAAAAAATGAGGCTTGAATTTGTCTAATTTTATGTTAAAATTAGACCGCCTATTCTAATAATTTGTGTTGTGTAAATATGATTTTGACAAATGTATAATGTACCGGGATTGTTTTGTTTATTAAGTAGTTGTTATTATTCCAAATTTATTGAATCCATAATTATTATAATCCATGCATTTAAAGTTGAAAGAATATATTTTATATTTCATGATATATAGAAATCCTTTGTTACAACAATATTTTGAAGTTTAAAAATCTTATAATATAAATACGTAAATAAAACAAAAAAAAACACATCAAAATGCATGAGAATTTTTCGTTTTATAAATTTAAGATTAAAGGAAGTTTCTCCTAAAACCATGGTTTGAATATTATCTCGTGATGATTTAAAGTTTTTATAATCATATCGTGTATTAAGAATATATTTTTAAACTAGCTTATGACCCGTGCATTCAATGACTGATGTAATAGCTAATGTCATGGTAGAACATGTGACCAACGTTTTTTTAAAAAAAGAAAGTTGACTAAAGAAGCTTTATGCTCTGCCCGTGCTTCATTCAGAGGCTCGATCATATGAAATCACAATTCGCACCACCACTGGCACTCAATCATGCAACCACTTCTGCTCCCCCTTTCCGCAGTCCCGCTCAACCCCTATCTCATGTTGTCTTGCACCACTACTGCACTGCACATTATTTTTGAACTTGATTTTGAATCGATATTTTAAAGGGTAAATTGGCACGAACAACACCAACTATTAGTTTGGTGCACAAAACAACACGAACTAAACGAGGTGCGGTGCACAGCACAAACTTCATAAGATGGGTGCATGAAATAACATAAATGAAAATTATGGCCTGAGATTCCATTTAAGCCGGGGATTCTTTAATATTTTAATATATTTAGGGAATCTCTCACACTAAATTAGTTTGCCATTTTGTTTCACTCCCTTTTTACTCCCACATGTGACCCCCCTCAAAGTATTGAACCCCAACAAAAAGTACCCTTTCATCTTCATCATCTTCCACTGTTAGAATACCAAGGTCACCGAGCTCCATTGTTGCATGATTGAAGGTCACCCCAACGAGTTTTGTAAGTTTTCGCATCCTCTAATTATACTCAAAATCATATGTATGTTGTGTATGATTTCGTATGAGTAAATAGGGCTTGTAATTAGGGTTTTTTAATGCGTAAAATTAGAGAATTGAACATTTCTTTTGTCATAATTTTGGTATGTATTTTTTGTTTGTTGAACTTTTTTGCATTTGTTTGCTGTAATTGTTGTTTATTAGGCTATGAAAGGTAGATTCACCATTAAATTGGTACATGGAGGCACATTGGATGAAAATGGGACATATATGGGGGGGTAATGTTCATTGTTGGGATAAAGTAGACCCAGAATATATGCCTGCAACATATTTGACTTGCATCTTCCATAGCTTTTTGGCTTCTTCCTTGAATTTGCTGAAGATCTGACACACATCTTCAACTTCTAAGGTTCTATAGTGAAAATCAATTTGGGGGTATTCTTAGATTGTAAAAGGGTATAATTTAGGGGAAGTGAGGAAAGGTGACGTTATGTTGGGAGTAAAAAGGGAGGAAGACTAAAAAAAACTAAAGACAAACTAATTAAGTGGGAGAGATTCCTTAATTATATAAAAATATTGAAGATTCCTCGGCTTAATCTTCATTTATGTTGTTTCCTGCACACACCTTATGAAGTTTGTGATGTGCATTGTACCTCGTTTAGTTCGTGCTGTTTCATGCACCAAACCAATAGTTTGTGCTGTTCGCGCCAATTATTCCTATTTTAAATTTAGAAAATAGAACAAACAACTTGCACCATTAATTTTCGAAAATTGTAACCCCTCAAAAAAAATTTGAACTGGTATATATATTTTCGAAATTTTCACCTTTAATTATAAAAAAGTAGCCGTTATTTACTTATAAGTGTTAGGAAAAAATTATAATTACAATATATTGTCCTTAATATTGGCAATTATCACCTTAATTACATTTGAAATGTTTAATTAAATTTATTACTAATTTTATTTGATTTGAATTCGTTTTGTCAAATTATTTTCAACATAATAATGGAAAATAGAAGTAGTAGACGTCACTTACTTTATATTCAAAACAAATGATCAAATTTATACACTATCATGTAATTAGTTGCTTACAATATTAATTATGATCGAATGAGCACAAATTCAACTACATTTAAGCATTATTAACCAAAACATTATATTTTCAATCAATTGGTTCGCATATAAAATAAAACTAGTATTTTGGCCCGGGCGATTCCCTGGGTCAGTTACAATTATCAAATATACTATTATTCATAAATTTCGTAATTGATTTTATTAGTTTTTCGTAATATTTTGTCTAGTGCGAAATTGGAAAATGTACGTTATAACATGATAAGTTTAAAAAAATTCTAAGGAATTGGGGATAAAATAACAATTTCAATGAAATTAGGGTAAGAAAATGTTATTGTTTAATAAAAGTGTTAGAGATCAAAAAGCTTGTCTATGTCTTTATAATTACATATAATTATTAGACTTTTTTATGTTTTACTTTGAAACATTAAACATGGAAATTATAGTAGATTAGTGCTTAAACTCTCACATTTAATTTCAAAGGTCATGCAACATGTGTATTAGAAGCTTGATAAGAGTGCCACATGACACCGTTTATTTAATAGGAACGCCTTTTAATATGTTTGTATAGCATTTTTTGCACGCTATGCGTGCGTGTCATATTAATGTTTTTTCTCAATTAGTTATAAATATCATCAGTGTTACAAAAAAATTGATTCAAATAGACATTTATAATTATTTATAATTTTTTAAATCTAATTTTCTTAAATAAATGTTTCGTTGGCTTTTTTAGTTATTTGTTTATCATTATTCAAATATAGTATTGAGAGAAGGACATATAAAGTAGAAAAAAAACTTGTGCTCAAATAAAGTGGAAGAATTTGTGTATCAGGTTTAATAATTTAATATTAATAAAGTGGAAGAGTTTGATTTATATAATAGTAATTACTAAGCGATAATCAACCTTTAGATTTTAAAATATTATTAGTATAACTATTAATATGAAATCCAAGTTTTTATATTTCTTCTGATTGTGTCAATCAAGTTATATTGTCAATTTAATTTTTAATCAAAGGCTTTCGCACATATGTAAGAATAGAAAATCATTCTCCTTAATTTATTATTTAATTGATATCCAAATTCAATTCCATTGTTAAGTTGTTCAATATATATGGCAAGTAGGATGAAGAAAATATTATTTAATATGCATGACAATTTAAATTCATTAAGGGTATATGAGACTTTTTAAACGGGGACACCATCTTCCTCCCCCCTTCACTTATATAATAGAGATAAATGACATACTTTATTGATATGAAGCCAGTTGCTATATACTTATATGACAACTACACCATAGTACATATTGAAGGAAAATTCTCATAGTCAAGACCTTCTATGAACAAAATATGTTGGTCCTCTAATGAAGCCCTCTTTCCAAACATTATAAATCTTCAATTAACCAAACAAAATATAAATAACTTAATTTAGGGGCAATTGAAATTGTCAAAACATTTCCTCAGCATTCCAAAACTTTGCCTAAAAGGTGGGTATAGTTAGTGTCTGACTTAGTATTCAGGGTATACACTCCCTGTTGTACTTCAATCTATGTGCCAAAGGAAATATGCGGAAATTACTATATTATAAAAACTATAATCTCTAATTCGTATATCGTAATAATGTATTAGTAGTGAGTATTAAATCGCTTTTATATGAGAAAATATTAGAGAAATTTCCGATTTTATGTTTAAATATAGAATATAAATATTAATAACATTAATTTAAATATTATATATATAATTGTTACCATAATTGTATTCAAAACCTATATATCTATATATAATTAAAGTATTGATTTCATATATAAAGAATATACTAATATTATATTAACTTTTTTACTACAAAGCATAAATTATATTAATATGAAATAGAATGTTCTCTTGAAAAAATGAAATAAAATGTTATTTATTACTCATAATTTTAATTTTTAAACCGGTGTAAAATGAACAACTAATATGTATGTGGACTGTGGTTGATTATTTTTGTAATAATTTTGATTCACTTTGTACGTGGGAGGATTATAATTACAATATAATTTCATAATTCTAATCGTCACTATGTTGCGTTATGGACTTAATTTTCCTTCCTTTGATGATACTAAAAAAAAGTTTGTTTCATTTAGTCCAATACAAAATAGATGCATAGAAGAATAAATATTAAGATTCAAAAATATAACATTCCATTAAATAAAGCACATACAATAATATAAGCTTATATTAATGAATCATACGTAGCTAGAAAGCACAACAATAAGTTTAACCAAAAATCACGATTTTCAAAATTATGAGTAGATAATAAACTTGTTAACAAAATAATCTATTATATTTATAAATGTGATCAAATATAATGACAGTGGAAATAAGTTATCTATTCACAACCGTTTTCCTCCCCCCATATATTCTGATCTTCAATTTTTATTCAACAAAAAATCACCTCAGATTTTCACCTTTATATATTGCTTCTTAAAAAAGAAAACAACAAATTTAGATAATTTAGTCCAAAAAGCAACTTTTTTAAGTTTTCTTCGTTTTGTTTCGAAGATTTATAGAACAATAGGAATTAAATTCGTGAATAATATGACAAATTATTTTTCAAGCATGTATGCATATGAAAATATCTCTTATCACCTTTTGGAAAAATATGATCACTGCATTCCTTCAAAAATTAACTCATTTGTTGAAATATATGTTGCTGCTAGATACCACTGGTTATTCTGTTAGTGAGTAATATAGAGAGAATCTTGGATTTTAGAAAGGCAATATTACAATTCCTTTTTTTTTTAATTATATACGAATACACAAAGTTTTAGGTGTAACTGTTACACAATAATTTATTGTGCAACACCACCATTCACACGTGTGAAACATTCTTCCCCCTTTATCGTCTTTCACTATTCCCTTCATCTCCTCCATAACTAACACCCCTCTTCACCATCTCCACCATAAAACATTGCTGCCATTTATGTTGCTTTCCATGTTGTTCGCTAAACTTCAATTTCTAATGAATTGCTGAAATTCAAATTTTTTTTTTTATATTTGTTTAAAAATGACATAGAAGTCAATACATGAAAGATTTTTACAAATGACATGAAACAAATTTTAAAAAATGACATGAGACAGCACAAAAATTATATGAATTACGCCAATAATGACACGAAATAGTTTTATAATGACATGATCATAATGATATAAGTTTGGTAACAAATTAAATGACATAAAAATGAGTAACAATTATATTATTTCTTTCATAAATGATATCAATTTATGAAATAATAATAAGATATTTAAGGAGTTGAAAAAATGTGGGAAAATTATACACGTTTGCTGAAAAATAATATAAAAGTGAGTAATAATGATATAATTTCTCTTATAAATTATATGAGTTTGTATAATAATATTATGATATATAAAGAGTTGAAAAATAATAATGAAATATAGGAAAAATGATACAAGTTTGCTAAACAATGACATAAAAGGGAGTAATAATGATATCAATTTTCGTATAAATGATATAAGTGTGTGTAATAATGAAAAGGTACATAAAAATTGAAAACTAATTATGAAATGGAGGAAAATAATATAAGTTTAATTTACTGAAAAATGATGTAAAAGTTAGTAATAATTATATTATTTCTATTACAAATGATATGGTATATTATGAGTTTACAAACAATAATAAAATTGTGGAAAATGATATAAGTTTGCTAAAAAAAAGACATAGATTTGAGTAAAAATGACATAGAAATGAGTAAAAGTGACATGGTGTACTATTGTTACATCATAGTTTAACATCCTCTCATGTGTGAACTAATATTAGTGTTTTATGTCATTATTGGCGTATTTCATATCATTTTTTAGTTGTATCATGTTATTTTCTTAAAATTTGTTTCATGTCATTTATTAAACTCTTTCATGTCATTAATGATGACTTTTATGTCATCTTTGAGCAAACATGTATCATTTTGGAGCTGTTTTATGTCATTTTCTCCTATTTGATAATAATTTGTCAACTCTTTATATATACCTCATCGTTATTATACAAACTGATATCATTACTACTAACTTTTGTGTCCATTTTCCGCAAATTTGTATCATTTTTCCCTATTTTATTATCTTTTTTAACACTTGATATATATATATATATATATATATATATATATATATATATATATATATATATATATATATATATATATATATATATATATATATATATACACTTTATCATTATTACAAACGATATCATTTATATGAGAAATGATAACATTATTACCCACTTTTGTGTCATTTTTCAGCAAACTTGTATTATTTTACTCTATTTCATTATCATTTTTCAACTCTTTATATATCTTATCATTATTACATAAACTGATATCATTTATAATAGAAATGATATCATTATTACTCACTTTATTTTATGTCATCATTTTTCTGCAAAATTAAACTTGTATTATTTCCACTTATTTCATTATCAATTTTCAACTCTTTGAATAGCTGTCGTTATTACACAGAAACTGATATCATCAATATGAAAAATGATATTATTACTCATTTTTATGTCATTTTTCAATAAAATTGTATCTTTATTCCTATTAAATTATCAATTTTCAACTCTTTATATAGCTTGTCATTATTACATAACTGGTATTATTTATAAGAGAAATGATATCATTATTACTCAATTTTGTGTCATTTTTCAGCATACTTATGTCATTTTTCCTATTTTCACTATTATTTTTGATGTCTTTACATATTAGATTTTATGTCAATTTTCCTATGTATCATTATTATCAATTTTATGTCAATTTTCCTATGTATCATTATTATCAATTGACTACTAAAAATTCAGTGATATTTCTTGTCTAATATGTTTAATAGTCACCAATTCACCAGATACAATATTTATCTACTACTCCCTTCGTTCCTATTTGTTCTTCCTATTTACAATTTTTTGAGAGAGACAAAAAATGTCAAAGGAGGAAGAACAAATAGGAACGGGGGGAGTATATTTCAATAATGATGTTAATGCTTTGTTTAAAAAAAATGATATTGCGTGCTACTCGTTAAAGCTAAATTCAAGCTTCGCTCATTATAGTATGTTATTTGGTTGTCAAGTTAGCATACATTAGATAAGAACTAGTTTTTAGGCCCGGACTATGCCTCTAGTAATTATAATTTTCATTTATTAATATTTTACATTAAGTTTATAACACCAAACATGCATTACTTGGTTTAGCGGTTAAGACTTTAATTAATATACTGACAATGAAGTCATGGGATCAAATCTTATACCATGCATGTACTACTTTTTTAATATATTACTCAGTATAGATTGATTGCCAAACTCAAGAATTGATTACCCCAATATAAATTATCTTAATTCCAAACCTGCTTACATTTTTCTCTTGTAAAATCTTCCTCCTAATTTATATCCCTGGAAAAATTTACTCCATAACTATTACCACCTAATTAACACTGCTAACCCAGGCAGGCCCTCAAAAACAATACTTTTGTAGTTCCTAAATCAAGGACAACATAAGGAAAACTTTGAATCCATATGATCCATATAGTTTTATTAGTTACTAATCTATTATATTATACCATAACTTCAAAAACATTCCCTAAAATTAGGACTAAAATTTCGAGTAGTTAGTATCCTTACTTGATGCTATCTATAATTATTAGTCTTATATATACGCAATACATGCGAAAACATGTAGACAATTAAGATAATTGTTAATTACATCTAATAAAGCATGAATTTTTAAATTTTTGATCAATTTGTCGCACTAAATCAATGATTTTAAAATTTTTCCAAAAATCTAGTTGAGAGAGAAGTAATTGTGTGTTGTAAATTCTTACTTCTTTATTTTTGTTGTGCCTTCTTTATATTTTTATTATCAATTAGGTAGTTACATCTCTTTTTTATTTTTCTTTTCATTTTTCCTTTTTATATTTTTTCGTGTCCCACCCCTGTTACTATATATAATAGAGATAAAATGCTTAAAATTCTGTTCATGAAAGGTTTTTAAAAAATTAGATTTCAAAAACTATATAGTCTGAATATGTCTTTTACTAATTTAGTCAAATTTGACCAGTTTAAAAAAGCTCCGAAAGTTGTTAATTTTACTATAATATGTCTTTATTCAACGAAAATAGAAAGAAATATTTTTGGAAAAATGGATCAGAATACCCCCAACTTTGGGCGGTCCGCTTTTGATACCCCCAACTTTGGATTATTTTTAAATACCCCCAACTTTGGGGGTGGTCCGCCAAAAATGCACCCAGATGACTTGTAACCTGGTAGCAAGGTAATTTTTTTTTTCCATCCTCTACTTCTTCTTCCTCCATTACAACCACCACCTAGCCACCGGCCCACCTCCCACTTGACCCCCACACCCCCATCCCCACCCCACCACCACCTTTGAACCCCTCCCCCCAACCCCAGCCCACCACCTTTGCCCCTCCCCCCACCCAACGCCCGACCCACCACCTTTGCCCCTCCCCCCACCCAACGTCCAACCACCACCTTCGAACCCCTCCCCCGCAGCCCCCTCCTCATCCCCCGCAAACCCTCCCCCTCCCCCACAACCCTCCCCACCACCCGCAGCCTCCCCCTCCCCCACCCCCTTCGAATCCCCGCATCCCTCCCACCCCTCCCCCCCACCCCTTCGAATCCCGCAACCCCTCCCCCCACCCCCTTCGAATCCCGCATCCCCCGCCCCTCCCCCCACCCCTTCGAATTCCGCAGCCCCCTCCCCCCACACCTTCGATCCCGCATCCCCCCCCCCCCCCCCACCCCTTCGAATCCCGCAGCCCACCACCCCCCTCCCTCACCCCTTCGAAAAACGAACACGAATTAGTTTAATTTCGAATGATTTTCATTTCGAAAAACAAATCCCGCGTAGTTCGATTGATTCTGAGTTTGTTGGAGGTTCGAAGAGTGCGATTTCGCCGGAAAAGCTTAGGTTTAGGGTTTAGGGAGATGAGTGAGCCGAGTGGGATGGTGAGAAATCAGAGGTGGTTGTTGGTGGGAGTGAAGGTGGTGACGAAGGTGGTAGGGAGGAGGAGAGAAATGGTGGTGAGGGAAGGTGGCAGTGGGGGGTTGGGGGGGGGGGGATGAGGAGAGGAGAGAGAAAGATGAGCGAGAGGGGGTGGGGGTTTTGTTTACCGGTTCAACCGGTCATAACAGGTAAATGGTGCATTTTTGGCGGACCACCCCCAAAGTTGGGGGTATTTAAAAATAATCCAAAGTTGGGGGTATCAAAAGCGGACCGCCCAAAGTTGGGGGTATTCTGATCCATTTTTCCAATATTTTTAGTTTTGACTTTTATGTTCCCATACAACTTTATTTTGAAGCTTAAAACATTGCTTTCATGTTACTTTCATTCGTTCAATATACACGGAAATTATATATTTTAGTCACATAAATTATTAAAATTTAAAAATAGCTCAGTAATTTAAAGTCTAAATTATAATAATGTTCAAAACAACTTAGTTATAATTTGGCTACAAAAGTAAACTTTCAAATGCAAAGTTTTTTGCTTCCAAAATCGATTCTTTCTAATTTAGATAAGATTTATAGGATTTTTTTTTGGAATAAAGATGTGAATAACAAAACTGCCAATCTTGTTGGTTGGGATAGAGTCTGCCGCCCAAAGGATTATGGAGGTATTGGGTTCCGAAAAGCAGAGCCCAATAACATTGCACTTCAAATGAAACTCCTGTGGAAATTAGTTAGAATGATAGCAATATTTGGGTTAAGCTGGTTAAAAAAAATATTTTAAAAATAAATCGTTGTTTAATTATAAGCCGTCTTCTGTGGCCTCTTGGCAATGGAAGAATTTGATGGGCCTTCGAGATACCTCTAAAAAAGGTCTTAGATGGCAAATTGGGGCTGGTACCTCGATTAGTTTCTGGCATGATAACTGGGTTTTCCAATATCCCCTCAAAGATATTATTCAAAGACATGACTATCCGTCAAATTTCAAAGTTAGTGATTGTTTTTTGCATAATCGACAATGGGACTCCTTGCATATTCAGGATCTAGTTCCCTTAGATATAGCTCATATAATTTGCTCTTTTTTTATCCCGTTTAATGAGCAGGAGGATAAACTGATTTGGGGACTATCGACTGATGGAGTCTATTCGGTTAAGTCGGGTGCTCTTTTAGCCCAAGGGCTGCTCCCTTCCCCGCCAGAAGTTGTCAATTTTCGTTGGATTTGGAAGTTGAATACTGTCCCAAAGATCAAAATTTTTTTATGGAAAGCTTGTAATGACGGCCTTCCTACTAAAGATAGATTGGAAAAAAGCCATGTTTTCCTCCCCCAACAATGTGTTTTTTGTAATAGTCATTGTGAAACTGCTTCTCACCTGTTTTTCTTATGCCTTTTTACGCTAGATGTGTTCCATCATCTTCAAGCTAGTTTTGGTTGGGCTTGTTTGCCTCCATTACCTAATATATCTTCGTTCAGTTCTTTCAAGGATACTCTTTTTCTCCTCAAGAGTTCTGCCTCTATGGAGGATATTGTGGTGGTTGTCACGGCCTGGTGGTTTATTGGACCATGCCTCTTTTTCCGTAATAAGCTTATCTTTAATGATGAGCAAGTGTCCGCTAGAAAAGCCAGCTTTATTGGACCATGCCTAAGGATTATATTTGGAGGATGGGGATCATTTTTCTCGTCGTCCGAAGTTTAGTAATAGGAGGGGTCAGAGTGTTAATTGGGCCCTGCCGCCTAATAATGTTGTTAACATTAATTTCGATGGTTATAAGATTAGTAATGGTAGCAGTTCTTTTGGCTTTGTTATTCGAGACCAGGCAGGGGAAGTCCTTCTTGCGGGTACTAATGGGTTAGGCCGTAATACGAGTATTTTGCAAGCGGAAGCTTGGGGGCTTTTGGAAGCTATTAGGGGGGCTTATTCCCTGAATCTTCCTAATGTTATTATTGAGGGAGATAACTTAACAGTTATCAATGCTATTAATAAAACTTGGCAAATCCCTTGGGCAATTGATAATATTATTTGTGATGTAGGTAAGGAGTTGCTGAAGTTCAATTCTGTTTCGGTGATTCATTGCTTCAGGAAAGCTAATCGTGCGGCGGATTTCATGGCTCATAGGGGTCATTCTGTTTCCTCCCTTCTTTACTGCTTTCCTCCTTATGATGTTGATTTTTTTCTCCTCATCCGCAAGGATGTTTTAGGCTGGCCTCCGGACTAGAGGTCTTCCCTAAGTTCTTCTTTCCTTTGTCAAAAAAAAATATATTATAATTTTTTCAGTTGTCCTGATAAGAGACCACCTACTTTTAATTTAAAATTAGGCAACAGTCCAAACCCAATAATAAGAAGAGAGTTGACCACTTTTTTTTTAATATAGTGACTAGTTTAATCTATTTAGTAACCAATTTAATCTATTTAGTGACCAATTTAACTCTTTCAATAATAACATTATTGTAATTCGTCTAATGACTAGTTTAATCCATTTAGTGACTAGTTTAATGACTAGGGGTGGCAATCAGGTCGAGTTGGGTCAGTTTCAGGTCGACCCGATTTCTATTTCGGGTCAATTACCCCAAACCCAAACCCGACCTGATTTTAATTTAGGGTCAAAACCCATAATCCAAACCTGACATGTCAAGTTTTCGGTTGACCTGAAACCAACCAAATATGACATGGTTTATATTTTTAATTGCAATAATTATACATTATAAAATTAAAAGCATTGCAAATCCTAACTTCAAATGCTAATTAAATCAAAGATTCAAACTTGAAAGCCATAAATTAACCATCGACTTCTGAAATGGCATTGGTCCTATACAAGTTTATAATTAGGAAATATGTGACATAAGTTATAAAAGTCGGGTTAATTTCAGGTTGACCCAACTCGAAGCTAACCAAAATTCTAAATCAGGTTGTACAGGTTATTTTCGGGTTCAAAAGGTCAACTTAAACCTAACACGTTAAGGTTTCAGGTCGGGTTGGGTCAACCCATTTTTAATTTCAGGTAGAAAATCTCAACCCAAACTTGGAAATTTCGGGTTAGGTTTAGGTTGGGTCAGATTTTGCCAACCCTAGTTTAATCCATTCGGTAAGAGTGCCAAGTTAAAAATTGTCTGCTGTAGTTCGAGATTCAAAGGAAAACAAAGGAGAGGACTAGGGATATGTTTGACAACACTAGCTAACATAGAGCTGAAACTAAAAGGTGCCTTAAATTAATAAGTTGATAGCTAAAACCGATAAGGTACTGAACTGATAAGTTACTTGATGATACACATTGTTTGGTAAAAGAATATTTTATAAGTAGCTGAAATTATAAATTAAAAATTGCTCTGATTTACGAGGTAAAGTTGGGTATTCATACTTTCAAATTCTGTCTTTTGGTCACCACAAACCACAAAATCTTCCACAAAATTTTCGACACAATCAAGATTCAAAAAATCTCCATTGTTAGTTCCTGAAGGTTGGCATTTCAACCATGGAAAAATCAAACCCAATGCAAAACTATATCCCCCAATTAAATTTCATTAAGTTAGCAACACAAACCCCAAATTCTCTCTCCCCTGTTCTGACTACTTGGCATCGACCGGCATCGATGCAACATTGGAGTTGTGGCTAGTGGGCGCTAGTGGCGCCATTAAGGCATGCTTGCTCCTTGTTCATGCTCATAGCTCTCAAAAGTCAATCTAATTTGTTGGCTTAAAAAATAGAAATGGAAAATAAAAAAAGTTGAATGCTACTTTGAGTAGCGTTTCAATTTCAGTCACTTTTAGGGACTGAAATGTAGTTTCAGTTCTATCCCAAACACTTCTATTCATTTAAGGTAGCTTTTTATTTCAGCACCTAGTTATTTAAGCAACCTAAAATAGGTTCCCAATCATAGCCTAGGTTGGTGCGAGATGCCAAAGATAGTGTTGTGTTAGGGCCTATTCTCCCCAACTTATTTTCAGTTCAGTTAAGTTCCAATCAGTTCAGTTTAGTTCAGTTTCTAATTTATTATCATTACTTTTAGTTATAATTTAATTCAGTTCAATTCAGTTGCATTCAGTTCAGTTCATTTGTTTTATGCCAAAGAGAACAGACCCTTAAAGTGATATGGAATAAGCTTTTTTGGAGAACATAGGCTAGGCTTGAATTTATCTAAGTTTATATTAAAATTAGACCGCCTATTTTAAAAATTTGAGTAATTTTTTTAAAAACTTCTGGACTAAGGCTCTGTTTTTTTGGACTGAATTAATAAAAATTTAGGTCAGTTTAGTTCAATTCAGTTCAGTTCAGTTAGCTTTCTCTCACAGTTTTCATTTATTTCAGTTCAATTTATTTCATTTCAGTTCAGTTCATAGAAATTCAATTAAGTTCAATTCAATTGAGTCTAACACTTTGTTTGGTATTTTTTTAGTAAAGGAATGGAAAAGAAAGGAAGAGAAAGGAAAAGAAAGGAAAAGAAGAGAAAAGAAAGTAGTTGTAGTTTCCAATGTTTGGTATAATTGGTGGATTTGAAAGGAATCACATGTTTGGTTGTCATTAGTAAAGGAAAGGAAAGGAATGAAATAAAGAAAACATATGTAAAAACTTATTAGCTTTCTTTCTTGTCAAATTCCTCCGATTTTGGGAGGAAAGGAAAACAAGGATTTAAGAGTATTCTTTTCCTTCTGCTTCCTCTCCTTTCCAATCAAATCCCTCTTATTTTCTTTTACCAAAAATGAGAAAGTTTGTTTTCACCTTTCCTTTCATTTCTTTTCCATCCAAATCCTTCCTACCAAACAAAGCCTAAAAGAACAAAGCCTTGATTCACTTCTTCTTCCTTATAATATTAACCGCAAATTACCCTGGAATATTTTCCTATAAACCGTCCAAAAGAAAACCTTTATTTCTCCCTTCCACCCCAACCGCTGCCCTTAACTCCAGTCCACGTTTTCATCTCCAGCATCTCCATTCTTTTTCACTATCAATTATCAAACAACATTTTTTGATTTACCTTATTTCATTTTCTGACCAAATTCAATTAGGATAATGACCATTTCAGATTATCTACAAAAACTATCAAATTCTCAACACCCTCAAATTATCAAATTTCAACAACCAAAAAAAAAAAAAAAATTCATGCATGTGAGTTGATCTCAATTACCTTTGTGTTCCTCTATGAAATGGATGCTTTCGCTGAAGATAGTGGACTATTGAAGATGAATGGGAAAAGCTTTTACATTGCCGACGATGGTACATATAAACGCAATTCGAGAGTTCTTGCATGTCAATTGAAGTCAAATGTTTATGCAAGGATAGCAACATTCTGGGTTTGTTTATTCTTTAAACTTGATAATTAGAATTGTTGTATGGAAACATGAGTTATCAGACACAAGCAATTTTGAGGAAAAAGTGATTAACTTTTAGACTATTATGCTTCGCATAATTTTAAGTGTTGTATGGACACATGAATCATCAGATACAAGCAATTTTGAGGAAAAAGTGAATAAACTTTTTGACTATTATGCTTCGCATAATTAGAGTGTTCTAATGCAGGCAGTGTAGAAATTGGGGATGAAATAGTGGAGCAACTCAATTATTGATATACTGTAGTACTTTCTTGATATAATATACTACTTATTTTATTGTTAATAAACAAAATTTGTTTATATTGAGTATTGACAATGAATTGGGTAAAGTGGCGTAAGTTGGTGGAAGAAAACAGGTATTAGAATTTAGACCTGGTCTTGTTGAACATCATTTATCTACTACCAGCTTACGTTAGTCTTCATACCGCCATTACTATTTACTATCACTCTCATCACCACATACTCATAAACCCTTCTTCATCTCTGAAACCCAAAAATGGATGCATTAGGAACAGTGCTATCTGCTGCTCAAACTCTTTTAACAGCCCTGCAATGTTCACAGCTCAAAGAGATTCTGTCAACCTTTGGCTACAAATCCCAACTTGAGGACCTCCAACTCACAGTCTCCACCATCAATACTGTTTTTCGTGATGCGGAGACCAAGCAGGAGCTCAGCCATGAAGCACAACTATGGATGCTGCAGCTCAAAGATGCCGTCTTTGAAGCTGATGATCTGTTTGATGAGTTTGTCACTCTCACTGAACAGAAGCAGCTTGTGGAGGCTGGTGGTAGTCTCTCCAAAAAAAGCGAGTCGCTTCTTCTCCCGTACCCACAACCCACTGAGCCTTGCTTACAGGATGTCTCAAGGGGTTAAGGATATCAAGAAGAAGTTGGATAAAATTGCTTATAACAGTCAGCAGTTTGGCTTTAAGATTGATTCTGAGCCTATCAAAAAGAGAAGGCCTGAGACCTGCTCTTACGTCAACCAAGTTGAAATGATTGGAAGACAGCATGACTTGGACCACATTGTTGGTACGTATCTTACTTCTAATGATCAACGTGAGTTGTCATTCCTTACGATTGTGGGAATTGGAGGGTTGGGAAAAACTGCTCTTGCTCAACTTGTGTATAACGATCCTAGGGTCACAACTGCATTTCCGTTGAGGCTGTGGACTTGTGTTGCTGATCAAGATCAGCAGGCATTCAATGTGAAAGATATTCTTGTTAAGATTCTAGCTTCTGCTACTGGCAAGAATCCAGATCACGGCTCCACAATGGATCAAGTGCAAAGCCAAGCTCAACAGCAACTAGCAGGAAAGAAATTCTTGCTTGTTTTAGATGATGTATGGACTGAGTCGCGTGATCAGTGGTGTGATGTGGCCAGATATTTGATTAGAGGTGCAAAGGGGAGTTGGATTGTGGTAACTTCACGTTCACAAGAGACTGCGAAAATCATAGGAGATGGTCTGACATACAACCTTGAAGGCTTGTCAAAGAAAGACTCGTGGCTATTGTTTGAAAGAACAGCATTTACACCAGATCAGTTGTCAAATCCCTTTGATGAATTGGTCGAGATAGGGCGAAAGATTGTTGATAGATGTGCTGGAGTTCCTCTCGCTATAAGAGTTGCAGGAAGCCTTTTATATGGACAAGACAAGAGTAAGTGGCAATCTGTTCAGAAGATTGGATTAGCCAACATCAGGCAGAGCGGAAACGGGATCATACCCATATTGAAGCTGAGTTTCCACAATCTTGAGACTCCATTGAAGAGTTGCTTCAGCTATTGTGCCTTGTTTCCAAAGGATCATGTGATGAAAAAAGAGGACTTGATAAGCCTTTGGATGGCGCAAGGCTATATTGTTCCCTTTGATAAAGGTCAAAGCCTCCTAGAAGCTGCTGAAGAGTATTTTTTAATTTTGTTGAAGAGATGCTTCTTCCAAGACATAGAGAAAGATGATTTTGGTGAGATCGAATCATGTAAGATGCACGATCTCATGCATGATGTGGCTCAAAGTGTCTCGGAAAAGGAGATCATTTGTTCAACAAATATCATCATGAGTAACAAAACTGACGACCTAATTAAAAAAGCTCGCCATCTACTGATTGCCGGGAGTTGGAAATATGACAAATACAGTTCGGACAAGACCTATGTCCGTTCACTTCTTTTTATAAATAGATATAGTAATAAAGAAAATGTACAATTTCGAGTGGAGTCATTAGTTGTAAATTATAGGTGCTTAAGGGCATTGGACCTCAGTGTGTTAGGAATGAAAAGTTTGCCATACTTTTTAGGTGAATTGTTGCATTTGAGATATTTAGATCTTTCTGGTAATGAGTACATAGAACTGCTCCCTAAGTCAATTACAAAACTCTACAATCTTCAAACCTTGAAATTATATGGGTGTATGAGTTTGAAAGAGTTGCCAAAAGATTTGAGTAAACTGGTTAAGCTTAGGGTCTTGAATATAACGTATTGCCATACCCTGAGGTATATGCCTAAGGGCATAGGTAAGTTAAGTGGCCTTGAGAGGCTAAGTGATTTTGTAGTGGGTGGAGATGAAGGTTGTAGTAGGTCAAGTTATTTGAAGCAAGTGGCAGATGGGTTGGAAGATCTAAAGGCTCTTGACAACCTTAAAGGCAAACTTCGAATCAGTATCACGTGGCTCAGGGATGGTGAGAATGTTGTTAATGAAGAAGACAACAGGGTGATGCAAGCACTACACAGGGAAGGATTATACCTTATGAATAAGGAATATCTCAGTGCCATTCATCTTTCTTTCATTGAAAAGAGAGATGGTATTTCTGGAGCAACAGCACCTCCAGATGATGTTGTTGGTGGAGCAATGGTAAGTTTGATGGAAGATCTGCAGCCACATTCGAATCTGAAGGAGTTAGAAGTGTGGGACTACGAAGGTGTGAGAATACCTTGGATAAATCATTATCATCTCCCAAATCTTGTACATCTTAAACTTACAAAGTGTCAGAACTTGGAGTACATAGGTAGCAGCAGTGAGGCACCATTGCAGCTACGTTGTCTTTCTAAGTTGAATATATGGTGTTGTCCAGCGCTGGCAAGTACTATGATGTGTCCCAGATTGGAAGACCTACATTTTGGAGCATTCAATGAAGGAATGCGAATAATAGTGGCATCCTCGTCATTTTCGTCACGCTCATCTAATCCTCAACATTCGGCAAGCAATAGTAGTTGCAGACCTTACAGTTGTAGTGATATTCTTGTTCCCAAATTAAAGAAGATTAAAATAGACAATGTGGCATGGCTAGAATCGCTGTCCATGGAGTCTCTTCAGTGTCTCCAAACCCTTGAAATTATACGTTGTTACGACGAAGCAATGCCGAAGTGGATATCCGAACTGACCTCTCTCAGGGAACTTGAGATGTCCCGCTGTTCACGAAGCCTGACGAGAAGATGCCAAGAACATCCACCTGGAGAGGACTGGCCCTACATCAAACACATCCCCAACATTCGCATATATTAATTTTAATGATAAGTTTGCAATCCTTGCCACTCCAGGTATGTCTTTCTTTCCTTCGGATATTATTTCTATTCAATCAGGTTAAGAATATAAGGGGGAATTCCATCATTCTTATGAACCTTACTTCAGATCTTATGAAATTTGGTTTCTGCACTTAATCCAACATTTTTCTCTTGTTTTTATTTCAGGAGATACTTAAATTTTTGGGATTGTTTGATATAGGGCAACAACACCTCGAACAATAATACTTGAGATTCTCATCTGGTATTCTCATATAAATACCTATTTCTGACTCGTCATTTTAATTCCGTTCTGGGTCACTAACTATTTTTCTTTCTTTCTTTGACATCACACTTTCCAGCTTCAGGCTAACATCGTATTTTATCAGCAAAGGTTCTTTTTTAAAAAATAATTATCAGCAAAAGGTTTTGATTTTTTGATAATGCTTGTAATCTCTAAATAGATTAGAATAAGAGTTACTACATAACTTTTGGTAGCCTCATAAAGAACTTTAATTTGGTCAGGGATTGAGAGGACGAAAACTGATTCCACTTCCAAGTGTGTTAGCATTTCAGAGCACACTGTGAAGGGATCTTAATCAAGTTGACACGGGTAAGTTGGTACCAAATGCCATAGAAGAACCTTAAACTTGTAATTTAACTACTTTTCAGTTTCGTAATATTCATATATATTAGTTTATCGTGTATAATATCTTTTCACTTTTTTGATGAATGAAAAGCTTGGGATGATCTTGTTCTTGTAAGACTCGTCCATTCTATTACAGTCTTTCTTGAAGAAGACTTGCTTATATAGTGCTACTTCCTCCTTGTGAAATACTATATTGGATCCCTACTTGTCAAAAAGCACTTCAATTGTACCTGATTTCCCCTGTAATTCCTGATATAATGGATTTGTTGGTTGTTGAATGCTTTGGACATAATATAGTTTCCGGTGGAACAAAAGTTGTATTGATTTTATGGTTGCATTTTTGTGATTTTTGGAAGGAACAGTTCAAGATAAGTTCTTCAGTCATAAAGTGCGCATATCATGATTAATACTTATAAGTGATAATGAGATTCTGAAAGGAGCTTTGGAAGAGAGCTGCAGCGGATAAGAAGAAGTCAGTGACGCTATTGTTTGAAACTGCCTAGCTAACCTCAGGCTCAACGTCAAGGACTCGAACACCTCTGCTGCTAAGAATCACAGGTTGCTGAAGCTTGATTTTGAGCGTTGACGACCGAAGAGGATGGTGATTGTGATGATGCTGACATGCCTGCTTTGGAAGAAGATGGTGCAGCAATTAACTTTTGAGTATTGTCTGAGAAGGAATCTTATGTTTCTAGTAGTATCACTTGAGGCCTGTTGTGGGTTGGGTGGATTGTCCTGTAGTCTGAATCCCTTAATCTGTCCTTATATTGTTTTGAACTTGTTTGTGTTGCTCTGTCTGTAACTTGGTCGATTTCAATAGTAAAAATCTAAATCCTAGAAGGAATCTTTCCATCTTATACATGAAAATTTAGCTTCAGTTTTGGAGAAGCTGACAAGTATGAGTATCTCTTGTATTAATGTTAATTAAATACAAACAGTCAGCAGTTGTTATTTTTTTTTTTTTTTTTTTGATTGAGCTATGGCTATAAGTTATGCCAAGGATGGAGATAATAATCCTAACTCTTGTGCTGCTAGTACATACAGTTCCTTTTGCCTAATGTGGAAATGGGGCAAGCTTTTAAAGGTGTTGGATGGTAACCTTTCTGTTTGTGTTGCTATCACCCCTCATCGAGGCATGTTTAAATTATTTAGCGTATTGATTTCTTGTACTCAATGATTTTGAATCTCAGGGTACATTCGTTGGTGAACTTTGGCCTTCGCTGGCAAGTCTACTGCTCTTGTGAACACTGATGGAGATGTTATTTTCAGGATATTCCTCGCTGCTATTCTTCAAGGTAACGAATTTACTAGTAGGATTTTTAGATTTAGTACTTGGGCAGCTTTTGGCGAAGTCATCTGAAAACTAGTTTCTGGTTTCTGCTCTTGCTACTTCTTTTGATTTGATTCCCATTTTAGGAAACACAGATTTCTAGAGCTGCTTGGCTGGGTCGAGCTTCTGCATTACATAAATTTGGTACCTTTTCTTTTTATGACAATGTTAAACTTCAGTCGATCTGTGAGAAGTTCCTGATTGGCTCATCATTCAAATGCTTACAGCATAATCGGGAATCCTCTTCCAATAACGAATTCTACGATTGCATTCTTATTAATTAAGGTTTTGATAGTATAGGTGAATTCTGATGCTATAAAAACAGAAGTTAAACGTTTCTTTGCTGGTCTAACTGAATAGTTCATGTTGTTCAATGATTGAGAAACCGATGTGATTGAAGCAGTTATTGAGTTTGTTCCAATTACTACACAAGTTCATCTTGTATATATTTTATCATTTTCAAAGGAACTAAAATCTTGGACAATCTATTCCTTTACAAAAAAAAAAAAAAAAAAAGAATCTTGGACTATCTTGTTCTTGTGGATTTGCTCCATTGTCTGACAGTTTTTCTTGACAAAGTCTTGTTTATATGTATTATGTTGGATTCCTAACCCCGAAAAAGCACTTTTGTACCTCAATTTCCCATATAATTCCTGACATAATGGATCTGTCCATTGTTGGATGCTTTGAATATAATATAGTTGCTGGTGAAGGAAAAGTAGTATTGGATGCTTTCTCTGCGTTTTTTAGATATCTGGAAGCTGCTCAAGAGTAGATTCTTCAGTATGAGGTGAATGTTATGATTAATCCTGACCATGGCATTATAAAGAGCTTAGGAAAAGAGCTGAGTCTAATAAGAACAAGTCACTGAAAGACCTTGCGATGTTGTTTGAAAGTGCACTGCTAACCTCAGGCTTCAGTCTCGAGAACCCGAACACTTCTGCTGCTAGGATTCACAGGAAGCTGAAACTCAGATTTAGCATTGACGAGGAAGAGGCTGATGATTGTGAAGATGCTTACATCATTGAAATACTTAGAGCAGAACCGAGAATCCTTTTCCAATAATGAGTTCTGCCATTTTATTCTTAT
Source organism: Beta corolliflora (assembly GCA_947648045.1). NCBI lineage: Eukaryota > Viridiplantae > Streptophyta > Magnoliopsida > Caryophyllales > Amaranthaceae > Beta > Beta corolliflora. The sequence goes on from CANSZD010003847.1 coordinate 229,210, forward strand.
TACTTAAGGTTTTGATAGTATAGGTTATTTTCTTTTTTTTTTTCTTTTTTTGGTGAAAAAGGAAATGCATAAATTAATGTTCAAAGATAAAGTTATTACAATCTTCCTGAAGTTACTTATACAACAATTAGGGGGTTGGGACATGTCCTAATTGTAAGCACTTCATCCTCCATGATCCTAGCCGTCTTTGCCAACATGTTCGCTACCGCATTGTCCTTTCTTGGGATATAGGCGAGCTTGAAATTACCTCTTCTTCTACATAGCACCCTGCACTCATCAACAATAGAAGAGATATTAACAGTACAAGCATCCCCCCATTTATAATACTTATGGCCTGCTTACAGCCTGAGTACACGGTTGCAACCGAGATCTGAAGGTGAAGGGCTAAAGTTAGGCTTATTTTGATACTCATAATTTCCGCCACAAGTGCATTTTGCGCATAGATCTTTTGCCCAAAACCCCCTTATCCACCCCCCTTCTCATCCCTTATTACACCCCCCAAGCCAGCTTACTGGGTATGGGATACAAAAGAGGCATCCGAATGAATCATAGGCCCAAAAGAGTGACAAAAAACGGGGGTAACAGTTGGGGTCATTAGGTTATTTTCTGATAATGTAAAAAAAGTTGGACGTTTTGTTGTTGGTCTAACTGAATGTTTCATTTGTTCAGTGATTGAGATTTGAGAGAGACAGAAATCTGATTCTATCATGAAGTTTCAGAGAGTACTGTGAACACATCCTAATCAAATTTGACACTTGTAATTCAATACCTTCTCTTAATGGATACTGATATTCTCTCATACCAACCAGATTTAAGCACTTTTGAATTCCTGCCAATTACTACATAAATCCTTGTGACTTGGAACTTGGGAGTAGAAAATGGAGTTACTCGACTGTCAAAAGGAAATTACTAGAGCACTTTTTAGATGGCATCCAAAACAAAAAGAAGGAACTAATTGATATCGAATGAAGTGTAAGTTCTATAATCCGCTTTTTTGAGCTAATTGAAGCACATATATATTGTCAGTCAGACAATTTGCATATATTTTCTTACAAGAAAATTTTCTTGCCATTCCAGCTGATCAGAAGCTAATACATAAATAATTCATATCAGATGCCTAAATAAATTAAATATTTGTCTTGAAAGTATTATTCATAGCACTATATCAGAAATCAGAATATGGTGAATCACACTAACCGAGCTTAAGCTTTGAAAATTTGTTGCTTACAGCCTTACACACACAGTAAAGGCGAAAGCATTCTTTCTGTGCTGCATTGACCAGGTGGGAAGCAGAGTTCTATGTCAAGGTTGATAATGATACTTACTCTCACTGGGGTATGTGTTCAAGCAGTTTCAGATACTTTTTGCTGCTGCATCTTATAAAAGTAGTTAAGAATTTTTTTTGTTCACCTAGATTCCCTATAAGATAATTTGAAAAAGACCTCTCACATTACTTAGATAATATCTTCAGGTATGCTTTCCACAACACTTGTTCGCCATCATATGAAGCTGAGAGAGAACGTAGGGCGCATGAAGTCTGGTCCTGTTATCTACCAGAAGTCATATAACTCTACAAATAGAGTCATAGCGCATTAGCAGTTGGGATCTTCCTTGATTACTACTATGAATTTGGGTATCAGCTATGGCACTTAATGTCTCCAGCTTACTATATGTGCAAGTATGAGTTAAGCTTTCTATATGCAGGATCAGTTAAACAATCTGTTGTTACTTGTTACGAGTAAATAGCAACTGTATAAAACTAACGTGAAACTCATTTGGCTTTACAACTATACGAGCCTACTTTATAGCCTATTATCACAACACAGAAGATCAGCATTGTGTGACAACACACAAAAATGTAGCTTCTTCCTACATAGGCTTGTTTTTCTCTGAACTGCATAGACTCATTCAGACTTTTTTTGTTGAGGTAGTAGTAATGTGGTGTGAATTCTTTGACAAAGAATACATCAAGAAAGACACAATCAAATTGGAGGGGAAAAAAAAGGTAAATTATTTTTGACTATTCAGCCCTGCATTATTGAAGTGTTGTGATCATACTATCACAGATTCACAGTACCCTTTGCTCTAGGACTTTGAATCAAGTATGAGATGGTAGTACTACATGTTAATTATCGAGTAGAATTCTCTATCCTTTTGCTATGGTTTTGTAACCTCTAATATCATAATATCAGGCTATATTTTATCAAAACTATTAAATAACGTATTTATAATAGTTATTTTTTTATATCATGGCATTGTATCTAGTGCACTTGAAGATATGTTTATTTACTAGTTGTCAAATAGCAGCTGCACAAAACTATGCGAAAACCATTTGGTTTACGATTCTATGAGCCTACTTTATAGCCTATTAGCATGACACAGAATAACTTGTGTGACAATACACAAAGATGTAGGTTCTTCCTGCTTTAATTTAATTGCTTATTTGTGGGAGCACCTGATGTGATTTCTGAATATTAGAGATGATGGTTTCTGATAAAATCATGCACATATCCTGATTATATGGAAGACATGCACGAATAGATAGTACGTTCTCGAAAGACTGCAACAATCACAGAAAGTTCAATGCATGAACTGCTAGGCTTGTCAGAGAAAAACTCATGGCGCTTGTTTGAAAGATTGGCATTTACATCAGACCAGTTGTCAAACCCCCTCATGACTTGGTCGAGATTGGGCGAAATATTGTTGATGGATGTGCTGGAGTTCCTTTCGCTATAAGAGTGGCGGGAACCCTTTTATTTGGTCAAGACAAGAGTAAGTGGCAATTAGTTCAGAAGATTGGGTTAGCCAACATCAGGCAGAGCGATAACAGGATTATGCCCATATTAAAGCTCAGTTTCCAGCATCTTGATACTCCATTAAAGAGTTGCTTCAGCTATTGTGCGTTGTTTCCAAAGAATTTTCAGATGGAGAAACAGACTTTAATAAGCCTTGGATGGCACAAGGCTAGATTGTTCCATTTGATAAAGGTCAAAACATTGAAGAAGCTACAGAAGAGTATTTTTCGATTTTGTTGAGGAGATGTTTCTTCCAAGACATCAAGAAAGATGGATTTGGTGAGATCAAATCGTGTAAGATACACGATCTCATGCATGATGTTGCTCAAAATGTCTCGGGAAAGGAGATAATGTGTGCTATAACGAATATCATCAGTGAAGACCTAATTAAAAAAGCTCGTTATCGATCAATTTCCAACAGCTTGGACTATCGAAAATATTATTTGGGCAAAACCTATGTTCGTTCACATCTTTTTGCTTATGATTATTTAAGACCTGTTATCCAATTTCCAGTGGAGGCCTTAGTTGTAAATTGTAGATGTCTAAGGGCATTGGACCTCAGTTGGTCAAGAATTGAAAGTTTGCCAGACTCAATAGGTGAACTGTTACATTTGAGGTGTTTAGATCTTTCTGGTAATGGCATATTAGAAGTGCTATTACAGAACTCTTCAATCTTCAAACATTGAAATTATATAGATGTTGGAGTTTGAACGAGTTGCCAAGAGATTTGAGTAAACTGGTTAAGCTTAGAGTCTTGGATATCAAGGATTGCTATAAGCTGACATACATGCCTAGGGGTATAGGTAAGTTAAGTGGGCTTGAGAGGCTAAGTGATTATAAAGTTGGTGGAGAAGCAATGGTCAGATGGGCTGGAAGATCTAAAGGCTCTTAACAACCTTAAAGGCACTCTTGATATCTGGATTAGTTGGCCCAGAAATTGTAAGAATGTTGTTAAGAAAGAAGACAACAGGGAAGGATTATATCTTATGAATAAGGAACATCTCAATGCCATTCACTTTTATTTCGATGAATTTGTTGGAAGAATAGATGATGTTGTTCAGGGAACAATAATGAGTTTGATGGAAGATTTGCAGTCACATTCTCATCTGGAGAGGTTAGACGTGTCGAGATTCGAAGGTGTGAGAATGCGTGGTTGGATAAATCTTCTCCCAAATCTTGTACATCTTAAACTTGAAGTGTGTGAGAACTTAGAGTACTTACCGTGCTTAGGCAACTTGCATCGTCTGAAACACCTGAAATTTTATGATTTGGACGAAATAGAGTACATAGGAGAAGAAGAAAATAGTCATATGCCTGGACTGGGAAGTACTGTGGAAAAAGTATCATTCTTTCCCTCCCTTGAAGAGCTTACGTTATCACATCTGCTCAAGTTGAAAGGATGGAGGAGAGGGGTGGAATGTAGCAGCAGTAGCGGTAAGCCACATTTGCAGCTACCTTCTCTTTATGGATTGAAAATCAACCAGTGTCCAGAGCTGGCATGTACTATGATGTGTCCAAGCTTGGAATATCTAGAGTTGACTGAATTCAATAAAGAAATGCGAATAATAATGAATAGTAGGAAATTAGAGGAGTCCTCAACTGCAGCGACATCTACTTGTACATTCTCCACGTGCTTCCCGTCATGCTCATCTAATCCTCAACATTCAGCAAGCAGTAGCAGTTCTAGCAATATTCTTGTTCCGAAATTAAAGCAGGTGGTAACAGACAATGTGGCATGGATAGACTCGCTACCCAAGAAGTCTCTTCAGTGTCTTGAAACAATCCACATCAAAAACGACGATGAGTTGGTGGATCTGCCTAACTGGATCCAGTACTTGCCTGCCCTCCGAACCCTTGCTATAAGTTGCTGCAGAGGACTTACATCAATGCCAAATTGGATGCCCAAACTCACCTCTCTCAGGGAACTCAGCCTTTGGTACTGTTCAGAAAGCCTGCAGAGAAGATGCGAAGAATATCCACCCGGGGAGGACTGGCCCTACATCAAACACATCCCCGACTTTAATATATATTAAATTTTGATGATAAATTTGCAATCCTTGCCACTCCAGGCATGTCTTTCTTTCCTTTGGATATTATTTTTATTCAATCAAGTGGAAAATATAAGGGGGATTCCATTGTTCTTATGAATCTTACTTCAGATCGTATGAAATTTGGTTTTCTGCACTAAATGCAACATTTTCTCTTCTTTTTACTTCAGGAGAGACATAATTTTTGGGATTGTTTGATTAAGGGCAACAACACCTCAACAATACTTGGAGATTCTGAAGAAGAAGCTTGATCACCCAACTGTTACATAGTCTCATACAAACATCTATTTTTTACTAGTAATTCTAATTCCATTATAGGTCACTAACTATTTTACTTCCTTTCTTTGTCATCACACTTTTCAGCTTCATGCCAGCATCATATTTTATCAGCAAAGGTTTTGATAATGCATGTAATCTCTAAATATATTAGAATAAAAGTTAGTAGGTAACTTTTTGGTAGCCTCATAAATTAGTTTAATTTGGTCAGGGATTGAGAGGACAAAAATTCGATTCCACTTCCAATGTGTAACGTTCAGAGAGCACTGTAAAGGGATCTTAATCAAGTTGACACGAGTAAGTTGGGTACCAAATGCCAATGAAGAACCTTAAACTTGTAATTTAACTACGAAGTACTTTTCAGTTTCGTAATATTTACTATATTAGTTTATCGTGTATATTATCTTTTCATTTTGTGATGAATGAAAAGATTCATCCATTGTATTACAGTCTTTCTTGAAGAAGACTTGCTTATATAGTACTATATTGGATTCCTAGCTGTGAAAAGGCACTTCAATTATACCTGAATTTCCCCTCTAGTCTGAGTCCCTTATTCTGTCCTTGTATTGATTTGAACTTTATTGTGTTGCTCTGTCTGCAACTTGGTCAGTTTCAATAGATGTTGTGTATCTTTATTCTATTTTCTAATGCTGTGTATCTTTATTCTATCGCTTAACTTATTTCTGGTCGAGTGTCTCCTGGCATAATTATTACTTGCATGGCCAGGTTTGACTTGTAGATGTTTGGCAGCTAATTACACTGTTCTGTTTCTAGTACACAGTTTCTGGTTGTGAAGGGCCTGCTGCTCTTCTTGTCCACGGATTTGGAATATAGCTGATGGTGGGAATCGAGTTTGGGCTCTTACTCTTTTAGGCTTTGGTCAGTCTGAGAAGCCAAATATTGTTTACAGCTAACTCATGTGGGCTGAATTGTTGCGTGACTTCATTGTTGAGGTCGTGGGTGAGTAAACGCATCTTGTTGGGAATTCGATAGGTGGTAAGTATCCTTGTCCTTCTGTCCAATCAACTGATGTTTTCTAATTTATTGGTCTGTTTTTCTCAGTTATTTCCTTCAGTATGAGTAATGTTTTTCTCTTTGAATGTCAGGATACTTCATTACAGTTGTTGGTGGACTTTGGCCTTCACTGGTCAAGTCTATTGTTCTTATGAACACTGCTGGAGATGTTATACCAGGATATTCCTCACTGCTGTTCTTAAAGGTAAGCAAAGTAGGAAACTATTAGTGTAATCGTTAGATTTAGTACTTCGGCAGCTTTTGGAAAAGTCTTCTGAAAGCTGGCTTTCTGCACTAATTGCCTTTTTTTTTTGGTGTCATTTTAGGAAAGACAAATTTCTGGGGCGGCTTGGCTGGGGTCAAGAGCACTTTTGCAATACTTGAGATTCAGCACAAGAAGCCTCGTAAAGAACTGCTACCCTATTTTAAGTGGGTCCTGTGCACCTATGTCTGATAAATGTAAAACTTTTTTGGTTTCTGACTGTTGCATTCCTCTTTTATGACATGAACATGAAGCGGCTTGGGAGAGCTGATGATTGGCTCATCATGAAAATGCTGAGAGCAGCTTTCCCTTTATTCAGAGTTTGAACGGATCAATATTACAACTACGCAGGTACTGTCTCAAGTGCACCCGTTTCAGCTTTTGGGAGGGGAGGGTTTGTATTGATTGAGAAGGAAGATAAAATTTACCACTAAGTTTCCAACTAGCTTTTCTTTTACTACTCCCATAAGGGCCTATCCTTGTAGGAGGATAATATACTCAATGTTCGCTATATTTTCAGTGTTGTCAACCTTGATGATTGCGTAAGTCATATGATCCTGGGTCTATAGAAGTTTTGGAGAGCATTTTCAGCTTTAATTTGTCCATTCCTCTTAATCATTTTCTAAGCAGATTCAAGGGGAAGGTTTTAATTATACAGGTGATCCTGATTCTGTGTCCAGAACAAGATGAAAATTTCTGATTGTATTTCATAGAACAAAAAGTAGTTTCCATTTCTCTTATTTGTCTGATTGAATTGGTTATTTTCATGAGGGAACGAAAGACCCAATAGCAGATTCTGGATCCAAGCTTGCTATGTTAAGAGAGCATTGTGAAGGGATTGTAATCAAGGAGCTTGATGCTGGTAAAATAATTGCAATCTGAAAATTTGAATGAGTTGGATACCATATAATCATGGTGCTGCTATTGTAACTGTAGGCCATTGCCCCCATGATGAGTGTCCTGAGGAAGTCAATGCTATGATTCGTGAATGGATATCGACAATTGAGAGAAGAATTCATACCGAGAGTTTTGATTCATCAATGATCTCGACATGCATGTAACACATTTGTACTAGAAGCTATTCTCAGGTTTCACACTGGCAGGGGTTTCACGTTGTGGCAGGATAGCAAATACTCCAATTTTTGCCATCGGGTATATCTCTTGTAAAAGTTGACCCAGCTTGCAACAGTCCTTCTTGACATGGACTTGCATTATTGCATATATATTAAGAGGAATCTTACTTGTATAGCAATAGCACTTGTAGATAGAAGTGTCAATTCGGTTCAACAGTTCGGTTATGGTTATAACCAAACAGTTCGATTGATATCGGTTCGGTTTATCAGGTTGAAATAATTAACGTTCGGTTCGGTTAACAAACTTTTCGATTCGGTTTAATTCGGTTTTTTTTCCTTTCCATTTTCGATTCGGTTGTCTTAGGTTTAAATCGGTTTTATCCAAACAGATTAAACCAACCAACGGTTGAATCCATAGCAGTTAAAACTTGTTGCGGTTATTTTCAGTTTCGTTTTGGTTTATTTCAGTTATTGACGAAAACCACATAACTTCGGCGATAATCGCATCGGTTTGGGTAGAAGTTAATCACATTCTTGTATTTGTTCGGGAAAAATTGAGCTTCATGTCGGGTTTTGGCCAGATGTTTTTTCGGGTCCGGTTAAAAATTAATGCAACAAATAAGTGTTGTCAGCACTTCCGCAATTGCCTCGAAAAAAATAGTTGTACTTCATAAAAACGTGTATGAAAGTGACATTGTTAAAAGTGTATTTTATTACCGATATATATGATTTGGAATAAGACAAATTTATATAAGTCGATATTCAAACTTTTAGTTACATGCAAATCATATCATATTTGGTTTTTAAAAGGACGTCTCATATCAATATAAATTATTATAAACTTCCTCAAAAGACGAGTTAGACATTTTTAAAAAGTTGATTATATTAATGTCTTACTTCAACTATAAGGGCCTACTACGATACTAGTCATTGAGGCTGAAAAACATATAATCGACGTAAAATAAGTTAATATTATATCAGATCAAGGTTTCTATGTGTGACAGTAAAGTAATTGAAAATCACTTTGCTTAATTTAAAGTAAGAAGAAGTTGTATCCATTTTGATTTTAAAACATAATATTCGAGTGAACCAAATTGATATTGGATTACAACGAATCTCGAACTACAACGATTAAAGAATGTGATAACCAAATGGATTGAACTTGTCACTAATTAGAATAAACTAGTCACTATATTACAAAGATGGTTTGTTCTCTTCTTAATATTGGGATTGGACCGTTGTCCAGTTTAAAATTAAGAGTATGCTGTCTCTTACAAGAACAATTGATTGAAGATAACATTGCTCCATGCCTCCATTACGATATCGAAAATAACATTGAAGTGAAACAAGTTAGTATAAGGTTATTAGATATTGTATCAATGTGAAACGATAACATAAATGAAGATAAGAACACTCCAATGTAGTTAATCGTTTATAAGTTACAATTATTTTAAATTTCAAATATCTAATTTAACTGAAACAAGTTGATACTAGATTATATTTTTTTTTTTTGAAATTAAAATTAATTCATTGATTTAAAGTCATACGACATCTACAATAGAAGTCAAAACTAAACAAATAAATATCAAAATGAAATAAATACAATTCTAATATGGCAAAACCACGATCGTTGAGTAGATCTAACGCTTCTGAAAACCCTCGTCTTTCACATCGCTGTCTGATGCAGCCTTCTACAAGGGGGTCTATCGATCTTTTGTAGTTTTGAAGTAGAACTGGATTCAATCCAAGTGATTGTAAACGAAGGTCTTTCACATCGCTGTCTGATGCAGCCTTCTACAAGGGGGTCTATCGATCTTTTGTAGTTTTGAAGTAGAACTGGATTCAATCCAAGTGATTGTAAACGAAGTACTGACATCTGTTGCAACCCCGCACAAATTTCGATCAACAAATCAACCTCTTGAATTACACAAAAAACCAAAAACAAAGTCTCCAAACTCTCACATGGAGAGAGATAAAACCCAATATATGGGTAGATATAACCCAATGTATAGGTAGAAAAACTCTCCATTAGAGAGAGACTGAAATTTATTAGAAACATTAACATAAAAAACTAGTAACAAAAGGAGAAAAGGGGCTTACCACCGCCCAAAAGGGTGGCGGTAGCCCCTAGGTTGAAAATTAGGGTTTGGTGAGAGAGGAGAGAGAAGAGAGAAAAAAAGAAGGAGAGGAGGCTTGATACTAGATTATATAATGTATCAATGTAGGCTTACAATGTAACTGAAAAGGGCAATGATCTATCAAAATGAACCTTGCTTAAGCTTTACGTGTTGCAAATACAAAACATATTACTAAAGCTTAACACTAGTATAAAATTAACAACCATAACACTCCCTTATCTTTATAAGTTATAAGATTATTTAAGTTAATTGTTTTTATGTTATATTATAGTTTAATACTAGTATAGTATTTATGGTCTTCTCTTAACTTTGTATATATATGTGACTATAAAGAAACTATTTTATCAGTAGGCTTATATATGTTAGTACGATATAATAATATTGGAACCATTCTAGCTAATACGTGAATGATTATTAATGAGTATCGACTCTTAATATGCTCTAATAGTATAACTAACGATAATAATAATGAGTATTTTATATTAACTACGAGTATACGATCAATTACTGGATTTATATAAAATTTAAATGACTCGATTATGGTAAGCATTATGATTCGAAATAATAATAATAAAATAAGCATTATGGTAAGCATTATGTGTGCGATAAATATATGGATGATAACGAAAAACTAATAAAACACTATATTGTTTACCGTGATGTTTAGTGTATTCTCTTAGTCAACTCTTATTTCGACTAATCAACTGCGCAAAACCACTCTAATGAGTAAAGGAGTAGAACGATAATAATAAGAATACAAATAATAATACAAATACTAACAACTTGTTAAACTTTGAGTCGGGTCATCTTTTTATATCATGTCGTTATCCTCTTTATCAACTAGTTGCCACTTATCAAATAGTTTTAAGATCGAGTTATTATACATTGACTAATAAAGAGGTATGATCAATTGCAATTTTGATCTTGTGATGGATTTTGTAAATGTATTATATTATTAAAAGAATTAAGATCGACATATATATATGCATACATTTGTGTGTTCGAGAAATATATAGATGATAACGAAAAACTAATAATAATACTGTATTGTTTACCATGATGTTTATTAGTGTATTCTCTCAATCAACTTTGTACGTGTTGGGACTAGTCAACTGCGTAAAGTTTAGTGTATTATCTTAGTCAACTGCGTAAACTACTCTAATATATAAATGATTATAATGACTCTTGATACTATACTCACTTAGACAGTTAGACTTACTAAATGTTGAAGTTCTAAATCTTCACATAAGATTAATTAAGTTAATCTAATCGAAATGGAAACAAGTTAAAATCGGATGAGATCAATGAATGTATCATTGTAAGTTGATAAGGTAAGTCAGTATAACACTACTCTATTTAAGTTAATCGTCTATAAAATAACAATGTAATAAGTAGTCACTAGAAACTCAAAGAAGTTCATATAAGTTATATACGTACTTATATAACTATACTATAAGTTCACTTTAATAAAAAAAAATTCACTTAGTTAAGAAAATGAATGAATGAATTCATTTTTGAAGGAGAATGAACGAATTGGTATATATAAGAAAGGTAGCAAAAACAATGTTGTGACTTGTGATTGGCCGATTTAAAGAAACATGGATCATGATCCACGACCGTTGTTTTGCTTCAGCCACATGCCCACATCCTATGACCGTTCATTTACATAAACACGGATTATCACCCACATCAGCAAAAGTTGACCGTTGATAATCAGCAAACAAACCGATGCCGTCGATTTTGCGCTCCCCCTATATGTAACCCTAACCTTCTCTCTCTTCCTTACCCGCCTCCCTCCTTTCTTCTTCAACCAAACTTAGTTTTTCGATTGAGATGTTTATTACTCCCCCTCACCCCCTGCATCTCACGGCTGCAATTGAGATGTTTATTGCCTTCGTCCGAGGTATTCTACTGTCACCCATTGGTTGCTTGTTGATTTTTCTAAGTTTAGTCTTGATTTGGTAGTAAACGTCAATGAATTACTTGGTCTTGTTCAATCCATGTAATTATTGAATATTGTTTATGCTTGGTCTTGATTTGCTAATACAGAAATACAATACAAATTGCAACTTTTTTCTTTAATCTTACATGTCTATTGGATTGTGTAATTTGCTAGTTGTGTAATAGAAAGGCGCAACATATGTTGAGGACAAACTTCAACTGATGAATTGACGAAGATTTTGTTAGTTCGATCATGTTGTTTGATTAAATATATTTCAGTTTTTTTCTCTATGATTTATGAAATCAGTATTGGTAAAACTAGGTTTGATCCCAACAAAATTAGCTACTTTACTCTCATCTAAAAAAGTTGCACTTTGAACATTTGCGGTTTTATTGTTGATGAATTTCAAATTCAACTGGAATATCTTTCTTGAATATTTGACGTTATTTTTAAATTGATGATTGAACCTTGCTTTGTTTAATTGCAGATATGATCTTCAAGTGGAGGTGAGAAGATCAAGGAAGCCGTTGTATTTTATATTGATGTCTTGTTCAATTGCTTGTATTCAAAGTTTGATGCAAGATGTAATTGGAATAGAATTTGATCTATTCAAATTGTTGAAGTACTCTTCATATTGATTTGCCTCATTAATGTTAAACAATTTTATAGGGAATGTTGAAGAAATTAAATGTATTCATTATTCAATATCGTTATGTTTATGTTTATGTTTATGCTTATGCATGCATTAAAGTCAAAGGGCAATTTAATTATATTTATAATTATGAGTCATGTCAATTTAAATTTAACAAAATAAATATATATATAGTAAAGATAAAATTAAATTATTTAAATGATTTTGTAAATATAGAATAATAATTGAATTTTAGTAAAGGTATTTACTGGGCCTAATTGAGTTTTGGGTTAATATCTGGTTTAGTTCGGTCGGGTTCGGGTTTAAATGTAGGTTTGTGTGGTCTGATCAGAATATAATCTAACCGGCTTGGCCAGTGCCCGGAAGTAATCCCAGGTCAGGTTTCGGCCGTGCTCGAGACTAACCCTCACAAGGTCGGCCCAGAGTTGAGTCGAGGTCAAGATCGAGGTTGGCCCGGCCATGTATGCATTTCGACACCTCTAGTCATGGGAAGTTATTACGATCAATATTTCAAATGTGTTGTGGCTCAAATTTTCAATGAAATAAAAAAAGGTTTAATAGATTTGAACATATCATTTTATAACGAAATATAGCGATAATGTCATAATTTTATACTACCTCCGTTCCGAATTAAACGCAACAATTGGAGTGGCACGGACTCCTAGTTGAAATTTCTTAAGGGGTGATTAGAAAAATGTGAGGGTATGTGATTAAGTTTAAGTGAAGAGAGAAAGTGGGACCAAGCACCACCAGTACCACTATTTATTGTCACTACCACCGCGGAGCTCCACCACCACCACCAGCTCCACCACCACCAGCTCCACCGAAGCACCACCACCACCAAAAATACCGAAATTCACCACCAAAAATACCACCACCAACAGAACCACCCAAACCAAAAACACCGAAATTCACCACCAAAAAATACCACCACCAACAACACCACCCAAACCAAAAACACCGAAAATCACCACCAAAAAAAACCAAAATTCACCACCAAAAAACACCACCACCAGCATCACCAGCCAAACCACTCAAATTCACCACCAAAAACCATTGAAATCACAACCGAAGTCCACCAAAAAACCCTAAAAACACCACCACAATTTGCAAACCACAGAAATTCGAACCCCAAATAAAAAAAAAAGAACAAAAAGACCGAAATCCACCAAAAAAAAATCATAAAAACACCACCACAATTCGCAAACCACAACCCCAACCATAAATTCGAACCCAAAATCAACCAAAAAAATAGAAGAAAAAAAGATGTGATGGTGAAGAGATCGAAGAAAGGAAGATGAAGAGGGGAGATCGAAGATAGGGAGATCGAAGAAAGGGAGATGAAGATGTGATAGTGAAGAGATCGAAACCCCAAGGCTCATGGTCGAGACGGTGAAATTCGAGAAGTTCGGCGGCGGTTGCAAGGCTCGTGGTGGTGGTTGGGTCGATAAGGGTGGAGGAGGTGGTGGTTGGTGGTGGAAGTTATTGTTGGAAATTGTTGGGTGGAAATGGTGGTGGTAGATGATGATATAGAGGGTTGGGTAGGTGGTAGAAGAGGAGAGAGAGTGTTTGATAGGTGGAGGAGGTTAGTGTAATAAAAATTAAATTAATTTTGTTAATAATCAATTAGGGTATATAATATGAGTTTTTAATTTTTAATGAGGGACATCTTGGTAATTTCATGTCAAAAAACCATACCATAAATGGAAAGAAAGAATTTGTTGCATTTAATTTGAAACTGCCAAAAAAGGAAACTGTTGCGTTTAATTTGGAACGGAGGAAGTATTAATAATATAATATCATCATAAATTTATGTGAGAGTATTAATATTATCATCATAAATTCCGTGAATTGGAATACTATCATGAATTTAGGTAATATGTAAATTCAGTTCGTTAGAGTTAAAAATTCGTCTATAACAATTTCAACTTAAATCGGTTTCAGTTCAGTTCCGGTTTCGATTCGGTTTCGTTTCGATTTGAATCCGGTTCGGTTAATTCGCTACATATTCGCTTGCTTGGATTCGGTTGATCGATCAACTTTTCGTTTTCCACGTTATTTTCGATTCTGATTTGTTTTGATTGATTTGGTTATTTATTTACGGTTTATTTCGGTTTCGGTTTATCATTTTTGATTGATTTCAGATTCTGTTAATCCAGATTAAGTTTAATTCAGTTCAAATTTCAGTTCAACCAGCAGTTTATTAACCAAACTGACAGCTCTACTTGTAGAGTTGTAGTTGTACTTGTACCTAATTTGGCATGTCATTTCCTGTTAATATCACATTATTCGATTTTGCCTCATTTTTGAGGAGTGATAAATATTGTATGAATCCAGCTAAATCGCATAATTTTAGCCACAGCTATAAACTACGATTTACGAAGAGTCATTGGTTGCCATAATTTTGTGTTTTTTAAACCCCAAGTCCAAATAGTGCAATGTCGGTGAAGAAGAAATTCCTCTGGTGAATGATATTGAAAATGCAGTATGTAATGGCTTTATCGTGGTGATAAGATTCCTCAAGTCAATATTGATGGAGGTATGAGCCTGTTTTCTTAATTAAAAGTTTCTGGTTTTTCTTCCCTATAATTTTGTTAATTTAGTTTCTCTTTGTGATTATGAGAACGATCAAATTTTGGGTGTCTTATTCAACTTATATGTACTTATCATAACTTATCTGAACTTATTTGACCATATTAGTCCTTATTAGACCTTATGTAAACTTATTCGGACTTATCTGAACTTATTTTGTGAGAGTGTTAAACCTTATTTTTTGCTTATCTTTGTTGAATTGAACTTATCTAAATCTATTAGACCTTATTAGATATTGTCTGAACTTATCTTTCTTATAAGAACAGAAAATAAGTTGAATAGAATAGACTTTTTATACAATATCTTAGTTCTACAACACCATCCCAATTGATGATAGAGATAATCAGGAAAGAAAGAAGCAAGATCGTGGAAAAGGATAATACTAATGTTCAGCTATTATATCGACAATATGATGATGATCTAGTTTGTTGTAAGTTTTTTTTTTTTTTTTGTAACATACATTTTTTTGGTATGACTTCCCCAAGTAGCGTTTAGTCGTTTGACTAGTGATATTCTGGCTGTCAGTGACAAATGTCCCGCACATGGGCTATCAAGGTAGACCGAGATCCGGAACAGCTTTTGATGATAGTTTGGTCGGTCTTACCTTTGTTTAAGTAATTGCTCTAACTCAACATCCAACAAAAAAATTTATTACTAAACTTCATGAAAAGCACAAATTAAGGCAGAATGGGCCAACTGGAATAAATGATGTTAAATTGCTCCCATAAGCAGAGTACTGAGTAGACAACGTGGACACGTGGTAGATCCTAGTCCTCGTTCCCAACCTTGTTTGGAGTAGACTAGTAAAACAATCAAGAAAGACAAAGCAAGTTTATGGAATCTTCAAATTTTAAATCTTAACTATAGTAGACAACCTGTAGTAGTATTACCTTAAACTTTGCATATTTGGTAAACCAAGATGATAAATCTAACGTTCACCTGCAACAATAAACAATACTATAACTTTAACTATATAGTATACTTAGTCACTTACTACCCTATTTGAACGATATGATAACTATATAGTAGTTGTCAAGCCAATCAGTAAAACCAGAAAATTTAATTTTAAGATTATCATTTAGCAAAGTAGTACAGAATCTTTTACAAGATACGATGCTTCGCTAAATTTATTCTGATTTGTGAGAAAGAAATTACTATTATTTTTGATTTAATATGATATTGTACTTGTTTGACCCCCGATCGCAGTCAACAGGTGTTATGCAAAGTCCATCTAAAGGATTTGATCAGTATGCTTCTCAAGTCCCATCGCCCTCTTTTGACGTAAAACAACTTTGCCATAAAAGGGGACAAATTTCCTACGTACATGGATGCTCCCCAATAGGGTTTCCTGTCCTGGGAATCCCCAACATTATAAAAGCAAGCAGTTCAATCATCAAACAGGTATTGAATTCCCACCTAACAAAACCAGAGCATCTCTCTCTAGAACTATTCACTTTCTCTCTCTACCTCAATCTCAACCGACTTGAGCGTCGGAGGGGCTTTCAGGAACACCCGGGCTAGGTTTCTTTGTTTTGCGGGGACCTCGGTTGACAAGACTCGGGATTATACTCCAACTCGAGATTTTAACCTCTCTAAACACACTCAACTCTTTTGACTAGTTTCTAGGCGAGAAGCAGGTTTGGCGCCGCCTGTGGGGATAGACACATCTCAAAGCTACGTACCGAGAGTAACATGGCCCCCGAAGGAAAACAACCCGAACCTCGGCACCTTCGCAACCGACCCCGATTCGATCCCAAAGAACCCAACGTCTTTGGTCGAGTCACTTGCCATCGACGATGAGGGATCTACTCCTCGTAACGAAGAGCAAACCGGACCCCGGGAGCAATACCATGCTGATCAAACCCCCATCACCATGGCAAACATAGAAAGAATAGCTCAGCAGTTGAATGCAAACATGCAACGCGGCTTGCGGGAGCTCATAGCGGGAATCCCCCAACTAAACCGGGGGATACCTCGAGAGCCGACCCAAGGAGAGCCGCAACCCGGGGGTGATCCAAACACTCACGTCCCTAACCGGGACGGGCAACGAGTGGGAGGAGAAAGGCCCCGACAGACAACTCCCGTAGGACACCAAACTCGGATGCCCGGCGAATCATCGAAGAGAATCGTAGGCGTCGGGTGGAGCGGGACGCTCGGAACTTACTTAATGACAAAAGGAGAGCCAACCAGAGAAGACTCGCCGGGAGAAGAGCAAGCTCAATCTAGGACTCCTAGACGGGGGAGGGAAGTGTCCCCCCTCGGGTCCAAGAAGACCGGAGACGGAAGGGGAAGGAGACTCGGGACCTCCACGAAACAAAAGTCCCATCTTGGTCAACAGGGGGTATTGAACTTCATGACGCCCTTCGGTCGGGAGATCATGGAAGTCCCTAACCCCAAAGAAAGTCAAGGTCCCTCGATTGAGCAAGACTCGGGAAATAGCGACCCCGACGATCACATGGTCGCCTATAAGGCCCGGATGAGTGTACAAACAGGGTGTGAAGCAGCGTGGTGCCGTTACTTCCCGACTACCCTCAAGGGCCTAGCACTCAGCTGGTTTTCGGGGCTCTCCCCTGGCATCATCACGAACTTTTATGTGTTGGAAGCGTTATTCCACCAACATTTCATTGCCGGGCGTCGGCACAAAAAGACAAGCATCCACCTGATGTCAATCAAGCAGCAGGAACATGAAAGCCTGGCCGACTACATCAAGCGCTTCAATGAGGAATCCCTCAAGATCTCTGACCTTCAAGACGGGGTAGCCTTCTCCGCCTTGATGTCGGGACTCTGGCCCGGCAAGTTCAGATGGTCCTTGGCCGAGAATGAAGTCACCACATTCACCGAGGCCATGAGTCGGGCCCGTAAATTCATTCGGGCCTCGGACATTTGCAAGCCTTGTTGTGGAGAGGTCAAAGAAAAGAAAGGAAGAAACCCCCTACCGGGAATCCAACAAAAGCACTAAAAACAACCAGCAACTCCTCCCGAGAACTACGGATAATGGGAATGACTCCCGCTTCAACAGAAATCGGCGTGAGATCTACCTAGATCTGAAACACAAGTCGGTATTGCCCATCCCTCCCCCTATAAGGACTTCGAAAGAAAAGAGGGATCAGCGACTGTGGTGCGAATATCACCGGAATGCGGGCACACCACCAAAGACTGTCGGGAATTGAAGAAGGCCTTGGATCACTTGGGCGATCAAGGAAAGTTGAACAGTATATCAAGCACTCTCGGGAAGAGAAAGGAAAGGAGAAGGAAGGAAAAAATGACAGTGACAACACCGACGGGTATGTCGGGGTGATAGCAGGGGAGCATGCCTCGGGTGGCCTAACCGGTCGAGCCCGCAAAGCTCACCTACACGCAATGAAGCAACAAGTCTTGGAAATTGAGCCCACGAGGGCGGGATGCCCCGTTATGACGTTTGGGGAGCCTGACCGGCACTTGCACACCCCCATGACGACCCTCTCGTCATAGAAATGAAAATTGCCAACTCTAGGGTCAAGAGGATATTGATCGATAGCGGTTCTTCAGCGGACATCATCACGCTAGACTGCTTACAAAAGCTGAAATATACCGAGAAGGACGTAACCCCTACCAGTCAGCCGCTGATAGGCTTCGGGGGAGCATCCGTGTACCCCCTCGGGTTCGTAAAGTTGGCTGTGAGACTCGGGGAAAGAGGTAAGGGAAGAAGCCTACCAGTCGACTTTCTGGTAGTCGATACCCCACTTCCTTATAACGCCATCATGGGCAGGCCCACTATGAACAAGATAAAGGCAGCCATCTCGGTATACCAACTACTCTTGCAATATGAAACTGATGAGGGTCAAGTCGGGAAGATATATGGAGATCAACAGACAGCCCGGGAGTGTTACACAAACAGTTTTAAAACACCAAATTCAGAAGAAAGACCAAGGAAGAGAAAGAGGGAAGACCCCGCAGAAACCCCGACTGGCCTCGGGGTCTACCTATCAGAAAACCCAAAACTATACGAACGACCCCAACCAGTCGAAGAAGATGAAGAAGTAATGCTTGACGAAGGCCTCGGGAAAGGGGTAAGGATCGGCAAAAACCTTAGTCCCGAGGTCAGGGAAAAACTCATCAACACCTTGCGTGAGTACAAGGACGTGTTTGCCTACTCCGCCTCGGACATGCAGGGGCTGGATCCCAAGTTCGCATCACATGAGCTAAACATTAAGGAGGGATTCCGCCCAATCAAGCAGAAGCTCGGACATCAAGGACCCGAGAGAAACGCAGCAGCAGCAGAAGAGGTCAAGAAGCTGCTAGAGGCGGGTATCATTGAAGAATGCCAATACACCGAGTGGTTGGCCAATGCTGTTCTAGTTAAAAAAGCTAATGGAGCTTGGCGCATGTGCGTCGACTTCACTGATCTCAACAAGGCATGTCCTAAAGACAATCACCCGCTGCCAAAGATTGATAGGCTGGTCGATTCAACGGCCGGTCACGAGTTGCTCAGCTTCATGGATGCCAACGCGGGATATCACCAGATCCCGATGGCGGAAAAAGACCGAATACATACTGCATTCGTTACAGCCTAAGGCGTATACTGCTACAAGATGATGCCCTTTGGGCTAAAGAACGCAGGGGCTACTTACCAACGAACAATCAACAAGGTCTTTGAGGAGCAACTCGGGAAGAACATTGAGGTCTACGTAGACGATATGATCGTCAAGAGTAAAAGAGCAGTTGATCACGTCGGGGATTTGGCAGAAACGCTGAACACCCTACGACGCCATGGTATGAAGTTAAATCCCAAGAAGTGTGTATTCGGGGTCAGAGGTGGGAAATGCCTCGGGTTTTTGGTAGATGAAAGAGGAATTGAGGCTAACCCCGACAAGATCAACGCAATGTTAAACATGTCCTCACCAAGGAGTGTGAGAGAAGTACAAAGGCTAACAGGGTGCCTAGCAGCGCTGGGCCGCTTCTTGTCCCGCTCGGCTGACAAGAGCTTGTTATTCTTCAGAGCGTTGAAAAGGAAGGAGTTTGATTGGGACAACGAGGCCGAACAGGCATTCCAACAGCTAAAACACCACCTAGCAACGTTGCCCAAACTCATATCACCCTTGCCGGGAGAAGCACTCTACATATACCTCTCGGTATCAGAGTACGCCCTCAGTGCGGTACTCGTAGCAGAAAGAGAGGGGACTCAGCACCCCATGTACTTCATCAGCCATGCTTATAGAGGAGCGGAAGCAAGATACAGCCAGATTGAGAAGATGGTTTATGCGCTTGTCATGGCGAGTAGGAAGTTGAAGCCATATTTTCAGGCGCACCCCATCAAGGTCCTAACCGGACAACCCATCAGAAAAGTAATTGAAAGCAGAAATCATTCAACTCGGATGACCGAGTGGGCAGACCAGTTGGCGGACTTCGGATTGGATTATGAGCCCCGAAGAGCAATCAAGGCACAAGCGCTGGCCGACTTCATCAGTGAATGCAGCTCCCGACCCCCGGACCTGGAAGAAAGGGAGTCGTGGGAGTTGCAGGTGGATGGGTCAGCTTCAAAAGTCGGCAGCGGAGCCGGGCTTGTGATCATTCCTTCAGTCGGGGATAAGATGGAGTACGCGGTGAAGTTCGACTTTTTGGCCTCCAATAACGAGGCTGAATACGAAGCTCTAATCTTAGGCCTCCAAATCTGCATCAATGCGGGAGCCCAGGCAGTCACGGCAAAATCGGATTCACAACTCATAGTTGGACAGGTCTCGGGGGAGTACGAGGCCAAGGAAGACAACATGAGGATGTACCTCAATAAAACCCGGGAGCTCATCAAGAAGTTGTCCGCATTCAAAGTACAGCACCTCCCGAGGTCTGAGAACCAGCAAGCCGATGCCTTGGCCCGCATGGCAAGCTCGCCAGGAAGGGTTGACTCCTCGAACCATCATATGGGAGGTCCTAAACCAACCAAGCATCAATTCGTTGCGAGATACACACCATCAACGGGACGGGCACGTGGATGGAAGAGATTATCGGGTACCTAAAGGACGGGTTATTACCTTTGGATGAGAAAGAGGCCGATAGCCTAAAAAGGAAGGCGGGGTGGTTCATCCGGGCAGAAGGCCACTTGTACAAAAAATCTTATACCCACCCCCTACTCAAGTGCGTAACTCCTTTTGAAGGGAACTACATCCTCCGAGAGATTCATGAAGGAGCTCGCAGCAGCCACCAAGGGGCCCGGACTATAGCCGGAAAGCCTTAAGGGCCGGATACTCACGGCCCTCTTTGAAGCATGACGCCGCCGAACCGGTAAAGAAATGCCCCAACCGCCAAATTCACGGAGACATCCCTCGGGCTCCAACTAACCCCTTAACCACCATTCAAGTCGTCTTACCCTTCGATAAATGGGGGATGGACCTTATAGGCCCGTTCCCAAGCAGCCTCGGGGCGGAGAAGGTTCCTCCTAGTAGCCATCGACTACTTCACCAAATGGGTCGAGGCCGAACCACTAGCTTCAACAATGCAAGTGCGTAACTTCATCCGGAGGAACATCATCACCCGTTTCGGGATCCCAAGAACGCTCATATCGATACAACGGGAGACAATTCAACAACGGGCCAACCCGGGATTATTGTTCCAGCATTCGGGATTCAAACACGGTTTCCACTGTCTCCCGACCCTGCACCAACGGCCAAGCCGAGGCAAAGAAACAAAGTGGTGCTGAATGGGATTAAGAAGTCACTGGAAGGAGCAAAAGGGTCATGGGTCGATGATCTCCCGGGTGTGCTCTGGTCAGCAAGGACTACAGTGAAAGAAGCAACGAGCAACTCGCCCTTCGGCTTAGTCTATGGAAGTGACGCTGTTCTTCCAAGTCCGAGGTCGGGATACCTTCCCCAGGATGACCTTCTACGAGCATGACAAGAACGAAGAAGAGAAGAAAGTCGAGCTAGACCTACTGCCTGAATCTCGGGGTAATGCGCTACTCAAGTCAATCCGCAACAAGCAAAGGGTAACCAGACAATTCAACCTCAGGGTGAAAGCTAGGCCCATTCATGTAGGCGATTGGGTGGTCAGGAAGGTCGAAGCCACAGGGTTGACACACCTGAAAGGCAAGCTAGGGCCTAAGTGGGATGGGCCTTACAAGGTTACGGAAGTAATCAAGCCGGGAACATACCGACTCGAGTCATCCGAAGGCACCCCACTGGCCCGACCTTGGAATGCTGACAATCTCAAGAAATATTACATTTAAAACTATGCCACATGAGATTCATTTTGTAAACCACAACTCGGGGCAACCATGTATACCCTATTAGAGTTGGAGGAATTTTGGGAACTTGGCCACGCTTGAGCCTACAGTTCATTTTGTAAACCACAACTCGGGGCATCCATTTATACCCTATTAGAGTTGGCGGGATTTTGGGAACTTGGCCACTTGAGCCTACAGTTCATTTTGTTAAGACACAACTCGGGGCAGTAAGTTGTACCCCATAGTTGACAGTCGGGGAATATGAATGAAAGAGCACTTGGTCCGTAACAGTTGCATCTTAACAAAATGAACATTCGGGACTATATTATACTCGGAAAATTCCAACTCAGAAATGATACAAACACAAAGCAATCTCATTAGGATAGAAAAGTACAACCAAAAGGTCCTGGGAACAAAACTCCCAAGGGCCCAAAATTCTAAGTACAAGTATGAAGAAACAGAACTAAGCAGCTAAATCCTTGTTGGGGGAGCTGTCGGTGCTACCCGTCCCGTCTTCCTCATCAGAGCTCTTACCAGAACCAGGACCCTCGGGGTTAACATCATCATCAGTCGGAGCCACAGAGCTCGGGGCAACTCCAGCAGTTGTAGAGGTCTGAAGGGTAGGCAAACCAGAACTGACAACGGCGGGCTGGGATATTGCTGAAGCTGGGGTAACAGGAGAAGCCTTAGCTTTGGCCGTATCTTCCTTCTGCTCCAAAGCAATACGACGGTCAAATTCAGCTTCAACGTCATCCCGGTTTAGAGCGTAGTCGGGGCCGCAAGAAGGATCCCTTTGAGGCGCTCCTTCGTCTCCCGAACCGCCGGGCGGTAGGAGTTGGTGGCCATTTTGCCCGTAAAGGCCAACCCCTCGGGAGATCTCTTCCATTCCCGCGTAAATTCCCGCCCGCACCTTCTCTAGCTTAACCTTGGCTTTCTTCGAGCTATGCTTAGAAGACTTGGCCTTCCGTCGCGCCTCGGCCCGGTGAAGCTTGGCGTCCTCCAGTGCTCTTCTCGAGCAGGTGTTGCGCTCAATAATGGCGGCCTCAAGAGAGGTCCGGACTCGCTTTTTTAGCCTCCTTTAAGGCCTCATGGTCAGCAATAGCCTTTGTAGCCTCCTCAAAGGTGGCCTTCTGACCATCCAAGTCAGTGTTCAGCTTTAGGATCTCAACCTCCTGATCCGCGACCTTCTTCTTCAGCACCTCCACCTCCTTGGTCAGGGCTACCACGCCCTCCTCGAATTGAGCCCGACGATTGATCACCGAGGTCATCCGGATAGTGGTCTGCATAGAAGTGACAAGTTAGTCTACAGGAGAAGCAAGAGGCACCTAAATAGATAGTCGGGGTAGTGTACCTCAAGCCAGGACTCGTAAAAAGCATTTACTTCCCCATGTCCAAGGGCCAGTAGTGCCTCATCATCAGCATCCGTATAAACGGCCTTGACGGCACCCTTGACACGGGCCAACTTCTGAGGCCTGGTAAGAGCTGAAAAAGGAACGCTAGACCCCGCTGGATCGAATCGGGGTCGCTTGGACAATGGTTCCTCAAAAACCTCAAGGGGACCCCCCGATTCGTCCTCGGGCCCCCTCTTACCGCCCGTTGAAACATTTGAAGAAGCCTTCTCAGAAGCCTTGGAGGCCGCTTTCTCCAAGGCCTGGGCCTTCTCGGTATCCCCCTTTAACTTGCGGGATCGTACATGGGGCTTCTTGGCCCTCTTCGGGTCGGTATCCTGCAAATACAAGAAGTTAGAAAGGCGGAGTACAAATCAAAGCACAATGACGGACGTAGTTTTACCTTTGGAGGAGGCGGGATAGACATAGTCTCCGCGTCAAGCTCATCCAGGATTTTTGAGGCTAGAGCAGCACTGTCGGTGTACCTCTCAGCCATCGCAGGATCCAATCGTTGTCGGGCAACAGCTGAAATAAGAAAAATGTCAACTTTAGCATAAAAGCAAACACACACACTCGATCAAGGGAAATTACCCTTGTCACAGCTAGAACTCAAACCCGCCGCCGCCAAGAACATTTCATTCCGCATCTCGTGGCGGGTCGGTAGAGCGCCCAGTTCTGAGGCACGTAAGTGAGAGCTCCAGTCAACGTTTTCGGGGTGGTGGAAAGATAAATCCCCGCCACCGCTTCCTCCCGGGACATCTCGGGAACTGTTTGATTGAGCCTAAAGCGAGGCCCCTCCTCGAGGGGAAGGATGGGGATCCCCCATTCACCACTTGTGTAAACGTGGTAGAACATCCTTCTAAACCCTTTCTGGTTGGAAGGGGGATCACGAACGACCTTATAACCTGCCCTACACTGGAAGCGGAACCACCCCGGGCCATGAAGATCAACGGGGCCCAACATCAGTGTGAAGACATTGCGCCACAAGCGCACACTTGGGGTAACACCGAGGAGTTCACAAACTGATATGAAGCCGTTTATGGTCAGCCAACTGTTAGGAAGAAGGTTGGTGAGCGTCAGCTGATAGGCATTCAAAAGGTCCTTGATGAAGGAGTGCAAGGGAAACCTAAGACCCATTGCATACTCTGATGGTAGACTGATACGCATCCTAGTGGAGGAGTCAACACTGACTCAATATGCTTTGCTCGAACTACTAAGTAGGGATCTTGAATCCAAAATTTAGTCCCCACGTACTTGGCATTCCTCTCCATATAGGCCATAAAGGTGGGCTCGGGATAATAAGTGTGAGGACCACCTTCGGGGTCCAAGGGAGGGTACTCCTGACCTGACGTAGTCGGGACCTCATCCTCCACCTCTTCGGAAACCGTAACTATCCCGTCCGAAAGAAGTCTGTCAAGGTAGCTAGCACTGCAAGGCCTATGGGCCACGGAAACGTCAAAAGGTCCCGGAACCACGCCCTCGTCTTCTTCACTAAGCGAGTCAGAGGGACTGGGCAAGGGGATCGCCTCGGGAACCAAAGAAGGGTCATCACAGGGGATACGGGTGCTTACTAGAAACCCATCAACCCCGCGTATTTCTTCCGACAGCCTATGAGGAGG
This sequence comes from Beta corolliflora, assembly GCA_947648045.1. Taxonomy (NCBI): domain Eukaryota; kingdom Viridiplantae; phylum Streptophyta; class Magnoliopsida; order Caryophyllales; family Amaranthaceae; genus Beta; species Beta corolliflora. Next base: position 254,204 of record CANSZD010003847.1, read on the forward strand.
GGAAGTAGGAACATTCGGATCGGACTCGGGATCCATCCTAGGGATCTCTAATTACCAAAACAATTGAAATACAAATGTTACTGCAAAGGAAGAGCGTACCTTCTCGGGAATTCTCGGTCTCGGGAATGTAACAGGCACAGGCACTCGTGAACTCGGGACTGGATCAAGCTTGGGAGAGTTAGAGAGAGAAAGAGGAGAGAGATTGAGGAAATTGACAAGTGATTAAAAGTATGGAAAAATAACTCTCATCCCCCTCTATATACATCCGTCTCCGTGCCCGCGCCACGACAACCTCTGCACCACTCTAAATGGGCTTCAAAAGATTGGGCCAACAATGAGAGGCCCATGGGTAAGGCTTTAAACCAAAAGCCCAACTTTCTACAGGAATAAAGTCAAACAGTCAACGGTCAACAGTCAACAGTATATGACCAACTACCCAAACACCGACCAAAAATTAAGCCCATTACCAACTCGGGGTCCCCCCAAGGGAGGGCTCATTAGCCCCCGAGTTGGTGCATACCCACCTCGGCCATGCCAGGGGGCTCAACACTTAGCCAAAACATGGCTAAGTACCTATGCTACCAACTCGGGGTCCCCCCAAGGGAGGGCTCATTAGCCCCCGAGTTGGTGCATACCCACCTCGGCCATGCCAGGGGGCTCAGCACTTAGCCAAAACATGGCTAAGTACCTATGCTACCAACTCGGGGTCCCCCCAAGGGAGGGCTCATTAGCCCCCGAGTTGGTGCATACCCACCTCGGCCATGCCAGGGGGCTCAGCACTTAGCCAAAACATGGCTAAGTACCTATGCTACCAACTCGGGGTCCCCCCAAGGGAGGGCTCATTAGCCCCCGAGTTGGTGCATACCCACCTCGGCCATGCCAGGGGGCTCAGCACTTAGCCAACACATGGCTAAGTACCTATGCTACCAACTCGGGGTCCCCCCAAGGGAGGGCTCATTAGCCCCCGAGTTGGTGCGCACCCACCTCGGCCATGCTAGGGGGCTCAGCACTTAGCCAAAACATGGCTAAGTACCTATGCTACCAACTCGGGGTCCCCCCAAGGGAGGGCTCATTAGCCCCCGAGTTGGTGCATACCCACCTCGGCCATGTCAGGGGGCTCAAGACTTAGCCAAAACATGGCTAAGTACCTATGCTACCAACTCGGGGTCCCCCCAAGGGAGGGCTCATTAGCCCCCGAGTTGGTGCATACCCACCTCGGCCATGCCGGGGGCTCGCAAGACTTAGCCAACACATGGCTAAGTACCTATGCTACCAACTCCGGGGTCCCCCCAAGGGAGGGGCTCATTAGCCCCCGAGTTGGTGCATACCCACCTCGGCCATGCCGGGGGGCTCAAGACTTAGTCAAAACATGGCTAAGTACCTATGCTACCAACTCGGGGTCCCCCCAAGGAGGGCTCATTAGCCCCCGAGTTGGTGCATACCCACCTCGGCCAAAGCCGGGGGGCTCAAGACTTAGCCAAAACATGGCTAAGTACCTATGCTACCAACTCGGGGTCCCCCCAAGGGAGGGCTCATTAGCCCCCGAGTTGGTGCATACCCACCTCGGCCATGCCGAGGGCTCAAAGACTTAGCCAAAACATGGCTAAGTACCTATGCTACCAACTCGGGGGTCCCCCCAAGGGAGGGCTCATTAGCCCCCGAGTGGGTGCATACCCACCTCGGCCGAGCCGGGGGCTCAAGACTTAGCCAAAACATGGCTAAGTACCTATGCTACCAACTCGGGGTCCCCCCAAGGGAGGGCTCATTAGCCCCCGAGTTGGTGCATACCCACCTCGGCCATGCCAGGGGGCTCAGCACTTAGCCAACACATGGCTAAGTACCTATGCTACCAACTCGGGGTCCCCCCAAGGGAGGGCTCATTAGCCCCCGAGTTGGTGCATACCCACCTCGGCCATGCTAGGGGGCTCAAGACTTAGCCAACACATGGCTAAGTACCTATGCTACCAACTCGGGTCCCCCAAGGGAGGGCTCATTAGCCCCCGAGTTGGGTGCATACCCACCTCGGCCATGCCAGGGGGCTCAGCACTTGGCCAAAACAAACATGGCTAAGTACCCCAACACCCGCCTCGGGATTCCATGGGAATGCTCATTTGCACCCGAGTGGGTCCCTACCCAACTCGGTCTGTGGCATCAAGACGGCTTCGATCGAGTCGGGGTTGGCATTCAACACGGGTCGTAAGTCACCGGCGTTCTTGGGATTTGTCTGAAGCTCAGTTTTGATTAATACTCCCGAGCCTGGGAACCGGCCGAGGAAAGAGGAGCACACTCGGGGTCAGCCTATGCACCACAACGACCAAGCCCGAATTCGTACTCAGGGCATGCATGCTCTCGGGTCGGGGTCATCTACCAATACACGTGGGCTCTTTGGAATGGGCCTGAAGCTCAGAATCGAATCGAGATTTGTACCCAGTCGGGGCTTCAGGGGTGCAAAGAATGGCACACTCGGGGGTCGCCAGGGGCATCAAAGCAATGCCAAACCGAGTCGGGGTTTGAGCTCACCCCGGGTCGGTAAACGACTGGCCAGAGCAACAGGACCTTCTCGGGGCCTGTCTGAAGCCCAGGCCCGGGTACCGAGTCGGGGCTCGACTGAGGGAAGGAGCGCCATAGCTTAAGCCTGGCCAGCACCACCTCGGGGAAGTAGGCATCACCTCAGGGCCCCACGCATATGCCCGGAGGATCAGGGTCCTCCCTTCTCGGGGTCACTCGATGCCACACTCCGTGCCCAGGACCAGGATGACATATCGGGGTGCTGGGAAGCAGGCCCTAGGGCCCCTATGTTACCTCGGGATTTGCCTAGGGCTCAGGAATTCACGAAGCCTCCCTCCCCGGGATCTGCATACTTTGAAAAAACGTTGCCCCCTAACCCCACTGGGCGTTTCACCCCGGGACCCGGACTCGGCCGGCGGGCGGCCGAGACCCCCGTGCTTGGTTAATCCTAGCGCCAATAGCTAACTCAAAGCATCATTCAAAAAATATCGGCAAAAACGTTATTGTTCCGCCAATCAACCGCACCGAAAATCGAGGATCTCACTCCGATTACTTGGCATGGGGCTAATTGTTTGGACCCCTGATCTAGTCCAACAGTGTTATGCAAAGTCCATCTAAAGGATTTGATCTGTATGCTCTCAAGGAGCCCATCAGCCTCTTTAGACAGAAAGCAACTTTGCCATAAAAGGGGGACAACTTTCCTTCAGACATGGATGCTCCCCAATAGGGTTTCCTGTCTGGGGAATCCCCAACATTATAAAAGCAGCAAGTCCAATCAATGAACAGGTATTGAATTCCCACCTAACAAAACCAGAGCATCTCTCTCTAGAACTATTCACTTTCTCTCTCTACCTCAATCTCAACTGACTTGAGCGTCGGAGGGGCTTTCCCGAGAACACCCCTGGGCTAGGTTTCTTTGTTTTGCAGGACCTCGGTTGACAAGACTCGGGATTATACTCCAACTCGGGATTTTAACCTCTCTAAACACACTCAACTCTTTTGACTAGTTTCTAGGCATAAACAGTACTGTTTGAGATAAAGCAAGTAGTACACTTCTAGTGCTGACTACTGGTGCCTGGTAACTAAACAAAACTCATCAAGAAACATCTCCTCAATACGTTCTCTCTTACTCTCTCGAAACAAAAATGGATGTGGGAACAATCCTATCTCGTTGCACAAACGCTTGCCACCCGCAATGTTCGAGCTCAAAGAAATCCTCTCAATATTTGACTACAAATCCCAACTTGATAACCCGCAATGCACTTGTCTCTACCATCAATGCCGTGTTTCGTGATGCCGAGACCAAGCAGAGCTCACCCATGAAGCACAACATTGGATTGAGGACCTCAAGGATGTCGTCTTTGACGCCGATGATCCGTTTGATGAGTTTGCCACTCTTGCGAACGAAGCGTAGGTGGAGGCCGGTGGTAGTCTCTCCAAAAAAAGTGAGCCACTTCTTCTCTCGATCTCACAACCCAGTGAGCCTTGCTTACAAGTGATGTCCCGACGGGTTAAGGATATCAAGAAGAAGTTGGATGCAATTGCTACCAATAGTCGGCAGTTTGGCTTTAAGATTGATTCTCGAGCCTATCGGGAAAAGAAGGCCCGAGACCCGCTCTTACGTGAATGAAGTTGATATCATTGGAAGAGAGGATGATTTGGACCACATTGTTGATAGGTTGCTTGCTTCTAATAATCAACATGACGTGTCTGTCCTCACGATTGTGGGTATTGGAGGGTTGGGTAAAACTGCTCTTACCCAACTTGTATATAACGATTCAAGGGTCACAAGTGCATTTCCATTGAGACTGGACGTGTGTTGCTGATGAAGATCAGAAGGAACTGGATGTGAAACAGATTCTTTGTAAGATTTTGGGTCGGGATCAAGAGGGCTCCACAATGGAACGGGTGCAAAGCCAACTTCGTGAACAACTAGCAGGCAAGAAATTCTTGCTTGTTTTAGATGACGTATGGACTGAAAAGCGTGAACAATGGTGTGAATTGGTAAAATATTTGATTGGGGGTGGTGAAAAGGGAAGTTGGATTATGGTGACTACTCGCTCCCAAAAGACTGCAACAATCACAGGAGGTTCAATGTATGAGCTAGAAGGCTTGTCAGAGGAAAACTCATGGCACTTGTTTAAAAGCACGGCATTAACATCACATCAGTCGTCAAACCCCCATGATGAGTTTGTCAACATTGGGCGTGAGATTGTTGATGGATGTGCTCGAGTCCCTCTCGCTATGAGAGTGGCAGGTAGTCTATTATTTGGTCAAGATATGAGTAGATGGAAATCATTTCAGAAGATTGGGTTAGCCAACATCAGACAGAGCGAAAACGGAATCATGCCCATATTGAAGCTGAGTTTCCACCATCTTGAGACTCAATTAAAGAGCTGCTTTTGTTATTGTGCCTTGTTTCCAAAGGATTTTTTGATGGAGAAAGAGATGTTAATAAGCCTTTGGATGGCACAAGGCTACATTGTTCCGCTGGATAAAGGTCAAAGTATTGAAGATGCTGCTGAGGAATACTTTTTGATTTTGTTAAGGAGATGTTTTTTCCAAGATATCCAGAAAGATGAATTTGGTGAAATTTTCAGATTTAAGATACACGATCTCATGCATGATGTTGCTCAAAGTGTCTTGGGGAAGGAGATGCTCTATGTAACGAATACCATTTGTGGCAAATTAGATAAAAAAGTTCGTCATCTAAGTTGACTAATTCCCTGCATCCAGGATGATGGCAACTATCCCAATTCGACCCATTTTCGTTCGCATCTTATTCTAAGGAAGTATCTTATTGAAGCTGATCAGTTTTCAGTGGAGGCATTCATTGCAAAACATAGGTGTTTGAGGGCAATGGACCTCCATGGATCAAATGTGAAAAGTTTGCCGGGATCAATAGGCAATTTGTTACATTTAAGGTATTTAGATCTCTCCAACAGTCTGAACTTAGAAGTGCTTCCTAAGTCAATTACAAAATTGTATAATCTGCAAACCTTGAATATAAGTGGGTGCGGGAGATTGAAAGAGTTGCCAAAAGATTTGAGTAGACTGATTAAGCTTAGGGCCTTGAATATAACGAATTGCAGGTGTTTGACTTTTATGCCTCGTGGCATGGGTAAGTTGAGTTGCCTTGAGAGGCTAAGTGATTATATAGTGGGTGGAGAAGAGAGTAGTTCAAGTTGTTTGAAGCAATGGTTAGATGGGCTAGAAGACCTTAGGCCTCTTAACAACCTCAAAGGTTATCTTTACATCACAATTAGGTGGCCCAAAAATGCTAAGGTAGTGAAGGAAGATGGGAGAAGAGAAGGATCATACTTGAGGAGTAAGGAACATCTCAATAACATTGCGCTGAATTTCATACGTACTGAGGGTGATGAAAGAATGGATGATCATGAGAGAACAACAATAAGTTTGATGGAAGAGCTACAGCCACATTCTAATCTGAAGCAATTAAGCTTGTTCGGATACCATGGTGTGAGAATACCGGGTTTGGCAACCCTTCTCTCGAATCTTGTAAAGCTTCATCTTGAAAATTGTCGGGAGTTGGAGCACTTGCCGTGCCTTGGAAAGTTGCGTCATCTAAAATTTCTTAGTCTTATAAATTTTGCAAAATTGGAGTACATAGAAGAAGAAGATAGTCCAAATTTGGCTAGTTCCAGTTCCATGATGCCTACTCCTGGATTGGGAAGTACTGCAAAAGAACTATCATATTTTCCCTCCCTTGAAAGACTTTCATTTGATTATCTTCCGAAGTTGAAAGGATGGAGGAGAGGGGTGGAAGATAGCAGCAGCAGCAAGCCACAATTGCAACAATTACTACCATGTCTTTCTTAATTGGTAATACGAATATACGATTCTGCCCGGAGTTGACATGTAGTCTGTTTTGTCCCAAGGTGGAACTCTTAATTTTACTCGGATTCAACAAAGAATTGCGAATAATAAATGCTTTGAGATCAGGTGAGGTTGGTCCCTCATCCTTATCTGCGTCGGCATCTACTACATGGTGTTATGAGACTGACAATCCCTCTACTGAAAATTTGGCAAGCAGTAGCAGTTGTAATATTCGTGTTCCCAGATTAAAGAAGGTGCAAATAGACAACGTGGCATGGCTAAATGCGTTGCCCAAGGAGGTTTTTCAGTTTCTTGTGATACCGACAATATATGGGGACGATGAGGTGACGGATCTGCCCAACTGGATGCAATTTATGGCTGCTCTCCAAACCCTTGAAATTGCCAGCTGCAAAGGACTGACAGCAATGCCGAATTGGATGCCCAAACTCACCTCTCTTAGGAAACTCATGGTATATGATTGTTCAGAAAGCCTGAAGATAAGATGCCAAAAAGACCCCCCTGGGGAGGACTGGCCGTACATTCAAGTTTCAACACATCCCCACCATTAAATTGGAATTGGAATTTGATTTTGATTGTGACTTTTGATAATTTTGCAATCCTAGCCACTCCAGGTGCGTCCGCTCTTTCTTTCCCTTGGATTAAGTAATTAATTAATCAAGTTGCCAAGATAAGGGTGGATTTATATATCTGAAGTTTCTGCTCTTGGTGTATTCTTACCAAGTGTTTTAATGTATTTTTCCACTAAGCCCTTGATTTAGTCTGTGGTGATTAGCAATCTGATTTAAAACATGCCTGCCTTCGCTGTGCAGCTCTTTTATAGGTGGATCTGATTGCATTCCCTGAAATAGTAGCTTGATAGATTATAATATCTTTCTGATTTGATTTGTTGTTATTTGACTTTCCCGTTCTGATTTTGATGTTTGATTTAAAATTTCGTGATTTTTTTTTCTTGCTGTGGTACTTAAAGTCCATTTTGTTGTTAAATTCAAGTAAATGTCCAGGTCTTGTGAGCAATTTAAACAGTAAATGTGTACAATTCATGAAATTGGGCATATCTTACTTTCTGTAGTTCAGCTAATTTTTGGTCAACTATATCTTTCGGCTGAAAATTAATTTTTACATTACGAAGAAAGTAAAATAGTTGGCGGTGGAACAAAAGCTGTATTGGATGTTTTCGCTGCTCATTTGAGATTTCTGGAATGAACGACTGAAATATAAGTTCTTTTGTCATCAAGAATTTTCATTTTAACTCGCTGAGCTCTTAGCATACTTTGTGTGCTCGTAGAATAAAAAAGATGTCGTATTGTCTCTGTCATCTCATATGCTAGAGACATTATGATTAGATGATTACATTCAGAATAGCCTCTTGTGCTGCTAGTACACAGAGTTCATTCTGCTTAATGTGGAAATGAGGCAAGATTTTAAAGGTGTTAGACAGTAACCTCTATGTTTTTGTTGCTATCAACCCTCATCGAGGTGTGTTTAAATTATTGAGCATATTGGTTTGTTGTACCCAATGATTTTGAATTTCAAGTTATTAATTTCATTCGTTGGTGGACTTTGGCCTTTGCGGGCATGTCTATTGCTCTTATCAACACTGATGGAGATTTTATTTTCAGGATATTCCTTGCTGCTATTCTTCACGGTAACGAATTTACTAGTATGATTGTTAGATGTAGTACTTGGGCAGCTTTTGGTGAAATCTGAAAACTGGTTTCTGCACTAGATGCTACTTCTTTTGATTTGATTCACATTTTAGGAAAGACAAATTTCTGGAGCTGCTTGGCTAGGATTCAGTACAAGAGGCCTCGCGAAGAACTGCTACCCAGCTTGAAGTCTATGAGTGGTTTCTGCACAACTATGTCTGAACCATGTGAGAGATGGTCATTTTCTATAAATCCTAGTTATGTTAGGATTTGTTTGTTTCCTAATTCTAGTAGGATTAGTTGTCCTAATTAGGAAATAAATAAATCCTAACATAACTAGGATTTATAGAAAATGACCATATCTCACATGGTTCAATGTCTTATAATGTAAAATGTTATAGGAAATTTTTTTTTTTTGGTGAACAAACGAACATAGCATTAATTAAGTTGTGCCGAATATGAAGTTATTACAGTCCGAGATGTACTCATTCTTGCAACAAGGGGGTGGGGTACTAAAAATCTTTGTTACATCTATGCAATCATCAAAAGTTAGAGCTGCCTTCGCCAATCGATCTGCCACCTTGTTCTGCAGCCTAGGTAGATGCTCCACTCGGACCTCCTTGATCTTGGGTAGGAGCTCCCTGCACTCATTTACAATATTAATGTATATATCCACATTTGAGGTATGACGCTGAAGCAAACGAGTGGCTTGTAAGCTGTCCGAGAAACACACACAAGACGTAATCTTGTTTGTTACAGCAAGTTTTAAGCCCTCCCTGATCCCCATGAGTTTCGCAAGAAGCACATTTAGAGTGTAAGATTGTTTACTGAAGCCTAATACCCATGTAACCTTAGCATCCCTTCTTAGGCCACCAATACCCATTTGAGAGATAGTATCATAAAACGAGGCATCCGTGTGGACCATGAAGCTATGGTTTGGGACTACAAAATGTTCGGATGACCGTGAAGTAGCCAGTGGTTGAAAAAACGTTTGGTCTGTAAGCAAAGCCGGCTGGGGGGAATGGTTACATGCCTTCAGAAATTCCCACGCATGCCTTTTGGCTTGACACATGACACTATTGGAAGTGGGCAAGGGTTTACCATCAAACACAAGCCTATTTCTAGCCTTCCACAATTCAAAACACACCCAAGGGAAAAGGGCTTTCCATGGTAGGCCCTGATCCACCCTTAGAGACTCTAGATTTTGGGCCACCCATAATTGAATGTTCCCCCCACTTGCCTCGACATCCAAGTTAAACAGGGCCCAGACTTGGACCGAGAGGTGGCAATCCCTCAAAAGATGAAGTCCATGTTCAGTAGCAGGCTCGCAGCAAGGGCAAGATGGAGATTGGAGAATGTGACGAGTGGAAAGTAGGAGATTGTGAGGAAGACGATCTTGCCAAACCAACCATAAGAAAAATTTCAGTTTTGGGGGGATTTTTGATTTCCAAATCAGACTAACTTTAGGAGAGGACGGGGAAGGGAGGTGGGGGAGTTGTAAAAGGCTTTCCTGATAGGCCAAAGCCATCGAGAAACCGGAGTCAACAACAAAGTTTGACACCGGAGCATCTACTGCGTGGTGATCATGGGGCGGAGTTATGGAAAGGATACGGTCTACAAACTCCTTAGGGAGGGGAAAAGATAGCAAATGGATATTCCAAGAGTTATTATAGGTAAGGTCTTTAAGGGTTAGACTAGTTTCAGTCTCGGTTAGGGGGCCTACAATCACCTCTCTAAGAGGCCCAATTCCCACCCAATTGTCAAACCAAACCCTAATATTTTTCCCACTACCAATGGCCCATGAGCTATTCTTTGACAATAACTCCCACCCTTTCCCAATCCCCTTCCACACATGCGATCCATACTTAAATCTAGTGACATCATTTTTGTAACACCCTAGAATTTCAAAGCGGAAAAGAAAGAAATAATAATAGTATTAATAGGACGATGGCGGAAACATCGTCTTCTGGGAATGTCACTACTACAAGAAATGCGTTTAAATAACTAAGTGATAAACCAACATAAGTAAATAGTATTAATAAATTAAATTAATTAGAGTAATATCCATAAGATAAAACTAACTCTTCAACTAACTAAAAGTCTAGGCCTAAAACAACTATCATTTCAATGCTCACAACTCAACCCGAACCCAAAACCAAAAGAAGATTCCCATCAACATAACCCGCAAAATATATAACAACAATCCACTAATCGGTGGGGAGTAACTAGCTTCTCCCTTAACAAAAGAAATCAAAGCATGATTCAGACATAGATTAATAAGAAAGGAAATAATAAAGTCAAGTCAACTACAATATGCATCCACTTCCATATAACTCACAAATAACGCAAATGAATAATAATTAGCAAGTGAGTTGGATAAAAATAAATAAATCATCTCAAAAGTACTTTTATAAAAATAAAAAGTATAGGTAAAACAAGTTATTGAGTCAGAAACCGAACGCCAGTGAATCGCAATTCACTTCCTAAGGTTTGTCGGATCGCAATCTCCAGCGTCGCCTATGGGCTTACGTTCCCCCCTCCTCGTGTCTAAGAATGGCCAAACTCCCGATGCAGGGTAGAACACGCGTAACTCCCCGACCTCTCGGACGACAACAATTAACCTGTGTGTACCCCTAGTTCGCAAACCAGGTGGTTGGCATGTTCTTCACGGGGACTACATCTATCCCACCGGATATTCTTATCTCAAAATAAAATCATAAATATCATCAAAGTATCATTCATCTCAAAAACATTCGTCAAAAGGGATGCCACCCGGCCTTATACCCATAATTTATCAAAAATAATTCTTCAAAAATCCTCAAAGTAGTAACTTACAAACTTACAACAAATGTCTCCAACAATAAACACCTTGAACATCTCTAAGCATCAACAATGATATTAAATTTGTTTTTACAGCACTAACAGTTCAATCAAAAATGCATCACCAATTAACTCCAAGGCTTATTAAATAAATGAATAGTACACAATTAATCATTTTTACATAAATCAAACATAAACATAATGATACCCAATAATACTTACAACAACCTACTAAACACCAGCATCCAAGAACATAAAATATCACAAATAATTTCTGATTAACAAGCTCTTAAATAATTTAAAAGAATATCCTCAAATTCACAACAAAAACCCAATAATAATTATTAAACTAATAAGTACGATCAGTAAAATAACACAAAAATTATCATACGCTCCTAATGGCTCTACTGACATGGTACAAATTTTATTTCTAATTTTCAGACTCTAAAAGTATTTTTAAACGTTAATTTACAGATTACTCAATAAAGCCAATATAATAATTAAAAATAAAAATAAACGCTCAAAAATTACCAAAAATTTAAATAACATGAATAAACTCACGGAAATATATAATATACAAAGAAATGAATTTTTCGGCTTCCAGAAATAATTTTCATGATTTATATACTGACAGAAACGATAATGCAAAAACAGATATATCAATTAAATAAGCAGGTAAACAGTAGGTAAAAATTATTCTAAGGCATGGAATACATATTACACATATAACATGATCCACTAAAAATAATTTCAGCAATTTTAACATTCGTTTAATAATTATCATGCAAATAAGCCAAAAACGCACAAAACACCAATTAAATCAAATAAATACTAAAAATCAGAGGAAAATTATTTTTCTGTATACAATATTCATACAGCATGCATAAAGTATATTCACGTCAAATTTCATCAATAATTTCATTCAAAAAGTATTTTAAACAATTTTCTAGCGTAATAATCTAATACCGAATAATACCCTAATCACTATTGTTCTAAGATAACTACTAGTTACCCGGAACGTCGGGAGGAGAGCTGAGTCTAAAGAGATAGTTAAGAGTTACGCATACAATCCAATTCCTCTTCTAACCCCAAAGCACAACGAACGAGAATTGTAGCAACAAGTCACTAGGCATTTTCTTCTTGAACGTTGAAAACTCTTGTTTCGCACTGCTCTGTTACGACCATGATTCCCGGTGATCAAAAGCTCTGATTCTAAATCGCTCCGGTTGTAAACGTTCTGTCCAAATTTGGAGACAATCCAACGGTTAGATCTCCGGCTACAGTTATTTTCGCGAAGGTGTGATAGGAAAAACCGGGTTGAACCTTTCTATTCTTTTCCTCTTCCTTTTCTCTCTTTCTTTTCTTGAAAACGGTGAGGGTTAAATGAGAATGATGCTGAACTTATTTTAATAAAAATCAGAATTTTATGGCAAGGAAAAATGAAGGGTTTAGGAGAAATGATTAGGAGGGTTATGGGGGTTACAAACTACCAAGAGTCATCAATTAAAAGAAAAGAAATGAATGAAGAGAAGCTTCTTCCTTCTCCCTCCCCATAGCCGGCTGTCCAAGCCCAAGTACACCAAGATGATTTCGGCCCAAGTCATCAAAGGTCCACGCATCAAAAGTCCGTCACGCGACAAATCGATAAATTCCTAAATCGCGCCTAAACTTTGAAAATACTTAATAATGAAAATAATTCTAATAAATTATATTATAAATATAAATATAATGCACACATTAACACACCATATAATAAAATAATAATTCGGCTCCCAAAGTATAAAGAATAAAAATCATTAATCTAGAGAAAATAATAGTTTTAGGGAAAACTTTTGCGGAAAAACTAGGAGCAAAATTATGGGTTGTTACAATTTTTGTGAACATATTTGGCAAAAATACATTCCTTTGCAAGGATTGACTCACCATGGCACATTTTCCACCCAAGCTTAGTCATGGAAGCCCGATTTAAAGCCATATGGTTCCTAATCCCCAAACCCCCTTTATCCTTTGGCAGAAAGGTTGTTTCTCTGTTCACTAGATGCATCCTTTTTTGGTCTTCCGTGTCACCGCAAAAGAAAGATATTATTACATATCCTATCAATGTCATCTAAGGAAGCTTTAGGGAGGCACGTGGCTTGCATGTAGTATGAAGCTATAGTTGACAGAGTCGACTGTACCAAACACAGTCTTCCGGCCTTGTTTAGGAATGTTGTTTTCCATTTGGCTAACTTACTTCTAACTTTCTCCACGACAAATTGAACCTTTGCTCTTGAGGGGCGTTTGTGTGAAATGGGGAGGCCTAAATACATGCCCAAATCTACGGATTCATGAATATTTAGGGTGTCTTGGAATAGGCTCCTATCCTCCTCATTTGTGTTTGTCGAGAAAATTAACCTACTTTTGTCCTCGTTAATCTTTTGGCCGGACTCATGACAGAAAGCATTCAGCACCCCCCGGACAGTAAAAGCAGTGGTCTCATCTACTCTTCCAAAAAGAAGGAGGTCATCTGCAAACATAAGGTGTGATATAGGGACTTTCTTCCTTCCTACCCAAAAAGGGGTCCATACCTTCCTATTGCAAGCTTCATTAATAAGGTGGGTTAGGTGTTCTAGGCACAAATTAAATAAATAAGGGGACATAGGATCTCCTTGCCCGAGGCCCCGAGAATGCTTGAAATTAGACCCTTTTTTGCCATTAATGAGGATAGAAGATGAGGCTTTAGATATACAGTCCATAATTAACCGAATCGTCTTTGAATCAAGACCATGGCCAAATAGGCAATCTCTGATAAAACTCCATTCCAATCTGTCATATGCTTTTTCTAAGTCGATCTTTAAGGCAAACCAACCTAACTGACCCTTTTTCTTGGACATGGAGTGGAGAACCTCGGAAGCTACTACTAAATTAATATCCGGTCCTCGCCCCTTGGTGAAACTATTCTGATTTGGGGATATAAGGTCATTCATAAACGATTTAAGTCTATTGACAAGCACTTTGGTCAAAACTTTATACAACGTGTTGCATAAGCTTATAGGCCTTAGGTGTTTAACAGTCTCAGGGGGATATTGTTTTGGAATAAGACATATATTTGCTCCACACAAGTGTTCCGGAACCTTCCCCTCTATAAACCATCTATTTAAGGTTTCCCAAATGTCCTGCCCCAGAGTACCCCAGGTCTTCTGAAAGAAAATTGGGTGAAGGCCATCCGGCCCCGGAGCCTTGTTCGGTTGCATACTAAACAGAGCCTCCTTGACTTCAACTATGGGTAATGGGTGGTCCAAACATATAGATGGCTCATGTACTTTATGTGTCCACCCACTTTCCAATTTTTCTGACGAGTATAACTTTAGGAAAAAAAAACTCGATATATGGTCTCTAATCTCCTGTGGATCCGTTAAGTCATTTCCCACTGAGTCTCTAAGAGAAAGGATTCTACTTGATTGGCGGTCCATTAGAACACTCCTATGAAAAAACCTAGTATTCCTATCTCCCTCCGGAAGTCTTTCGAGTCTACTTTTAGCAAACCATAAAGCCTCTTCCTGATTTAGAATATTCAATAATTCCTCTTGGAGTTCTGATTCTAAACTTAGCAAAAAAAAAGTGATGAAGGGTTATTAGCTAGGGCCAATTGCGTTCCTTTTAACCTAGCATTAGCTCTTTTTTTTACTTTCGTATATATTGCCAAACACATTTTTATTCCATTGACTCATAGCGTTACATAAGAGTTCTAGGTCTTTCGTAGCGACCCCCCCTCGGATTTTCTCCCACTCCGAAGCTACAAACTGATAGAATGTAAGATCAAAGAGCCACATGGGTTCAAAACGAAAAGGTTTTGGTCCAAGATGTTGGGTACTATGGTCAAGTTCTAGCAAAACAGGGCAATGGTCGGATGTGATCCTAGGTAGATGCCAAAACGAAGTGTTTGGAAAAGTAGTAATCCAATCCGAATTACCCCATCCACGATCCAATCTCTCAAACACCGGCTTGGTTTTCCTTTTGTTCGTCCAAGTATACTTTGGGCCGTTAAAACCCAAGTCTAACAACTTACACTCATCCATGGTACTTGCGAAAAGATCAACCCTCCTCCTATTAATAGGTCTACCCCCAAATTTTTCAGCTTGACAAATAACTTCGTTGAAATCACCTAGCACTACCCATGGAATATTCACAGTTCTAGCTACCACACAAAGTTCATCCCATAATAATTTTCTAGTTTCAAACTTTGGATTAGCATAAATTGCAGATAATAAAAAGATGGAAGAAAGGTTGCGTACCTCCACCAAGCCACGAACTCCTTGCGCACTCGCCCCTGTGATGTGAATTGTCACCCTATCGGGATTCCACATGAGAAGAATGCCCCCGCAAAACCCACCGGCTCAACTAGATACCACGATTTCAAGGGAAGGCTCGACACAATGTTAGCCGTGTGTTCACGGCTAACCCACGTTTCAACTAGAATTGCTATGTCCGGGTTGTGATAATTCATCAGATGACGGAAGTTGGTCATGAATGAGGACCGTGCAATACCTCTTGCATTCCAAAAAATAACCGACATATTACTAGGGATTGGTGGCCGTTTTTGAATGCTTTGGTACAACTCCCCCTTTGGTTGTCCCGTTGCCTCCACTTCTAGTCCCCTTAAAGGGCACATCCAAAACCCCTTTTGAGGCCAAAGTACCATCTCGGTCTCGCGTGGGTCTTTTTTCTCTTTTCCCTCTTCCCAACTCGCTGAAATCTGAAGTTGTTTTAGAGGGGTACGTATTCTCGCTGCCACCAATGCATTGGTGTTGCTCAGAAAGTTCAGGAATCTATCTTATTTCCTCTTTTTTGTGACACCAACTCGAAGCGGCCTGAAAGAGTTGTTAACCTTGATGAAGTCATATGATCCTGGTTCAGTAGTGGTTTTGGAGAACGCGTATTCAGCTACAATTTGACATTTGTCCATTCCTCGTAATTATCTTTGAAGCAGATTCAAGGGAAGATTTTAACAATACAGGTAATATTGGAAAAGCAAGAATGGAAATTCTGATTGCATATTATAAATTAGGGACTCCTTATCATTCCCTTTGTTTCTTTAGCTTCTTACGTATTGGTAATTAGAGATATTTGTTAAAATTTCGCGTTAGCAAACGTTAAACTCAAATTGTATCGATTAAAAGATATAGAGGTAGTATATACTGTGTTTGTCCTTAGGATTGATCAAAGATTGGCTACGGCCAACAACATATACCAGTTGTCAATATTCTTTCTTTATTAAAAACTCTCTCTAGAGCCTTCCTCTCAAACCCTACGCTGAACCTTTAAGAACGTCAATGGCTCGCCGGCGACCTCGCCTTTCCGGTCGCCGGCGAGTCCCCACTTTGCCAAGCTTTGTTAACTTTCGATTTTCTTCCTACTTTATTCACGGTTTCAAGGTATTAGATTTAGTTTTCGCCTTCTTCTCAAATTTGTCAAATAAATAAATCAATCGGGGTTGCTTTGCCGATCGAGCTAGGGGATCCTCAGCTACTCCGTTCCACTGATTTGGGTTGCCTGCTAGTCCGATTATGCAGCGACTGCTTCACTGCGGTGGAGATCTCTGGTGTCTCGAATTTGGGTCAGAAGGCTAGGGTATATGCTGCACTTCCTGTTTTAATTTGTTGTCTGCTTATTGCTTAGTTAGTATTAAATTGGATATCTTGTGTTGTTCGCTTCTGGTTGATTGGGAATTCTGATTTAGTCTAGTAGTTAGTTATTTTGGATCCTTAAAATGTTTTCCTTGGAGGCTTATAAAAGACTTAGGGGGGAGATCCATCATCTCCTATGTGAGGGTGAGAATCTCTTGGATGATGATAAATTATTGCTTGAGTTAATCTCTAATTCAGTTGATTCAAAGGGAGTTTTGGGATTAATAAAAGACCTAAAGGAGGAAGGAAATTTATTATTCAAGCAACGAAAAATTGAGGATGCTCTTGAAAAGTATGGTTATGCAGGGGTTATTCTTGCTAGGTATGATTTTGTGGACGAGAAAGATATGATTGATTGTTTTGATCTTGCTCTCTATATACTTTTAAATTCTACAGGTTGCTTTAGCAGGCAAAATGAGTTTGAGCAAGTGGGTCGGATTTGTTCAATCATCTTGGATTTCGACCCTAAGAATGTTAAAGCTTTATTTAGAAGGGCAATGGCTGCAATAGAGCTAGGAAAAAATGAGTAGGCCTATTGGGACTTGTTGATGGCTGCCAATGTTGATCCTGCAAACCGAGAAATAACCATGAAACTTGAAAAGGTTACGAACTCCCTGCATGAGATTAGATCAAAAAAGCACTCCCATGAGGATATCCCAACAGGATTAGGTCTAGGCCTTCTGCCGTCAAAGAAGAAGGCAAAAGGTTTTTCAGGAAAGCAAGATAGAATCGATCATCAAGAGAATGCGCAGAGGGAGCATCCTTCCATTGTGTGGGAATATGATTCCGGTGTGTATGATATGAAGGAAGTTCATGACCTATCAGCTGGAGTGGGTATGGAACATAAAGGATCTCCAAATGTCGAAGGGGACAATTCTTCGACTCAAGTAATGAAAGAGGTAATAGAAGAAAGCGTTGAAGATGTTAAGACTGATTCCAGAACAAAGAAATTTAATCTGGCGGAGCCTAAGTATCGGTTTTCAAACCGAAGGAGGCCGGGCTTCTCTATTTCCTTTTCATGGGACGATTATCAAGTGCGAATGGAAGGGAAGTCTATTCATTGTTTTAACTCTAAATTCGGTTCTTTGTTGAAGGTAAGAGTAGTAATTGAACCAAGAAAAGATATTGAGAGTAATAATGTGTGTGAAGAAGAGGGGTTAAGCGAATCTTCTAGATTGGAGAAAATAATTCAGAATGTAGTGATGAGTGACTACAAGATGGAGTTGAATGATCAAGTCAAGGGGAGTACTAAAATGGAGTTTTCGGTTGAGTGCAGGGAAGGAGGTGAGGAAGGTGAAGATGGGAGTAGTATAGTAGGTAGGCAGCATCATAATGCCAAGAGCGAAATGGATGTTGATATCTGTATGAGTTCTTCGCTAAATTTAAGAGGGAGGCGTCAATCGAAGCTCTCTTTTTCAGCAAGAAGATCGAAGACAACTTGTCCCCGTACGCAAGTGAAAAATTGTGGTCGACAAATAAGTTCTAGGGGTAAGGCCAGTTTTTGTGTATAATTGTTCTTCTGCTTGCAAGTGGAGCGTTGGTAGGAAAAGAAAGGAATTACTTCCTCCATCAGGTTTCTACAACCGGCCAAGGAAAAAGCGTTGTTATCGTTGTCATGTTACTAGTTTTGAGTCTTGTAGTGTTTCCTGTAATATTAACTCGCTTTGTAATGCTTGTAGTGGTACTCGTAATGTAACCCACGAAATAGCTGGTAGCCAGGAGTAGTGGGGATGTGTCTGTTTTTTTCTTTTCTTTGTTTGTACTTGTTGTCAAAAAAAAAATTATATATATATTCTTTCTTTATGTAATATGAAAGCAGTGAGTTCTATTTTTTTTATACCTATTTGGCTAATTAGTCTTTGATCTTATCTCAACTAATTTATCAACATTCACATGTATGAAAAAATAATTACCTATAGATTTATTATGATCAACTAGCCAAATTGATTAATAATTAACCCTATAAATAAGAAAAGTAGGTGGTAAGTCCTTGTCTTATCTGCCAGTCATATAAACTACAAATAATCAAGTTGGGTATTAGGAGTAATATAAAATAGCAACCTAAAGTCACAAGCAAGTTCGTGGAACCATCCCATCGAAACTCCCCATATTTTCCCCCAAGTTTCTTCCCAAAATCCTTTGGGATAAGTTATAATAATTAAGAATACGTCACTCCTTTGGAAGCAGTGAGAAAAAGTTTACAATGCAACATGTTATACTAGCGTTTTTTATAACTTCTGATACCTATTTGCATCCAGTGCACTTGAAAATATGTTACGTTTATTTACTACTAGTTTTGAAGCCCGTGCGTTACATGAGTTATTGTTTATTTTATTTTTGCAAATTTTTTGTTAACATTGTTGATTTTTTGTTGCTGTGAAATGAGATTTTTCAACACAATTGTATTTATATAATTTCTCCATTCTTTTTCTATTGCAACAATTACCACTTTGGGTGGTTTCATCTATTGGAATCATTTCACTTTTGGTACAAAAAACAATTATAGTGGACAACATCGCCTTTACTTTATGTTAATAAAACCATCATTAATTACTCAAATTGCCTCATAAAGTTGTGTTTACTTTATTAAGAATTTAAATTACTTATCCTCTACTCTAGTTTAACCCTCTATGCTAAACTACCCTTTCTTATTTTCTTACAAACCATGCCCAAACCCATTGTTGCAGTAGAAAAAGACAGAGAAAGTATTCGTCGTTATACTCTAATTTCTAAATTTGTTATTGTGATATATAAATTTTATATTTTTAATGTTCAGTTGAATATTATTGCTAAGTCTATTATTAAATAGTATCCCAATAATTGGTATGACTAACAATAGCTAACACATGTTTAAAATGAAAAAAACCCGAATGATACTTTAAGAAAGTAAGGGTAAAAATTTAATAGATACATGACAGAAAGAATAGAGAAAAAATATGAGTGTCAGCCACAACTTCAACTTTTAATTATTAGCACATAAACACTAACGCATATAGAATATAAGATGGGAAAAGCAAAAAAGAAGATCATAATGATGGTATCATGAATAAATTAAATTAAATATAAACTAACCTCTATTAATAATCGAAAATACTACTTAAGAGAAAAAAAAATATCTTCATCAATCATGACCATATCAAGACTTATCAAACTTCCCCTTTTTTATGATATGCGACCTCAAATAGTCTAGAAACTCGAACCTTGATTTCCCAATTAGTTTTAGTAGAATTAAGTTCATTGAGAAAAGAATAGGATCTGACATATAGATATATGAAAAAGAAAAACATAAATAATTAGTTAGACAACAAATATTCTAGGAATAAAAATAATTAGTAAATTGCATAATACCTGTCGTTGACAAACTTTCATTTGATTCTTCATGTAATGTCATCATGGTATGATATAGGTTCAAAACTATATGTATGTATTTTTTATCTTTATATAACTCAATTTTTAAAAGTATGATTTTGAAAGACATAATTGCTATTATTACATATAATATGCTATTTTTATAGTTGATTTTATATGTATTTAAAATAAATAATAAATAATACGTTATTGTTTATCTAAATAAATATATTTTCATAAGTTGTGAAACTATATTGTATATGGAACTTATTTCGAAACATATTTCAAGCACTCTCCGATGGTAAAAAAAATATAATATTGCGAATTATGTAGCAAAAGCTATATTCAATTTACATAGTTAATTGAATAATTTAGGTTGTTTATTCAAAACCAGAGTGTAATTTTCACTTATGAAAAACACCTTATATGTATTTATATCTATGTTAAACACTATTTTTTTAAAAAAATAAAAAATAAAAAGAATGACATGTCATGCTTAGGTGGAGCTCTCTATAATATTCTAAGGTTGTTTTTGTAAAATCATACTCTATTTTTTTCATCATATCGCTATAGATTTTAATTTTTGTTGTAACAACAAAATTTCCTTAATAATTTTTGTTGGAATACTAAATTGTTTTGGTTCAGTTGAGTAAGGCTAGTGTTTGGATCCTCTAGAATACTAAAAGAACTTTACAATGTAGAGTTTGAGCAATATCAACTATTGAATAAAAAATCAATAGCTCATACATTATCTTTCCAAAACCCACTCTATTTTCTCTCATCAAAATCGACCCCCTTATTTCCCCCCTTTCACCAATACACGCCCTTGATTTTAAAATGTATGGTTCATATATAACTCTACCTTGTAGAATTTTATTAAAACTCTAGAGGATCCGGACTCGTAAGACTGAGGTTTTGAAACCTCTGTTTTTCTTTTTTTGTCTTTTCACTTGGAATCTTGAAACTATTCATACTTAGAGAGAATCTTCTCGATTTTTTCCAATTTATAAGAAAAAATATGGTTGTGTGAGATCTTGTTTGATTCGTCTCAATTAGTACTTTATTAATATTCAATCGTTATAATTTTTAATAATATACAATGAAAGATATTTAAGTTCAAAGATGTGCATTAGGAGACGCGCACAGGAAAGTGAGAAAGATAAAAAAAAACAGAGGGAGTATGTTTAATCCTGTAAATTGAACCTATGATAAAATGTTATAGTCACATACAATACACTATAGTTATAACTATTATTATATTTGTCTAAAAGAAAGACTAAATAATGCCTTACCATTCATCTAATTAAATATATTTTTATGAGTTGTTAAACTATATTGTAAATGGATCTTATATTGTAAATGGATCTTATTTTGAAGTATATTTCAAGCACTATCAAATGGTAAAAAATTATAATGTTTTGAATTAGGTAGCAAAAGTTATATTCAATTTATATAATATAATAATTTAGGTTGTTTATTCAAAACGAAACTCTAATTTCTTGCTATCACTAGTAGAATAAATGCTTATTGCTGCGGTCATTAAGTGGCCTATTGCGGCGGTTTGATGATCGCTAAACAATTAAGGGCAAAGAATAGGTAATTAAACTATTGGCTCGCGGTTTTAAACCGGCAAAGAATATTAAAACATATTGTTGCGGTTTCTGGGCAAAACCGCAGCAATATGTACATTTTTTCATTATTTAAATAAACCATATTGCTGCGGTTTCTGTGACAAACCGCAGCAATATATATATTTTTTATTATAAAAAAGCAGTATATTGCTGCGGTTTCTTGGACAAACCGCAGCAATATACTGCATTTTTTTAAAAAAAAAAAATTATTTTATATTAACGTATGTTCCACCAACCTCATGCAAGAAGCAGAATGCAGCAAGCAGAATATTTTCTACATAAATTTCGACAGAGCTCCGTTTGTAAATTGGATAAACCCATAATTGGGAATTAACCTGTACAATATTATATGCAACAACCATCCATCCATCATCCAAAATTTATCCAACATCCATCCATCATCCAAAATTTATCCAACATCCATCCATCATCCAAAATTCATCCAACAAACAACATCTAATCCAAAATTCATCCAACATCCATCCAACTTCCACGCACAATCCAAATTCCAAGTTTAACAAGAAATAAATACGATTCAATCCAACATAGATATCATACGAATCCAACATATATATATATATATATATATATATATATATATATATATATATATATATATATATATATATATATATATATATATATATATATATATATATATATATATATATATATATATATATATATATATATATATATATATATATATATATATATATATATATATATATCATGAAATCCAAGTCAATACGATAATGTTGGTTGGTACAAGTTGCACTAAATTATATTCGTTGTAAGAGAAGCAAAGAAAATTAACATTAACTAACCTATGCAATGCAATTATCAATAAAGTATCTTGTCCACTTATTTTTCACCTCATTGATTTGATCTTCAGTATAAGGATCGCGGGTAAAGGTACTAGCAACCTGAAAATAATTCACCAAAGTTAGCTTTCAATAGTTAAATATGTAAAATATGACATGAATAATAAGTGAACAAAAAACTTACTTCATCGAAATCCTCCGAACCAGAATATAAAGTGAGTACGTCAAAAATGTTGCGCATGACAAAATAACCGCACTCCGTGCCTCCTTGTTGTTGTGGGCACTTTAACGAAAGTCTTAAGAAAATGAGGAAATTTATCGTATAATGAGAATGACATAACATATGCTTTTAATTGAATAAAATAAGTCTAATATACCTTAACACATCTCCAAATAAGCTTGTTGTGACGAACTTCGTTGCCGCTCATCCGAAACCTCCTAAAAGCACTACATAAAACAAAATCAAATGAGTTACACTTTACTTGCTTTATATTATAATTTAAATTCATTTAAAAATATCAAAACGATCAACTTACGCTATCATAGGCGGTCTAATCTTTAACTTCCGCTCCTTGTGATAGCTAGCGGAATCGAAGACATAAATTCTCCCGAGGTTGGGACGTATGACAAGGAGCATCCAATGACGGCTATTGCAAGATTGAATAATAATAATTACTTAAAAAATTCATTGGTCAAACAACAATCAATATTTGTAATACTATTAAGATAGAATATTACTCTTGAAAGATTGGCGCGAAGATGATACTAGCACCAACAACGACGGATCCAGTCAAAGCACACTGAATGTAAGTCGTTATATTCTCCAATGCATGCACATCCGCGGTACTCTCCGGGCACATCCAACAAACTTGAACAACGGCCCCAAATCCATCCAAGTCGAGCTATGGTTGCCCTAAAAAAAAATAGACAATCAGTAAATTTTATGTGGAAAATACAACTATCATACAATCAAATGTAAAAAAAAAAATCATAACTTTGATTATTGTTACCTCATGTACACTTGGATAATAGAAATATTAAGCATCTCCCCTTTCAGGAACTGAGCAATATCCTCCTTGGTCAGATAAGCGGTGGCATATTCTGAATAATGGAACAATGAGATCGGCAAGGTTACAGCAACGGTATCATCGTCTGCGACGGCAAGGGCAAACGTATCTGCTAACTCCTTACAGTCTTCAGTGAGGATTCCAAGAACGATACATCATCGACAACCGGACTATAACGAGTAGCCGAACCTATTGAAAAGCTCGGCTAGAACATCTAACTGCCTCCCCCGAAATCCCCTTTTGTTTTTTAGGTGTCGGTGTAATCTAATAATAATTTTTGAGAACGCGCATAAGATTATGTAATTTTTACATTTAATCCTATTATTTTTACAAAAATGGATAAAATTTGAACAATTACCTCATCACCTAATATTTGCACTAAATTTTTGGCCATTGCACCCACGTACCCAAAGCAGTTCACGTAGTGTCGATTTCATATGCAAGGGACGGGGACGAGGTAGTGGCAAATGACCATACTTCTCTACAAAACGATGAATTTTCACTCGAAGGTGATCATTCATCATCCTAGACCCATGAACTGTAGTGGTCTCATCAAAAGCATAAGAATGTGCATCTGCCACTAGACAAGTCTTTCCACTAGTTGGATCTATCAAATACAATCGATCGGGAGTCTCGTCCTAACAATAACATAAAGTTCTAAATATATAAGATAATTATTTGTATAAAGCACATGTATATATGATAATTATTTGTATAAAGCACATGTATATATGATAAATATATGTACCTTCGAATGAGGAGAATGAGTGTCGGAAAATCCAGATAGTGGAGTACGTAGCTGAGTGGGCTGTGAAGTAGATGGCCCAGCAGATGGTGAAGCAGCTGATGGAACAAATGGCGGAAAAGGTAGCTGAGTAGGCTGAAAAGTAGCTGGCCTAGTAGATGGTGAAGCAGCTGATGGAACAAATGGCGGAAAAGGTAGCTGAGTAGGCTGAAAAGTAGCTGGCCCAGAAGATGCCGAGGTGTGATGGAACAAATGGCGGAAAAGGTAGTCGAGTGGGTGGTGAAAGCAGTGGCCCGAAGATCTTTGAAGCGGGTGATGGAACAAATGGTGCAACAAATGGTGGAGTAGGTAGGCGAGTGGGGCACGTGAAAGCGCCACATTTCCGCATATATGTTGCAATGTCAGTTCTCCACCTTTCAGCCATTTTCTGCATGAATGCTTCCTCTTGTTCCTGACTCGAGCTCCAATAGTTCCTAGGAGGTGGAAGACCAAAAGCCTTCCTATAGCCAACATTGTAGCCTCCAAAACCATAACAACGACCCGAGTGATCCGGGCTTCTCTCCAAGAGCCATAAAAAGGGCGTCTTTGTTACGTCTACGGAGTGAACTCACCCTTGGCTTGCTTCTCCTTGTACTCCAACTGCCCAAAAAAAAGTTCCAAATAACAAAAATGTATTTAATAAATAAAAAACATATATATGTCAAACTAAAAATTATAGTGATATACATACGTATTTGTCAGCTGCAATCTTTGTTTCCTCAATCTGGAATAAATCGTTGTTTAGTGACTGGATCCTTCTTATGCATCGCGCACCACCAGTCATCACCCCGAGTAACATGAGAGGACACCGAGGAGGATGGTGTACTAGATGATGATCTCCGAGAATCAAAACTAGGTGGACAAAAGTTTTCCGCTTCCACAACTCTCTAGCATCCCCATAGTTCCTTTGACCTAAGTGGTGATGATGTGTATTCTTTTTTGCACTCTCGAGCGCCTTTTCTCGCTTTTTCTACAATAAAAAACACATTAAGTTAGTAGAATATAATTTAATTTAATAAAACCAAGTTAATTTGATTATAAACTTACTACAGCCACATCTGACGTCATAGCCTCTTTGAAGGTAAGTCAATCCTCCATCTTGATGTGCTTGTATACTTCTGGCGGAGTATCACCTAGCTTCTCCTTCTTTGACTCGACTCGGTCATTGTGATCCAACCAGATACCAATTTGCTCTTGAAATCCCTCCATCTAGAGTTCACAGCAGTCAAGTAGTGCCTCTTATAGCTTATCTCGTCCGGAAGGTGAAACATATTCTGTTTTCCATCATAAACAAATAAATAAGCACGTTAGCTCAACATTAGAACAATATATCCCAAAATTGTAAATGAAACATATCTTACCATAGTGTCTGTCCACATCAAATCCAACAAGGTAGGAGAAATGTTTTTCCATTTTCAATTGATGTTAAGCCTGCGTATAGAAAGACCGACCCAAATGCCATACTTGGCTCGCCACGTGCCTAATAGAAAAAACAATTAGAAATCCAAACATTAAATCGTAAGCATGATAAATTATAACTATCTTACAATCAATAATTACCTGTTGGTCTCCCCAATTTATCAAACTGTAAGAACATATCTTCTGTGTTGTGGAGATTCATCGTGGGACCTCTTCTACTCTTTCTAGATGCCTTTGTCTTCCCACCTGACTTCTTCCCCCTCCCTTGTGCACCATAATATGCACTGGTCTGACGAGGATCTAAGAATCAAAATAAGAAAACTAAATTAGACAACGAACAAATAAATGACATATTCAATATTACAATAATCGCGAACCTGAGGGGGGTGGCTGACGTGGATCAGATGTCACCTCAATGTCAAGTAAATCATTTCTATCAGCTTCTACTTCCATTCTTTCCATCCAATCATCAAACGCATCTGCAGCACGATCACTTTCTCCTCCCCTGGTCAGCCTCCTTTTCCGGGTGAAATGGTGCATCGGAATCCACTGACTGATCGCCCGAACCGTCACTAGCCATATCTGTACCATATACATAGATCCAGCAAAAAGTGTTAACAAAATTTAAAACAATATATATCAACACATTATTGTAATGAAATCTATTATAAGTACATCAATTTATAATTCAAATTACTCATATAGAACATTTTTTACCTTTAATTTTGGTCAATAGGTTGCTCGATGACCGTTATACCTTCTTGGTGATCCATTCGCATGTAACTATTTTCAGTATCAGAAACATCCATCATATCATCACTTGGGATTGAGAAAGGGGGGATATCATCAAACTTATCATATTCTTCTTCATCGTCAACATCACCTACTCCTAAAATTCGCCTTTTACCATTAACAATAATGCACCACTGAGTGTCTGCAGGATCAGATACATAAAACACTTGTTTTGCTTGTGATGCGAGGATAAAAGGTTCTTCAGTGTCACGCAGATGACTCATATCGACTAAAGTAAAACCACACTCATCCGTTCGCAAACCACGTCTATTATCCGCCCACTTGCATTGAAAAATAGGCACAGTGAAGTCACAATAATCGAGCTCCCATATTTCGTGAATGATCCCATAATATGATTGTTTAGCATCAATCGGAGTTTTATCCTTTGCACTCGCATACTCCCTAGATGATGCAACCATTGAAACCCCACAATTCCGTACCACCTTTGATTTCTTGTCCCGACGTTCGGTGTAAAAGGTATATCCATTGATATCATACCCCTCATACGATATAAAGCGTCACGTGGACCATATGCCAACCACTTAATTGTATCGGGAACATGATGGTCGTTTGCGAGACAATTCACCAATTACTTTATTGTGGAACCAATCAATGAAAGACCTATTATGCTCATTCATCAACGCCCTCTCCCCTTTTGACGGGTTTTTGTGGCGCAATTCACGCATATGTCTCTCTAAGTATGGATTAACTTCAGTAACATGGTGCACCACGAACAGATGAGCTTTATTCAACTCACTCAATGAAGGCGAAATATGTCGCATTCCGACACCACCCTTGCCTTCTAACCTTCCCTCGTGTCTGGACTTTGGAAGACCTATCGTCACGACCTTAGCAAAATAAGAAGAACAATATCCTCCAACCTCTTCGGCAATTGTTCCTTGAATAATACTCGCCTCTGGTCTTGCTGGGTTCCTCACTTTCTTTTTCAAAGAACCCATATGTCTCTCAAAAGGGTATGCCCATCTTAAAAACACGGGACCACACGGTTTAATCTCTCTTACCAAATGAAGGACTAAGTGAACCATAATGTCAAAAAAAAGGTGGAAAATACATCTCAAATTGACAAAGTGTTATCACCACCTCATTTTGCAAAGCATCCAACTTATCGGGGGTCAAGTACCTTGTTTCATATGGTATTGAAAAATGAACACAACCTCGTGATGGCAAGCCTGACATGTTTTGGAAGAATCCCGCGTATTGCAATCGGCAAAAACACTTGCATCAACACATGACAGTCATGGGACTTCAGCCCAATTAATTTCAGATCAATCAAAGAAACAAGTCTTCTCATGTTAGATGAGTATCCAAAGTGGGAACCTTAATACAGTATAAACACTCACGGAACAATCGTTTCTCTTGCCTAGACAATGTATAACAAGGCGGGAGGCAAATATGTTGTTGTTCCCTTTCCTTTCTTAACTTTTTCCTTAACCTTTGGCCATAAATTAGGCCGAATCTTCAATTTCTCCATATCTCTCGCGAACCTTCGGATCATCCTTAGTTTTTCCCGGCATATTCAACGAGTACCAATAATTGCCTCACAAACATTTTTTCAATGTGCATTACATCGAGACAATGTCTAATCG
Organism: Beta corolliflora; assembly: GCA_947648045.1. Taxonomy (NCBI): domain Eukaryota; kingdom Viridiplantae; phylum Streptophyta; class Magnoliopsida; order Caryophyllales; family Amaranthaceae; genus Beta; species Beta corolliflora. The sequence continues at coordinate 282,174 of CANSZD010003847.1, forward strand.
GTAAGTATTTCCAAGAAGGAAGTCTCGGGAATATAGACTCTTTTTTCCAAATGACACCATCGTCTTCCGAAGGTTTAACCCCTTACCAAATATTGTGCCCATCCCCTTAACACGATTATAAAACTTCTTTTCCTGGCCAACGGTCTAGGAGCTGGAGCATTTTCAACTAACCCGTTAAATGGTGCTTTTTTCTTTCGATATGGATGAGAATTATGTAGGAATTGCCTATTAATGATATAGACATGTTTCCCACAATGTGGCAAATGTGTAGCCTCCATACCATTCTCACAAATGGGACATGCCTTTTTTCCTTTGACTTTATACCCCGACAAATTGCCATAAGCAGGATAATCATTTATAGTACATAATAGCATAGGCGAAGCCTGAAATCTTCATTGGAATACGCATCAAATACCATAACACCTTCATCCCACATCTTTTTGAGATCTTCGATGAGAGGTGCAAGATAGATGTCTATATCATTTCCTACTGTTTAGGCCCGAAATTAAGAGAGACAACATAATATACTTCCGCTTCATGCAGAACCATGGAGGAAGATTGTATATCACTAACAGAACAGGCCAAGTACTATGTTGACTACTCAAACTACCGTAAGGGTTCATTCCGTCCGTACACAATAATTCCCGATATCTGGAATCTATAGCCTTCCATTGAGGAGAATCTGTTGGATGCCTAAGCATCCCATCTTTCTTTCTCCGATCAGCATGCCATCTTAGGTTCTTTGCATCTTCTTTGATAGAAAAGAGCCTCCTAAACCTTGGCACAATTGGAAGATACCACAACACTTTCGCAGAAGGACCTGTATTGCCCGGCCCAGACTCAACCCCATCCGGCAATTTATAGCGGGACTTACCACACCTCGGGCATTCATAAAGGTCTGCATTCTCATTTCGATACAACACGCAATCATTCGGACATGCATCAATCCGCTCATATTCTAAACCCAAAGGACACATTAATTTTTTGGCATAGTAGGTGGATTTTGGTAATAAATTACCCTCAGGAAACATATCTTGTAAAGCTTCTAAGAGTTCTGTGAAGCCTATATCAGTCAAATTATGTTTCGCTTTGATGTTGAAAAGGGTTAAAACCCCACTCAATTGAGTGTATTTTGTACACCCTGGATAAAGGGGTTTCCCAGCATCTTCAGACAAACTGTCAAACACTCGTGGCCGCTCATTAAAATGGTAACGGGCCCCTTCCAACATCTCGCCTAATCGATCATCACCAAACTCTTCATCCTCAGTGTCATTATTATCTCCGTGGTCATTTTCATTACCTACAACATCATCACCTTCAATCCTAACATGATCTTCAATCACAACTTCATTCTCAGCCCCAACATTCAACATATCAATCTCTAATGAGTTACTAGTGCCATCATCAACAATAACCCTATTCTGAGTATATTTTCCCTTCTCACCATGCCATAACCAAATATAATACTCAGCTCTAAATCCTCGACGAATAATATGATCTCTTATTAACCTAATATCAGAAATCGTATTCACATTGTAGCAATCAACACATGGACAATATATCTCATCCTCGCAAGTAAGTTGTTGATGCTCTACAGCACGTTTACAAAACTCATTCACACCTTGTACGAACTCCAACGTATTCCGCTTTCCATACATCCAACTTCGATCCATTTCTAAAAAACCCCACACATATATACATACATAAAAAATTATTATCAATTAAAAAATTCACATAAATATAACACAACAAACTAATATTCAATGCATGCTTCCATTGGGTCCTTATCACTCCAACCTAACCCATCCTTAAACGTCCCATCCCACTAGTGAATGATGTATCATCTTTGATTCTAAGTAAAATTCGGCAGCATTTCCCTTCAGTTCTCCAAGTACACGATGAAGATAATTGCTTATCTTATATGCACCCGGAGAACAAATTAGGGAAATGATTAACTGTATTTCACTTAGAATCAAAGAATCAACACACATTCACTACCTAAGTGAGATGTGACGTTTAAGAAACGATCCCAAAACGGGGACTATTCAAGACTTACTCCTAATGAGTAAATCTTGAACGGGTATCTAGGCATTATGATGTACATAAAAACAATCGCATTCAAGCGATTCCAAGTCATCACCAAACAACAAATACCAAACCATTCCTTAGATTTCCCTTCCCCTCCCATTGGTGAGTCTATCAATATGAAGGCATTGCAAAAACAATCGCATTATACATACAAACAATCGCATTTAAGCGATTTCAAGTCATCACCAAACAACAAATACCAAACCATGCCTTAGATTTCCCTTCCCCTTCCCATTGGTGAGTCTATTAATATGAAGGCATTGCAAAAATAATCCCATTATACATATCACTTCAAATAATTCACCAAACTTATGCAAAAACAATCCCGTATAACATTCTAGGGCATACAAAAACTTAAGCAAAATCATCACAAAATTAGTTTTTAATCCTTAAATCTTATAACTAATCATATATATATATATTATATTGAGCATTTTTAACTACTATTTAAGCCAAATTTTTTATTAAAGCACTATTAAAAAAGAAAATTGAAAATTAATAAGAAATAATGAAAAACTAACCTTTTATGACAAGGGGAAGGTGGCGCTGGCGGGTGTGAGACGGAGTAGGGAGTGGGGCGAAGACCCGTCGGTGGAAAAGAAGGCCGAAACCCGTCGGTGGTGGTGAAAATCGCACCAAAGAGGGACGAAAACCGCACCAAAGAGGGGCGAAAACCGGCCGAAAACCGCACCAAAGAGGGCCGAAAACCGCCGGAAAAACGGGTAATGTGACCCTTGTCGCCGGAAATCGAAACCTTGTCGCCGGAAACCGAAACCTTGTCGCCGGAAAATGGAACCTTTTCGCCGGAAATTGTAAAAGAGTGAGAGAGTGTGAGAGTAGAGAGAGAGAGAGAGTGAGAGTAGAGAGAGAGAGTCGAGAGAAACAGTGAAGCAAAAAAAAACCCGTGTTTTTCCAGATCTGGGCACAGATATTGCTGCGGTTTCCGCCGAAACCATGAACAATATATTAAAATAATATTTTTTTAATATTATTTTAATATATTGCTGCGGATTCTGTCGAGGATCCGCAGCAATATCATCGCCCCTGCATCCGGGAATACAATATTCCAAATTTTTAAACATATTGCAGCAATATCGATTTCCCGCCTAAACCCTCCCCTTCCCCTGCTGAATCTGGGTAGAATCCCCAACCCATAACAAAAATGGGAGCCAACAACGACCCAACAACGAACCCAGCAAAACTCGACGATTCCACCGGCGAAATCAAACCCAACCTCCTCCCGTTCTCTGTTTTCGTCTGCCCAAAACCGAACCCCTCCCCTCTGTTTTCGAATTTCTGGGCTACGAGGGGGGGGAGTTTTCGAATTTCAAGGGGATTTCGACGGTGAACGAAGAGGGGTAAGGGATTTCGACGGTGAACGAAGAGGGGGTGGGGGATTTCGACGGTGAACGAAGAAGGGGTAGGGGATTTCAATGGTGAACAAAGATGGTGTGGGGGAGGGGGGAGGGGAGGGGGAGATCGACGGGGAAGGGGAAGGGGGAGATTGACGGGGAAAGGGAAGGGGCTGCGGTGGTGGAGTGGAGGGAGGAGGGGGTGGGGGATGGGGTGGGGTGGGGGTGGGGTGGAGGGGGGAAGGGTGGTGGGTGGGTGGGTTAGGGTTTGGGGGAGGGAGGATGGGTTAGGGTTTAGGATTAGGGTTATAATTAGGGTTAGGGTTAGGTTTAGGGTATTAGGATTTTGGGGTTAGTGGTTAATGGTGGCACAATCGTAAATGAAGCTAACCGTGAGTTAACGGCAGTTAGCAAAAGGGTATATGGTGAACGTTTTCGAAAACTCAGGGGTATATGGTGAATTTTTGAAACATTGAGGGTATATGGTGAATTTCTTGATTTGTCAGGGGTATATGGTGAAATAACCGTTATTTATATACTAGTATTGGGACCCGGGAAAATGCCCCGGCTTTTTCGTGAAGAAGAGGTAGAGTTTTTAAATATTTACCCCCCTATTTTTTGCTGTTCTTTTTGTTTGACATAGAATAACTAAAAGTTGTAATATGATTTTGTCATTATCTTTGACGTTGGTTTCTAATTTATATGTCATGAAAAAACTCATTATATCATTCAGAAACATACTATATCATGCAGAAACTACATCATTTTTGAACAATTCACTATATCATTTAGACATTCACTATATTATGCAGAAACTCATTATGATTCAAACATTCACTCTATCATGCAGAAACTACATATTATATATTAAAACACATGTCACGATATACTACACAACCTACTTCAAATCTAAATATTCACACGAACAATTGGTACTGAGTCGTCTAAACTAAGATGATCGCTGAATGTTTTACCAATTTCTCCCCATAGTGTTACGACAAAGTTTTGTCCACTGCAATATAATTAATCATTTAAAGACCTAGAATAATATTTCTATAAAACTACGAATAATAACGGTATTCTTTATGAAATAATGAACATTAACTTTGTATGCTCCAATGTGATTTCCCTTGGTACAGTTCTTGCTCGCCGTGTCAGTCATCCAATAGCCCGTAGTTGTCCTATTATATTTGCATGAGGGATATAATAATATATATAAAGTACATATAATAATTATTATTATTACTAAAGATAAGTTGTAACATGTACTTAAATACAAAGGCTATATAATGAAGAAATAGGAGTACTTGTGAGTTGCACAATTGAGTCACATCGTTTTTGAATCAACTCATAGTCTCCCAACTGAAACTTGTGTCTAGGAATTTTGGGTTTGTTTTCATCTAGAGTTTGAACAGAGGTTGAGAAGTTGAAATATATCATGTATGTTTATTTGTGACAGTTCTATACTCTTCTTTGTTGGTTGTCACATAAAAGTTTCTAATTATGTAGATGTTCTCCTCCTTCAGCGTGCGTTTGTAGTCTGATGCGTCATCTCCTCTTATAGAGCCTTGAATGTGATTTCCCTATTTTAGTAGACCATTTAGTTTGCAAGGTTAGATCAAAATATAACAAAAAAAGATAATGTGTTAATTGTATAGTGGGGCTTACTTCCTCATCTGCAAGTATTGTTTCAACACCAATAAAATTGTTGGTTTTCGGGTTTATTGCATCCCACATTCTGGTGACCCTAACTTTCAGAGTCCAATCTTGCCTTTCTTTGCTCAAATCCTTGATCAGATTGTACCTGATTGGTTCAATTGATATCCTTGACCTTTTTATTTGTAATAGCATAGCACATAAGTTTATTTTTTGTTCCAATGCTTAAGTCATCAGATACGTTCTAGACCAATGAAAAGTTAACAGAGAAAGTTCAAGATAAAACTTATCTTTCTTTAGTACTCATTGTGTTTACAAATCAAATTAAACCACTTGTCATATAAATATGAAACAATTTGTTAAATTATGAAGGATTGGTAATATTGCTACGGTGTGTTGCTAAGCTAAGGTATGTTGCTGCGGTGCCCTTCAATCCTCAATAGATCAACATGATTAACAATATCAACCCTCTTTCTAATATGTTGACCATGTCCCATCTTATCCAACATTCATGTTTGGAGGAGTCGAGTGATGCATCATTTGTTTCTTATGAAAGGAAAATAAAATATGAGGAGTATATTTATTAGAAACCGTACCTTGGGCAAAAACTCGATGTGCAAAGTTGATCGCTAAAAATCTATAATATTTAGTTCATGTAATTAGTCAATATTTCCTTTTGTACGTTACTTTACTATAAATTTTAAATATAGTATAAATGAATCTTATTTTAAAGTACTTTTTAAACACTTTCCAATGGTATAAAAATTGTAATTTTACGAACTATATATTAAAAGTTATAATCAATTTACTATATTTAAGTTTTTCATTGTGAACCCAACTTTATTTAATCTTATCCTAAACTCTATTTGTATTTTAATCAATTTAGAACTCTATTTATATTTAAAAAAATGACATGACACTTAATAAGCGCGACAAATGGCGTAATGAGGACGGCAAATGTCGCGACCTTATGCGTTACTTTAATATAAAATTTTAAATATAGTATAAATGGATCTTATTTTAAAGTACTTTTAAAACACTTTCCAATGGTACAAAAATTTATAATTTTACGAACTATATATTAAAAGTTATAATCAATTTACTATAATTAAGTTATTTCATTGTGAACCCAACTCTGTTTATTCTTATCCTAAACTCTATTTTTATTTTAATCAATTTAGAACTCTATTTATATTAAAAAAAAATTTGACATGACACTTAGTGAGCGCGACAAATGGCATCCACTGAAGACGTCAAATGTTTTAACTATAGTATAAATGAATCTTATTTTAAAGTACTTTTTAAACACTTTCCAATGGTATAAAATTGTAATTTTACGAACTGTATATTAAAAGTTATAATCAATTTACTATATTTAAGTTTTTCATTGTGAACCCAACTCTATTTAATCTTATCCTAAACTCTATTTGTATTTTAATCAATTTAGAACTCTATTTATATTAAAAAAAAATGACATGACACTTAATGAGCGCGACAAATGGCGTAATGAGGACGGCAAATGTCGCGACCTTATACGTTACTTTAATATAAAATTTTAAATATAGTATAAATGGATCTTATTTTAAAGTACTTTTTAAACACTTTCCAATGGTACAAAAATTATAATTTTACGAACTATATATTAAAAGTTATAATCAATTTACTATATTTAAGTTTTTGCATTGTGAACCCAACTTTATTTATTCTTATCCTAAACTCTATTTTTATTTTAATCAATTTAGAACTCTATTTATCTCTATTATATAAGGCAACTCTTGAGGCCTTGGTGTCCACCTAAACTACCCAAATTACCCCCACAACAAAACAAAATTACATAATTCACCATATTTTAAATTTAAAAGGAAAAACTAAAAAAAAAAGAGGGGGGACGGATCATAAAGATACGTCAGTTTCTAAATTTCAACAACCACTTTAACTCAACTTCGCCAATTTTATAGAGACAAAAAATAGAAAAAAATAAAAAAAAATGAGATTACACGACAGTTCCTTCATCAACTGCAAAATACATAACTTCATCACCAGTAACCACCATCCACCTTAACAAGTGATATCTTCCCCTTTCTCCCTTACATCATCTACAAAATCTCCTTCCATTATATGCAAAATACAACAAAAGAACAAATCCGTTTGAGACTAATATCTGGTAATAAACATGAAAAACATAATCCTTACACAATTTTTAATTTATAAGTACAACATTTATTTGATGGTGTGATTTCTTTTTAGGGTGCCATATTTGACCAGCATTGTGATGGAATCACATATCCCACAACCAAAGAAGCAAAAAGAGCAACTGCAAGTCCGCAAGTTTAAGTAGCAAAACAGTCAAAAGGTACTTCTAATTTCGTAATTTATTTACATCCTGATGAGTATGCTATAATAGGAAATATAATTAATTTAAGTTGCTAAGTATATGCTTTCGCACGCATTGCGTGCATATAAGACTAGTTTATATTAAAAAAAAATGACATGACACTTAGTGAGCGCGACAAATGGCGTCCAGTGAGGATGCCAAATGTCGATGCTCAGTGAGATGACTTTTTGTCTTCCGCTTTTTTATATATATATATATATATATATATATATATATATATATATATATATATATATATATATATATAGGTTTAAGTTCATATGAAAATCATGTAGCTTACTATTAATATGAGCCTACTTTATATCCTATATGAGCATGACACAAAAGAACATTGTGTGACAATATATAAAGATGTAGGTTCTTCCTGCTTTAAAGTGCTTATTAGCGGAACACTGGTGTGATTTTTGAATATTAGAGATTTTTTTTATTCAATAAAATTATCCATGCATATATTATGATCGTATGGAAGACGTACGTATAGATAATACTTTTCACCTGAAACCACAACAAAAAGGAAGAAAATTTGGTTTTCCAAGACAACCATAGATATAAGAGATATTATCCTAGATCGTTGTTTACTTGGAACTTATTGGGAGCAGGAAATGGAGTTTTTTTTTTTTTTTTTTGATGGCAGGAAATGGAGTTCCTCAATTGTCAAAAGGAAATCACTAGAGCACTTTTAAATGGCAGTCAAACAAAAAGAAGGAACTAATTGGTATCCAATTAAGTCTAAGTTCTAAAATTAGCTCTTCTGAGCTAATTGAAGCACATAAATGTATATATTGCCATTGGCAAACAAGAAGCAAATATTTTCTTACAATGTGCATTAAATTTTCTTGCCACCCCAGCTGATCAAAAGCGAATACATAAATATTTCATATCAAATGCCTGTATAAATTTAATAGTTAGTAAAAGGATTTGTCTTGAAAGTATTATTCGTAGCACTGTATGAGAATACAGTGAACGACACTGACAGAGGTTAAGCTTGGAAAACTTGTTGCTTACACTGCTACACACAGCAAAGACGAAGCATTCTTGTGTGCTATATACAGTTGAACCCACTGAACCCACGCTAGATCCGCCCCTGGCTGCTATATATATTCACCAAGTGGGATGCAGAGTTCCATGTCAAGGTTAATGATAATATTTAAGCTCACCTGGGCATGTGTTCTAACAAGTTCCAGATACTTACTGCTGCATCATATAAAAGTTATTAAGAATTTCTTTTGTTCATCTGGATCACCATGTTAATAATTTGAAAGAAACACCTCTTACCGTCTTACTTGGATAACTTTTCAGGTATGCTTTGCACAACTCTCGTTCACCATCAGATGAATCTGCGAATGAACGTATTGTTCATGAATTCTGGTCCTGTTATCTACCAGAAGTCATATAACTCTACAAATAGTCATAGTGCATTAGCAGTGTAGTATTTAGGTATGGGCTATGGCACTTAATCACTAGTTTACTACATGTGCAAGTATGAGTTCAGCTCTCTCATTGCAGGATTAGTCATGTTTATCTTGTGTCTTTGTTAAATAGCAAGTGCAGAAAACTAAGGCAAAACTCATCTGGCTTTACAATTATACGAGCCTACTTTATATCCTATTAGCACAACACAAAAGAACGTAAGCATTGTGCTACAAGTGACACACAAAGATGCAGGTTCTTTCTACATACGCTTATCTTATTAAACTGAATAGACTCCTTTGGAGACTTTTCTTGTTAAGTTAGTAGTAACAGTGGCGGAGCCACTGTTAGTCATGGTGGGTCACGTGACCCACCATCATCGGAGAAAAAAGTGAAGTTCATTTTTTTTTTTTGCAAAAATGACCGAATTAATATCATGGCTCCTCAGTCCTCATATGTCGAAAGATAGGAAGAAGAGTAAACAAACAAGTTCAAAATGCCATAGTTGAAACTCAAAGAAGAAAAATGTGTTATGTTCTTTTGTTGAGAATCAGGGAGGCAGGGAGTATGAGGAGAGAGAAAAAAAATGTTGGTCAAGAAAGAGGTGGGAAGTGGGGCTAGGTGGTTAGCAATAGGCAATAGCACGTGGGATTTGTAAGGCCCAAAGAGTCATAGTTTCTCTCTTTATTTTTATTTTGTTTTTGAATATATTTATAATGTAAGTATTACATATAGTTATTTGGAAGTTCTTACATTACCCCTAACAATACCACGTGGGATTTGTAATTTTTGTTGTTTTTTTTTTGTAAAATTTTTTAAGTAGTAGGCTTTTAAAAGTAGATTTAAAATATTAGATTAAATAAAAGTAAAGTTACTTTTTAACAGTGGTCTTCTTTGGAGGAAGAACTTGACTCTTTTTACACAAATAGTTATTGAAGGGTAAAGCTAGCCTTATTTTTCTTTTTTTCATTTAATAACAAAAGAGATGAACATTTAATTCATACAATATCTTTTTAATCTTTCATGTACTTTCTCTTTTTTTACTTGCAACATTAAGTATGACACAAGAATTAAGGAAATGAGAGAAATAATAGGAGACAAAAAGGAACCCTCTTCACGTGCTAGGAGAGAGAAAGAGAAAACATATTGCCAAAAATGTCAATGTTATAAGTGTAAATACAAATTTTAAGTCTGCAAAATAGAATAAAAAAGATGTGCAAAATAGAATCAATTTTCATGATAGTTTAAGTGGATATTTGACTTTAATGGGTCGGCATTTAATAAAATTTATATGCCTACAACAAGTAATATACAACTTCTTAAAATATAAAATGTTGCAAGAAAAATAAAAAGGGAGAAGTAATAACTAAGGGAATTTTTTCTTTATATATAATTAATAAAATATCGTGAAATCATGATACTTATACAAAAATTTAATAGCACTTAAAAAAATTAAAATTAAAATCATGCACGACATTTGCGATGTAGTATGTTATCAACTTATCCGTTCCAAAGTCCGCTACTATTTCCGCAACCGCAATTGAAAACACATTTTGAAACTGTGTTGGTGACCCACCATCCGTAAAATCCTGCATCCGCCACTGAGTAGTAATGTGGTGAGAATTGTTTGACAAAGAATACATCAAGACAGACACAACTCACAAACAAGTTGGAGGAAAGAAGGTTAATTAGTTTTTACTATTCTGCCTTGCATTATTTAAGTGTTATATGGAGACAAAAGACATTTGGAAATAAACACATATCACATAAATTGGTTGAGAACAGCTAGCTCATTCATCCATAGACAAGCTTTTTGATCTCTAACACTTTTATTAAGGTAATATATTCTCTTACCTCAAATCCATTGAAATTGTTATTTTTATCCCCATTTCCTTAAAAGTTTTTTAGAACTACTTATCATGCCACAACGTCCATTTTCTAAGTTCGCATTAGACAGAAAATCATGAGAAATTAATAAAATCAATTATGAAATTTATGAATAATAATATATTTGATAATTGTATCTGACCCAGAGAATAGCCCGGGCCAAAATACTAGCTAATTTACAAATGTCGTGTATTTAACCCCTAATATCACTTTGTAGAGAAAATGTTGAAAATATAAGTACCTATCTTATATGTTTATATAGTCATGTATTAAATTACAAATGAATGTTTTATATTAAATTATAATTGTTATATTGTACTAGTTTATAAACGTTGTATCTAAATATCTGTAATTTACCAAAATACCCCTAGTATACCCCAAATCGATGTACTTCCTCCGTTTCATAATACTCGCTACACTTTCCATTGTGGGAAGTTTCACATTACTTGCTACACTTCCTTTTTGAGCAATAAACTCTCTCTATCTCTCTCCTCTCACATGAGTCCCTTTTCTTTTTACTCTCTACCTCTTTCTTCTCCAAAAATTGCCTAGGAGTCCGTGAATTGAGAAGTGTAGCGAGTAATATGAAACGGATGAAGTATAACATATCTCTATTATATAAGCCAAGGGGGGAGCTATGGTGTCCCCATTTGAAAAGACTATTTAACCCTTAATTTAATAAAAATTATTACCTATTAAGATTTTGAGATTTCCTCAATCATAGCCCTTCCTAATTTAAAATGTATCAAAGGAAGTTCAAAGTAGCTAAAATAAATTGTCATAAAAATATGTGTAGTGAAAGAAAAAGTTTATGATTGAAGAATAAATTAACATAACTAAAGCAATTTTGAAATCAATTACAAAATCAAAGACATAAAATTTTAATTCTACCTAAACTTTGAAATGCAATAACAATACCAACATCCATTAACAAGTCATAAAAATACCAAGAAAACAACTTCTTCATCAAGTAATATTTATATTTTGTATTTACACCACATGATATATAATTAGAACTAATGATGATTGTAAATTACATCCTTCAAAATTACATTTAGATGAAATTTAAGAATAATCGCCAAAATAATCTACGCACGCATCGCGTGCAAAAAAGGCTAGTATGAAATGGGCAAAGCAAACCAATTGCACTTCTCTCGAAAGTTGATCAACATCATTAAATTCATAGTTTCTAGATATTCAGCAGATCATATCTAGTTATCATATTTTACTTAGAACGTATATTTTACAGGCCTTAGTATATTTTACGTTACATAGACCTTAGTATATTTCATTACCTGAAATGCAATCATCTTCGTTAGGATACCATTTAATAATAGACTTAGCTATAATATTCAATTGAAATATTCAATTGAATATTAAAAATATAAAATTTATAATCGCACAACAAATCTAGAAATTAAAGTATAATGAGAAATATTTTCTCTGTTCTTTTTCTACTGCAACAATGGATTTTGGAATGGTTTTTAAGGAAATAAAAAATGAATAGTTTAGCGTAGAAGGGTTAACTAGAGTAGGAAATAAGTTAATCCTTGATAAAGTAAACGTAACTTTATGAGGCAATTTGAGTAATTAATTATGGTTTTATTAACATAAAGTAAAGGCAATATTGTCAACTATAGTTACTTTTTTACCAAAAGTGGAATGGTTCCAATAGATGAAACTACCCAAATTGGTAATTGTTGCAATTGAAAAAGAATGGATGAAGTATGTAAATACAACGGTGTTGAAAAATCTCATTTCATAACAACACAAAAAAAAAAACTTCAAAACTAGTTAGAGCTACTCCCTCCGTCCCAATTTAGTTGCTACATTTTGCCATTTAGGTGTGTCCCAATTTAGTTGCTACATTTGCAAAATATATTATAAATGGCAAAAAGTACCCACTCTTAAACCATCTACCCATTAAATTAAGCCAACAATCCCCCACCTAACCTCATTTAATACCCACCCTCCCCCTTTAACCCAACCCAACCGTTCTTTTAATGACTCCCTCCAAAACCCTAATGCCCCTTTCACCTCATTTCTCTCTCTCTCTTTCTGACGCTCAGTTTTCTCTGACTCTCACTTTCCTCTCTCTTCTCCTTCTTCAAACCTTCAGATCTAGGGTTTGTGAGTTCAAATATCTCAAAAAAAACGTAGATTAATAATCTACGCCTTCCTGCGATTATTCTGAAACCAATTTTTTGGTGTTTTGAGTGAGTTCAAATTTTGAGTCCCCTGTATTTTGAGGGTTTCCATGGACGATTTAACTCCAAACTCGAAGAAACGTCTCTTTTCTTTGCTTGATGAGTTTGATGCTGAGGCAAAAACGGCTAGGGTTTCAAAAAAGGAGGTTGGAAGTAAGAATTTTTGTTGGTCTTGCGGTGCTCCTTCAAAGAAACCACCAGATCTGGACTTTGGTGGTCTAAAAACGCAAAAAAAATGCAAAAAATTCAAGATCGATCCCCCACCAGAAGGCTTCGATTCATGGCGATCTTACCTTGTGTGGTATAAAAACCATCAAGAAATGGTTTTTCAACGTCCCCTTAATTATTTCGCGAAAGATCGGTCCACTCCTTAACTTTATTCTCTGTTTTATTTGAATTTTTGTTTTTTTTTTTGAATGAACTACTTGTGGGATTGCGTTTGGAAGCATGATTTGTTTGCGTTTTAGGTTGCATGTTTAGGGTTTAGATTTCAGTTAATTATTTTTGGTTCATTGAAGCTGATTTGATGAGATTTCGCTTGATTTAAGTTGTATATGGATGAATGAAGTTGCTTACACTAGATTTATGCAAATTTCACATGATTTTGGTTGATTTCAGTTGCCTTTGACTGATTTTAGTTGATTTTACGTATATTTAGGTTTATTTCATTTGATTTATGGAGATTTTGTTGATTTAAGTTGGCTGATGGTTCAAAATAGGTGGATCTGAGTATATTTTTTCGCTTTTATGTTATTTCAGTGATTTGAGTTCATGTTGGTTCAACTGAAGTTACTTTAAGGGTTCGGATCTTGGTTCATGTTAACTGATTTTTTTGATTTAAGTGCACTTAGGGTTCAATATTGCTATTGCATGAAAATTCATTGATTTGAATTGATTTCAGTTGGTTTAAGTTGATTTAGGGTTGATTTTAGTTTATTTAGTTCCATTGTGGTTACTTATAGGGTTTGGATGTATGTTCAATTGTGATTTGATGTTGCTTTGAGGTGGTTTAAGTTGAATGAAGTTGGTTTATGTTGGTTTATGTTCAATTTATTTCATGTAGCAGCATGTTTATCATGTTTCAAGCCCTGTTTCTCGACTGACTGAACAAACTGTGTTGCACAATTTGATCAATTCAGTCGGGAAGTAGAGGCTTGAGAAACATAATTTGGTTTTATTGTGTTGACATTGTGTTGTCTATGTTGTATACTTGGTTTTATGCAAGTTTGGTTGTTTTTGCCTCTGTTTGCCTCTGAACCTTAAGGGTTTTATGCATCTTTGCCTGTTTTTGGTGTGATTTGCGTGTGTTGACCTATGTTGTATACTTGGTTTTATGCAAATTTGGTTGTTATTGCCTCTGTTTGGCTCTGTACTCTGAGGGTTTTCCCTGTGTTTGCTTGTGTTTGCCTCGTACCTGGGAGGGTTTTATGCATCTTTGCCTGGTGGTTGCCTCTGTTTGGCTCGTACTCTGAGGGTTTTATGCATTGTTCCTGTATTTTTCTGTGTTTGCCTCTGTTTGTCTGTGTTTTGGTGTGATCCTCAAGGATGATATGGGATGAAACATCCTTTTGTACTCCATGTTGCAATTAATCAGTGGTAGATTGAATAGGATTGTAGTATGAATTACTGATGAGGCATGTGAATGTTATTTGTGGTGTTATATAGAATGTCCAAAAGGGTATTAATGAATTGAAATCTGTTTACATGAGAGGAATATTGTACTCCTCAATGATGAATGAGGTCTGCTAATTTATATCTTGGCCATTATGCCTTTTAACACCATATACCTCATATTGCCACCAGTTATTTGTGCTCTTCTTTTCCATTCTCCATCTTGTTTTAATGCATGTGTTGAGTTATATGGATGAGTGGGGACTCCCTGAGAGGAATGTTATTCATGCCAAACTTGTTCAAACTGCTTTTCATTTTCTCTTAAATGTGAGTGAAAAAAAGATGAAATCTGATTGAATATATCTTGCAACAATATATCTTGTGCATGTTTGATTTGATTTTCTCTTTTTTTCACTCATTTGTTTGATTAAATGAATCTCTGTTTTAAGTTGTTGTATTCATGTTACTCATGCCTAACTTGTTCTCTGTTTTAACTTGTTCTCTGTTTTAAGTTGTTGTATTCATGTTACTCATGCCTAACTTGTTCTCTGTTTTAACTTGTTCTCTGTTTTAACTTGTTCTCTGTTTTAAGTTGTTGTATTCATGTTACTCATGCCTAACTTGTTCTCTGTTTTAACTTGTTCTCTGTATGAACTTGTTCTATTCATGTTACTCATGCCTAATTTCCTCTATTTGTATTTACTTGTTCTCTGTTTTACCTTGTTGTATTCATGTTATTCATGCCTAATTCAGTGTTTATTTACACCATGTTGTAACTGCACATTGAATAAAAGATGTTCTGATTTTTTTGGAGTTAAAAAGGTCTGCCAACTCCCTGTACAATTTCCCCCAACTTTAATTGGGTGGGGCAGCTCACTTTTAAATGCCTTTCAATCCAACTTTTCCCCAAGTAATTAGTCCCCTTAATATTGCCTCTGCATAGTAGGCCACCACCATATCCTTGGTCTTTGTGATAAAGCAAATGTAGCAACTAAATTGAAGTTGTTGTATTCATGTTACTCATGCCAAACTTGTTCTCTGTTTTAACTTGTTGTATTGATGTTAATCATGCCTAATTGGTTCTCTGTTCATGCTAAGTGTTATTCATGCAATGTCCCAAAATGTTTTCATATTATATATGCAAAGCTTAAATACAAAATATTTTCATATACATATACAAAATGTTTAACCAACCTATATGTGGTGTCTTTTAATTACAAAAAGTTTACTTGATCTTGCACTCTAATGCCCAAAAAATGGGCCTTAAACTGCCCAATGTTTCCTGATTGTGTTTCATATAATGCCAATACCATCATCTGAATCTGATTCCCCACTAGTTGCATGGTTTGGTTCTTCATGTTCATCTTCTAAATGACCTTCCTCTGCCCATTGCTTGCTTTCATGTACAAGTTGTGGACTGAGTGTAATAGAAATTGATAACTCACCTCTCCTTTCTAGTGCTTGCTTCCCCATATGGGGTATGTGATACTTGTTGCTACCCTTCACTATTAGAGTCTCCTTCATGCATTGTTGTAGACTCAACCATATGTGATTGAATAGCTTAGGATCATACTTCTCATAGGCTCTCTTGACTGCCTTCACCAAGTGCTTCACACTTCTAGGTGCAATCTTGTCTTTTAATGTTTGAATTGCATTAAAAAAACCAAGATCCAACACATTCATGTCAGGAGATTGTGCTGGCTGATTGATTAGTCTTATGTCAAACCCTTCTTTACTTGCTTCTAAGTTGAATTGAGCATCATCACTTGCTATGTGTGGCCTTGCATTGTCTTGGACAATCCAGATTTGCTTGCATCCATCAGCTGGCCACTTCTCTCTTATGGCTGGCAGTATATGGTTTATTAGCTTTTCTCTCGATAACCTCTTTTGTGATGCTAAGTAGAGGTTTGGTTTCAACAACCCCCGCATCTCGTTATGACTCCACCTCTTTCTTCGCCACCTCTTCTATGAATGGGAAAATGCCTATCTTCCCATCAAAAATGACCACCCCATTTACTGTAATAATGGGCCTTGCAAGTGCACCTATGAACATGATCTTGATTATGAATCTTTTGCTTTTGCATCTTCTATAAGTGTAATACCCCGATTTTTAAGAGCGTTTTAATTAGCGTTAATCATATTTATTATATTAATTATGTTCCGAAAATTATGAATTTGTAATTGAGATGTTGCAATGTGTTTGTTAATTTAGTTTTATAAAGATATTGTTATTTAAAATTATTTTGGGTTTTTAAATATCCAAATGAGTTGAGCGGTATTTGACCCAAATAGGAAATCAAAGTCAGTTTTCCTTCCTTCCATTTATGATTGTCGGTTTAAGTTGGGAAACAAAAACCCATTTTCTCTCTCCTTCCTCGTGTTCCTCGTGGAGACCCGCACCCCAAACCCCCCTTATATCTCTCTCCTTCCCCGTGAGAAATCCCAAAACCCCCAAACCCCCAAGCTTTCTCTCTCCTCTTCCCCGATCTCTCTCTTACTCTCTCACTCCCCTCGTTTGCTTTGCTGCGTTTCGCCGCGCTAGTTCACTCATGGGAGTTCTTTCTTCCCTCGTCCCGCGACTCGATGTGCGGTGTTGCTTGTTGTGTTGAATCGGTGGTGTCGCCCCATCCCCCGTCCGCATCTTCTCTCTCCTCTTCGTGGTGTTGTTGTTTCGTTCTATCGTTGTGGTTGCGGTTGTGTTCTTTCTCTCTCCTTCTTCTTTGTTCTTTGCGTCTTCGTGTTGCCGTTGCTGTTGTTTTGCGCCACCCGAGGTGGCCGTCGGTTGTGGGCTGGTGGTGATGGTGTAGTTGTTCTTTTTTTTTGTTTGCTTGCTTGTTGTTGTGCCGTTCTTTCTTGATTGTGTTGTTGTTGCTTACGCTACGTGGTGCCGCCACCTACGGTGATGGCAAGGTGTGTTGGTGGTTGGTAAAGTACCAAAGGTACTACACCTTTTCCTCCTTTCTTTGATATTGGTTATCTTTCTTCAAATTATGAATAGAGAGTAGTAAATTAATTATGGATTTTTGATTTGATGTGGTTGGTGTTGTTGAAATTGTTCTTCGCTTGTAAATTGAAGATTCGAATAGAGTAACGATGTACGTGATTAGGGTGATGAGTATGAAATAATGGTTGATCCGAAAATGGATTTTATTTTCTTTTTAAGCTTTGAATATGGTTTGCAAATGGATCAAGGAGTATTAGTCTAATTGAGAGGAGTTGTGGTGGTTTATTGTGAATGGGTTATTGAATTCTTTGTCTTGGTTATTGTTGGTTATAGTTGTTTACTTATGAACTACATTATTGAGATCGTATTAAAAAGAGATCGGTAACATAATACAGTTAGACTGATTGATTAATGCCACAACATCAAGTTAGTGCCCGAATTTAATATGTAAGTTAACAAGAGTTAGTATTTACTGGAATAGTGTTCTAGTAGGAAAGAGTTCGACTCGTTTTAAGTAATTATAAGCTTGACTCGCTAATAGTTAGTTATTAAGTATGTTAAATAGAATTCAACTAATGGTATAACTTGGACAGTTGGATCATATTTAGTCACTTTAATCAACCTATAGCTGGTGAACCTCGAGTTGTAGAGTTAAGTTGACTCTCCTTAGTTAATTCTAAGTGAGAAACCTGTTGCGAATATTGTTGGCGTTTGATAATTATTACTATTGTTATTAAGATGTGCCTACATCGATATTTGTGAAGTGGAAAAGAATATGAACTATCTATACACAAAAGTATGTGATGTGTGGAATTGGATTTCATATAAAAGTATATGTGTATTGATATGAAATATTCACTCATAATGATACTTTGTCAAACGATTCTAGTTCTCTGAGGAGAAGTCTTCTGATTGATTTGTTGTTCAAAGTTTGTTGTTAAGAATTATTATATCTATGGATGAGTATAAGAGTGATTTGATGAGTTATGCTTATAAATTCTCGAATATGCCAAAGTAATTCTTTTAATTCTGAAACAGTCTCAAAGTATGAGTGACTTTTAAATGATATAGAATACGAAAAGACTGATATGCTTCTGTTATGTTTTTGCTATGCTTTTGATATGTTTCTGTTGTTATTCTCAAAAGTACCTTAAGTTATGAGACATGCTTATGATTACTTTCCATGATTAATGATATGTTTCGCATATGGATTGCGGGAAATGAAATATTTTATGATGATTATGATGATACGATGCTATGAAATGATTATGAATCTGAAGTGATTAATGAACTCAAGTAACGGTTGTATCTATGAAATGGGTTAATGCAACCACTATGAATGGATTGAGATTATGATGGATGAAATATGTTCACACTGGATTGAACAATGATAACGTAATTGTATACGTGATTTATGTGATGACGTGAATTAAAAGATGTTAATCACGTAAAGTGAAATATCGGAGGGAAATGATGAACAGGTTGCCCTGTATGAGTGGTTCAGCGGCCCCTACAGGTTCTCTGGTTACTATGCTGATTTTCTGTTACTTGTCTTCCTTCTATCTTGTTGTGATCCAAGTAGAAGGGGTGTGCACACTAGGGACTCTGTTATTATGGCCTACAATGTTATCCGTAGGTGGTTACAGGGGATTGACCCCGGCCTACAATGTTGAAGTAAGTGGTTACGGGGATTGACCCCGGCCATCTGGGCGTTCTCTTTCCTCTCCTTAAATAATCTGGATTAATTAAGATTAATTATGTAATTAATCATTGTATATATATATCTACATGTGAACGTATGGATTATGTGAATATTGCTATGCTGTTGTGATATGGTTATGAATGATGTGAACATGTATTGATTACGTGAGAATCGTAGACACCAAAGCATGTTTTAAGAATGTTTTATGGGTTAGTACTCGGCGTTGTCTGATGTGTATGTCAATGTTTTGTTTTGTCACTACCGTGGCTGTCACTTGGTGGGTGGCAGTGTTACAATAGTTTCAGGTTGAAGTTCTGAAGCATCTGTTCCAAGACAGAAGCAGTTACGTGCTAAGAGTACAGCTATGATTGTTTTATGTTTCCTTTGAGGCGAAGACGTTCCACTTTGTAATAGTTAAATAATTAATTGATTTAGTTTCATTTCTAGTTTCTGGTTGAGCAATAGTGCTCCTGATTTTCTTTAGCTGGTACTCCGCGAAAGCGTTGAGTTTGGGATTTGGTATATATATTTTATTTCTAACAGGTTTTTCAAACATTTTCCCATTTTGGGTTGTCCAATTTACAAAGGAGACTCTGCCGAAATTTTCAGAAAATATTAATTTATTATTAAAGTATTTCTTTCAAAAAGGGACTAAATGTCCATGTAAGTTAGTGATTAATGTAGCCTTGCATTTATTTCCAAGGAGATAAGTGCGGCGGTAACACGCCCGTTGAGTCGAACCTTCGTGGATTTTCCCCCATCTCGAGTTTTATTAAATGAAAAAGGGTTCGGCTTGGCGGGGGTGTTACAAGTTGGTATCAGAGCTAAGGTTAGATTTTGGTACGTTTTGATCTCCATATCATGGCGTAAAGGTTTTAAATAGGTTTAATGGGTTGGCTAAAAAGTTAGGTATAAATGAACCAAGCCGTTTGAGAGTTTGCGCTTTTGCGTGTGCAATGTGAATCTGTTTATGTAAAGATGTGGCGCATGTGATTTTTATGTTGATTACTAGTTTATGTGTGATGTATCGTGCATTGACTTGTATTTGTTTATGATATGTATTTATTCAAAGTATATATTTATAAAACTTATATGATTTGAGATACCAACTGAATTTCAAACGAGATCTCACTGAATGAGTTAGTTGGAATTCATTGCCAACAAGTTTGCCCCTTTTGTTTTCTTTGCTCCTCGATTTCGCGAGTCGAGTTGAAGTAGAGATACAAAAGTAGATGGCGGAATGGAGGCTGAATATCTAACGAAGCCATGAAAGCTTGAGATCTGGGTTTTGTCTAAAAGAATTTGATTTTTTTTGTTTTCTCGATTAACTTATTGCAAGTTTCGAGGACGAAACTTTTTTATAAGGGTGGTAGGATGTAATACCCCGATTTTTAAGAGCGTTTTAATTAGCGTTAATCATATTTATTATATTAATTATGTTCCGAAAATTATGAATTTGTAATTGAGATGTTGCAATGTGTTTGTTAATTTAGTTTTATAAAGATATTGTTATTTAAAATTATTTTGGGTTTTTAAATATCCAAATGAGTTGAGCGGTATTTGACCCAAATAGGAAATCAAAGTCAGTTTTCCTTCCTTCCATTTATGATTGTCGGTTTAAGTTGGGAAACAAAAACCCATTTTCTCTCTCCTTCCTCGTGTTCCTCGTGGAGACCCAGACCCCAAACCCCCTTATATCTCTCTCCTTCCCCGTGAGAAATCCCAAAACCCCCAAACCCCCAAGCTTTCTCTCTCCTCTTCCCCGATCTCTCTCTTACTCTCTCACTCCCCCGCCGTTGCTTTGCTGCGTTTCCCGCGCTAGTTCGGCTCACGGAGTTCTTTCTTCCCTCGTCCCGCGACTCTGATGTGCCGGTGTTGCTGTTGTGTTGAATCAGTGGTGTCGCCCCATCACCTGTCCGCATCTTCTCTCTCCTCTTCGTGGTGTTGTTGTTTCGTTCTTCGCCGTGGTTGCGGTTGTGTTCTTTCTCTCTCCCTTCTTCTTTGTTCTTTGCGTCTGTGTTTCCGTTGCTTGTTGTTTTGCGCCACCCGAGGTGGCCGTCGGTTAATGGGTGGTGGTGATGGTGTAGTTGTTCGTTTTTTTTTTTTGCTTTGCTTGTTGTTGTGCCGTTCTTGCCGATTGTGTTGTTGTTGCTTACGCTACGTGGTGCCGCCACCTACGGTGGTGGCAGGTGTGTTGGTGGTTGGTAAAGTACCAAAGGTACTACACCTTTTCCTCCTTTCTTTGATATTGGTTATCTTTCTTCAAATTATGAATAGAGAGTAGTAAATTAATTATGGATTTTTGATTTGATGTGGTTGGTGTTGTTGAAATTGTTGCTGCTTGTAAATTGAAGATTCGAATAGAGTAACGATGTCTGTGATTAGGGTGATGAGTATGAAATAATGGTTGATCTGAAAATGGATTTTATTTTCTTTTTAAGCTTTGAATATGGTTTGCAAATGGATCAAGGAGTATTAGTCTAATTGAGAGGAGTTGTGGTGGTTTATTGTGAATGGGTTATTGAATTGTTTGATCTTGGTTATTGTTGGTTATAGTTGTTTACTTATGAGCTACATTATTGAGATCGTATTAAAAAGAGATCGGTAACATAATACGATTAGACCGATTGATTAATGCCACAACATCAAGTTAGTGCCCGAATTTAATATGTAAGTTAACAAGAGTTAGTATTTCTTGGAATAGTGTTCTAGTAGGAAAGAGTTCGACTCGTTTTAAGTAATTATAAGCTTCGACTCGCTAATAGTTAGTTATTAAGTATGTTAAATAGAATTCAACTAATGGTATAACTTGGACAGTTGGATCATATTTAGTCACTTTAATCAACCTATAGCTGGTGAACCTCGAGTTGTAGAGTTAAGTTGACTCTCCTTAGTTAATTCTAAGTGAGAAACCTGTTGCGAATATTGTTGGCGTTTGATAATTATTACTATTGTTATTAAGATGTGCCTACATCGATATTTGTGAAGTGGAAAAGAATATGAACTATCTATACACAAAAGTATGTGATGTGTGGAATTGGATGTCATATAAAAGTATATGTGTATTGATATGAAATATTCACTCATAATGATACTTTGTCAAACGATTCTAGTTCTCTGAGGAGAAGTCTTCTGATTGATTTGTTGTTCAAAGTTTGTTGTTAAGAATTATTATATCTATGGATGAGTATAAGAGTGATTTGATGAGTTATGCTTATAAATTCTCGAATATGCCAAAGTAATTCTTTTAATTCTGAAACAGTCTCAAAGTATGAGTGACTTTTAAATGATATAGAATACGAAAAGACTGATATGCTTCTGTTATGTTTTTGCTATGCTTTTGATATGTTTCTGTTGTTATTCTCAAAAGTACCTTAAGTTATGAGACATGCTTATGATTACTTTCCATGATTAATGATATGTTTCGCATATGGATTGCGGGAAATGAAATATTTTATGATGATTATGATGATACGATGCTATGAAATGATTATGAATCTGAAGTGATTAATGAACTCAAGTAACGGTTGTATCTATGAAATGGGTTAATGCAACCACTATGAATGGATTGAGATTATGATGGATGAAATATGTTCACACTGGATTGAACAATGATAACGTAATTGTATACGTGATTTATGTGATGACGTGAATTAAAAGATGTTAATCACGTAAAGTGAAATATCGGAGGGAAATGATGAAGAGGTTGCCCCTGTATGAGTGGTTCGATGCCCCTACGAGGTCTCTCCGGTTACTATGCCGATTTTTACGTTACTTGTCTTCCTTCTATCTTGTTGTGATCCAAGTAGAAGGGGTGTGCACACTAGGGACTCTGTTATTATGGCCTACAATGTTATCCGTAGGTGGTTACGGGGATTGACCCCGGCCTACAATGTCAAGTAAGTGGTTACAGGGGATTGACCCCGCCTTCTGGGCGTTCTCTTTCCTCTCCTTAAATAATCGGATTAATTAAGATTAATTATGTAATTAATCATTGTATATATATATCTACATGTGAACGTATGGATTATGTGAATATTGCTATCTTTGTTGTGATATGGTTATGAATGATGTGAACATGTATTGATTACGTGAGAATCGTAGACACCAAAGCATGTTTTAAGAATGTTTTATGGGTTAGTACTCGGCGTTGCTGATGTGTATGTCAATGTTTTGTTTTGTCACTACCGTGGCCTGTCACTTGGTGGGTGGCAAGTGTTACAATAGTTTCGGGTTGAAGTTCAAGCATCTGTTCCAAGACAAAGCGATTACGTGCTAAGAGTACAGCTATGATTGTTTTATGTTTCCTTTGAGGCGAAGACGTTCCACTTTGTAATAGTTAAATAATTAATTGATTTAGTTTCATTTCTAGTTTTCGGTCGAGCAATAGTGCTCCCGATTTTCTTTAGGCTGGTACTCCGCGAAAGCGTTGAGTTTGGGATTTGGTATATATATTTTATTTCTAACAGTTTTTCAAACATTTTCCCATTTTGGGTTGTCCAATTTACAAAGGAGACTCTGCTTGAAATTTTCGTAGAAAATATTAATTTATTATTAAAGTATTTCTTTCAAAAAGGGACTAAATGTCCATGTAAGTTAGTGATTAATGTAGCCTTGCATTTATTTCCAAGGAGATAAGTGCGGCGGTAACACGCCCGTTGAGTCGAACCTTCGTGGATTTTCCCCCATCTCGAGTTTTATTAAATGAAAAAGGGTTCGGCTTGGCGGGGGTGTTACAATAAGGCTCTGTTTCACCTATGGCTAGGTAGTACCTCTGAGATATTTTGCTCATACAAAACCATTTCTCATCCACATGAACCACATTGTACATGTTGCTGAATTTTGGTATTGTTTGGATAGTGTTGGGTATGATGGAATCCAAACACCACAATACCCTAGCAAGCTTGTGTGCTGGGGTGAGATGAGGTTTTATGGCATTACTGTGTTTCTTAATTGCACCCCTTTTAACCAGCCTGTGCAAAGTAGACTTTTGCATACCTAATGTTGCTGCTGTTGCTCTTATACTTGTCCTCTTCCTTAGTGGAATTGACATTAGTTGTTGAGGATCCAACTGAATTCTTTTTCTTCCACAACTGCCTCCTCTTTTGTGACTGACCTCATGTTTGCATTACTTTGGAGTTGTTGTGATACATTCTTCCATATTCTAGCAACTGTCCACCTTGAAGTCTTAAAATCAGTTGAAATTTTATTGAGAGCTCCATGAGGTAATTTGTACTCCCCATAATCATTTCTTTGTACAACTTGTTGTAGCCTGTTTGCAACATGAGCTCTGCCATTATTGTCCAATACATGGCTCTTTCTCTTTGAATGTAACACTTCTTGTGGCTGTTGTTGTTGTTGTTGTTCATCATCTGTTTTCACTATCGTCCACTCATATTCTCGTGACTTGGACATTCGAGTCATCATCCAACCATTCAAGAACTAACTCCTCATTTGCATTTACTTGTTCTATTTCAGTGAAGAACTGATCTTGTTCTTGTGGAGATGCATCTGTTGGTGGTCTGTTGAGATCAAAGACCTCTCATTGTGGATCTGCTTCTTGTTCTGCTTCTTGTTCTGCTTCTGGCAGTGGATCATTAAGGTCATATGTTGGCTTATTTTGGGGTATGGGTTGAGCTGATGTGGATGGTGTTGAGGTTTTATCAGTAGAACTGTCTAGGGGGGCATAGCTAAGCTATGGATGCCAGACATGTTCAAGCTGAGAATGCTTCAACACTTTCCTCAAGCGAAGCAAAAAAAAAATTATGAAGTTGGCACTACAAATCACTCAATGATGATTTTTCGAGAGTTGATCTACCCCAAACCCCCCCATTCTTGCTGCTTGGTTGCTTTGTTTGATGATCTTGGTGCTGATATGCTCAAAGATGAAGATACACTCCTCTCAAAGATGAAGATACACTCCTTGGAATTTTTTTGGGGCCAATTGAGTATAACCCTCTATATATAGTCCCCTTTCAGTTTATAATTTTTTTAGATTTTTTAGGGGGAAATTTGAATTCCCTTTGAATTTCAAGTTTTGGTCTTTCAATTTTATTTGGGTGAAATGTTAACCCATGTTCATTATAAACTGGTCTGAAATTTTGGAGGGAAAAAATTCGGCCCTTGGTTCTGTATTTGTACCCTGTTGTAACTGATGTTTGAATAAAAGTTGTTCTGATTTTTTTGGAGGGAAATAAGTCTGCCAACTTCCCTCTCCAATTTCCGCCAACTTCACTTGTGTGCCAAATTTCACTTTTAAACGCCTTTTAATCCAACTTTTCCCCATGTAATTACCCCCTTAATATTGCCTTCTGCAGTGCGCCACCACGCTTCCTTGTGCTGTGATAAAGCAAATGTAACAACTAAATTGGGACGGAGGGAGTATTTGTTAAAGTTATACGTTAGGAAACGTAAAAGTCAACTTATATAGATTAAAAATTAAAATATAGAGGTAGTATATACTGTATTTGTCCTTAGGATTGATCATTGATTGGCTACGGGCCTACGGCCAACAACATGGCCAACAACATATACCAGTTGTCAATATTCTTTATTTATGTAAATATGAAAGCAGTGAGTTCTGATTTCTGAGTATTATTTTATACCTATTTGGCTAATTAGTCTTTGATCTTATCTCAACTAATTCATCAACATTCACATGCATTAAAAAATAATTACCTATACATTTATTATGATCAACTAGCCAAATTGATTAATAATTAACCCTATAAATATGAAAAGTAGCTGGTAAGTCCTTTGTCTTATCTGCCAGTCATATAAATTACAAATAATCAAGTTGGGTATTAGGAGTAATATAAAATAGCAACTTGACTAAAGTCGATGTAGAAACTCACAAGCAAGTTCGTGGAACCATTCCATCAAAACTCCTCATATTTTCCCCCAAGTTTCTTCCTAAAATCCTTTGGAGTTTGGGATAAGTTATCATGTCATAACGTTCATTTTCTAATTTCGCATTAAAAATAAAATTATGAGAAAGTAATAAAATCAATTATAAAATTTATAAATAATAATATATTTGATAATTGTATCTAACCCGAGGAATCGTCCGGGCCAAAATACTATTTAATTTACAAATGTCGTGTATTTAACCCCTAATATCACTTTGTAGAGAAAATGTTGAAAATACAAGTACCTATTTTATATGTTTATATAGTCATGTATTAAATTACAAAAGAATATTATATTAAATTATAATTGTTATATTGTAGTTTATAAATGTTGTATCTGTAATTTACCAAAATACCCTTGGTATACCCCAAACTGACGTATAACATATATGAAATGGGAAAAGGAAACCAATTGCACTTATGTCGAAAGTTGATCAACATCATTAAATTCATAGTTTCTAGATATTCAGTAGAGCAGATCTCATTATCATATTTTACTTAGAACGTATATTTTACAGGTCTTAGCATGTTTTACGTTACATAGACCTTAGTATATTTCATTACCTGAAATGCAATAGGATATCTTAATTACAATGTTTTCAGGTACCTCCACTCACGGTGCAACAACTATTGATTAAAATAAGAAAAACGAGTAATGTGAATAGAAGCAAAACTGATCTTAAATTGGAGCTTTGATTGGGGTCTAACGGTTGGAGTCCTTTAAACATTTCTTGATATTATATTGAGCCTGAAATTTCTGACACCTTTCTTGATATAATATACAACTTATTTTATTATTATAAACAAATTTTATTTATATTCGCTATGAATTATTGGGCAAAGCTGGAATATATTGGTGGAAGAACAGAGCTTTTACATTTAGACTTTTTTTTTTTTGGGTAAACAAAGGAGAACCATCATATTAATTAAAGAGTTTATAGTCCAGGAGTTACTATTAGACTTGGTCTTCTTGAACATCATATAATGGCTCTGTTTGGGGAGACATTTTAGGTGCCTAAAATGATAAGTTGCTAAAACTTTTAGGTGCTAGAATGAATTAGGTGTGTTTGGGAAATATTTAAAATAAAATTTTAGTCCCTAAAATGACTGATATTGACAAGGTAAAAAATATAACTTTTGAAAATCAAGTACCTAAAATCTTGGAAAATCTTGGAAAATAAAATTTCTCTCTGCAAGGGTTTCTGTGAGTTGATCGCAGAAGGTTTTCGTAGAAGAGAATTTCGATTCCAGCCCTTGCTAGATCTTCTCGTCTTCTTTCTGAATCATCTTCATTTTCTGTTGGCATTTATACAAAGGTATCAACCTGTTGAGAAGTTTGCCGTTGACCTTCAGCCACATTAGCGAGGCTAGCAACGGGTGTAATCTCATGGAATTGGGAAGAATTAGGGGTAGATTCATCTGACGAAAGCTGAATCATCTTCCATCTCTTTTTTTCTTTCTGTTTTTTTGTTTTTTTTGGGCTGAATTACTACAAGCCCAATCCCTCAATTATGTTGGTTATTCTTTTTGGGCTGAATAATTTTATATTTTTATTTTAATTATTATTTAAATACATTGAAATAAATTAGTGTTGAAATATATATAATAAAGAAATTACAAAATTTAAATAATTAATCAACTTATGCAACTAGTTTTGCCAAACAGTTAAACTAATCAGTTACTTTATCAGTTTCAATACCTTATCAGTTTTAGTTATACCTTATCAGTTTCAGCTACCTTATCAGTTACAGCTAAAGTTCAGGTAGTATGGCCAAACAGAGCCAATAATGAATAAAAATCAAGTTATCTAAAAAGGATAAAAATAAAAACATTGTTGAACATTGAAAATTGTTCAGAAATGCATTCACATAAAACTAATGGTACTGATTCAGAGAGTTTCAGTGATATGAATTGTTTGGCGAAGAAAAGATGAGGAAAGACAGAAGCAAATTAGAGGAAAATAATCGTTGACCTTTCAGCGTCACATTATAATAGAAGTCATTGTGGAAATATCATCTCATTGACTGAGACATGTATATTTGTATCTATGTGTATGTGCTAGTTGATCATCATTCATTCACCATCCAAACACTCTCCTTTACTCTCTCTCTCATTCATTCTCATCTTCACTGTAGCCTCCATCTCTGAAACCAAAAATGGAATTCATAGGCACAGCAGTATTTATGGCTGAAAAACTGAATGATGCTCTGCAATTTCTGGAGAACAAAGACAAGCTTTCAGCTATGTTTGACTTTGAATCCGAACTTGAGGATCTCCAACGCACCGTCGGTTCCATAACTGCGGTGCTCCGTGATGCAGAGACGAAGCAGGAGCTCTCCCATGAACTACAACATCAGATCGAGGAGCTCAAAGATGCTCTCTTTGAAGCGGATGATCTGTTGGATGAGTTTGTCACTCTCGCTCACCACCAGCGGGTCGTGGATGCTGATGGTAGTCTAATAGAAAAAGGAATACGCTTCTTCTCTTTTTCCAACCCAATCTATGTTTCTTACTGGATGTCTCGGGGGATTAAGGATATCAAGAAGAAGTTAGATGCTATTGCTTATAATAATCAGTTTAGCTTGAAGATTGATCATGAGCCTATCAGGAACAGAAGGCCTGAGACTTGTTCTTACGTCGATGAAGTTGGAATCATTGGAAGACAGGGTGACTTGGACCACATTGTTAGTATGTATCTTACTTCTGATGATCAATTTGAGGTGTCATTCCTTACGATTGTGGGAATTGGAGGGTTGGGCAAAACTGCTCTTGCTCAACTTGTGTATAACGATCCTAGGGTCACATCTGCATTTGCTTTGAGATTGTGGACTTGTGTTGCTGATCAAGATCAGAGGCAACTCGATGTGAAAGATATTCTTGGTAAGATTTTGGGCCATAATCAACAAGGCTCCACAATGGATCAAGTGCAAAGCCAACTTCGAGAGCGACTAGCAGGCAAGAGATTCTTGCTTGTTTTAGATGATGTATGGACTGAGAACCGTAATCAATGGCAAGAACTGATAAGATACTTGAAGAATGGTGAAAGGGGAAGCTGGATTATGGTCACTACTCGTTCTCACGAGATGGCAAAAATAACAGGAGGTTCAATGTATGAGCTGAAAGGCTTGTCAGAGGAAAACTCCTGGCGCTTGTTTGAAAGTACGGCATTTACACCAGACCAGTTGTCAAACCCCCCTCATGATCTGGTTGAGATTGGCAGAAAGATTGTTGATGGATGTGTTGGAGTTCCTCTCGCTATAAGGGTGGCAGGAAGCCTTTTATTTGGACAAGACAAGAGTGAGTGGCAATCAGTTCAGATGCTTGGATTAGCCAACATCAGGCATGACAAAGACGATATCATGCCCATATTGAAGCTGAGTTACAATCATCTTCAAACTCCATCATTAAAGAGTTGCTTCCGCTATTGTGCCTTGTTTCCAAAGGATTTTGTGATGGAGAAAGAAATGTTAATAAGCCTTTGGATGGCACAAGGCTACATTGTTCCATTGGATAAACGACAAAGCCTCCAAGAAGCTGCCGAAGAGTATTTTCTAATTTTGCTGAGGAGATGTTTCTTCCAAGACATTCAGAAAGATGAATTTGGTGAGATCACATCGTGTAAGATACACGATCTCATGCATGACCTGGCTCAAAAGGTCTCGGGAAAGGAGATCATATCAACGAATACCATCACGAGCGACGAGACTGGCGATCTAATGAAAAAAGCTCGTCATATTGCCGTTTGGAGATATGACAAATACATTTCGGGTCAGACATATATCCGTTCGCATCTTGTTTTATCAAGATTTGGTAATGGAAATATTTCACGATCTGGAATGGAGTCATTAATTGGAAATTGTAGGGGCTTAAGGGCGTTGGACCTCCATGGGTTACAAATCAAAAGTTTGTCAGACTCCATAGGTGAATTGTTGCATTTGAGATATTTAGATATTTCCTATAATAAAGAACTAGAAGTGCTTCCTAAGTCAATTACAAAACTCTACAATCTTCAAACCTTGAAATTATCTGAATGTAAGAAATTGAAAGAGTTGCCATACTCCATAGGTGAATTGTTGCATTTGAAATATTTAGATCTTTCATGGAATAAGAAAATAGAAGTGCTTCCTAAGTCAATTACAAAACTCTACAATCTTCAAACCTTGAAATTATCTAAATGTGAGAAATTGAAAGAGTTACCAGACTCCATATGTGAATTGTTGCATTTGAAATATTTAGATCTTTCAAGGAATAAGAAAATAGAAGTGCTTCCTAAGTCAATTACAAAACTCTACAATCTTCAAACCTTGAAATTATCTAAATGTGAGAAATTGAAAGAGTTACCAGACTCCATAGGTGAATTGTTGCATTTGAAATATTTAGATCTTTCAAGGAATAAGAAAATAGAAGTGCTTCCTAAGTCAATTACAAAACTCTACAATCTTCAAACCTTGGAATTATTTAAATGTGAGAAATTGAAAGAGTTGCCAGACTCCATAGGTGAATTGTTGCATTTGAGATATTTAGATCTTTCTTGTTGTATTGTTATAGAAGTGTGCCCTGAGTCAATTTCAAAACTCTACAATCTTCAAACCTTGAACTTATCTTGTTGTTTTCGGTTGAAAGAGTTGCCAAAAGATTTGAGTAAATTGGTTAAGCTTAGGGTCTTGGATATAGATGGTTGCTGGGAACTGAGATATATGCCTAGGGGTATAGGTAAGTTAAGTGGCCTTGAGAGGCTAAGTCATTTTGTAGTGGGTGGAGATGAAGGGAGTAGTAGGTCAAGTTATTTGAAGCAAGTGGCAGATGGGTTGGAAGATCTAAAGGCTCTTAACAACCTTAAAGGCAAACTTCAAATCGAGATTAGGTGGCTCAGGGATGGTGAGAATGTTGTTAATGAAGAATACAGCAGGGTGATGCAAGCACTACACAGGGAAGGATTATACCTTATGAATAAGGAATATCTCAGCGCCATTCATCTTTCTTTCATTGGAAAAACATATTTTGTTCCTGGAGCAATAACAAGCTTGATGGAAGATCTGCAGCCACATTCGAATCTGAAGGAGTTCCATGTGTTTGAATATGGAGGTGTGAGAATTCCTTGGATAAATCATCTCCCAAATCTTGTTAATCTTCACCTTACATGCTGTAAAAACTTGGAGTACACAGGTAGCAGCAGTGAGGCACCATTGCAACTACCTTATCTTTCTGAGTTGTCAATAATGGCTTGTCGAAAGCTGGCATGTACTATGATGTGTCCCAGCTTGGAAAAGCTAGAGCTGAGAGGATTCAATGAAGGAATGCGAATAATAATGACAAGCAGTAGTAGTAGCAGTTGTAGTGATATTCTTGTTCCCAAATTGAAGAGTATGAAGATAGACAATGTGGCATGGATAGAATCGCTCCCCATGAAGTCTCTTCGGTGTCTTGAAACCCTCCAAATAATACACGATTCGTACGGGGAACCGTCGGGTAATAGGTTGTTCGATTGGTCGGACGATCGGCAGCACCTGCGCTACTGGATACAGAACTTGCCTGCCCTCCAAACCCTTATAATTAGTAGGGCTGGAAAGCTGAAAGCAATACCCAAGTGGATGAGCGAACTCACCACTCTGACGAATCTCAATATTTGGGGGTGTTCAGAAAGCCTGAAGAGAAGATGCCAACAAGATCCACCTGGGGAGGACTGGCCCCACATCAAACACATCCCTTACATTGATATATCTCGAAATTAATTCCAGGTATGTCTTTCTTTTCTCTGGATATCTTCAGTAAGGTTCTTAATTGAAAACTCCATTAAGTAAGGCTCTTAATGGAATTCCCGCTAATATCTTAAGTAAGGTTCTTAATTAATATCTTAAGTAATTAAGATATCTTAGGGTTCTTAATTCAAAACGTAAGTTTGCAATACTTAAGTAAGCTTCTTAATGGAATCCTTGATTGAAAACATATTAGCGGGAATTCCATTAAGAACCTTACTTTAGATCTTATGAAATTTGGTTCTACACTAAATCAAATTTTTTTCTCTTTTTTTTTTTATTTTCAGGGTAAATTTAATTTTTCGGGACTGTTTGATTTAGGGCAACAACACCTCAACAATAATACTTGAGATTCTAATCTGGTATGTATTCTCATATAAACACCTATTTCTGTCTTGTTATTCAAAATCCATTCTGGGTCACTGACTATCTTTCTTTCTTTGACATCACACTTTTCAGCTTCAGGCTACCACTGTATTTTATCAGCATAGGGTTTTTTTTTTTTTGGAACAATTATCAGCAAAAGGTTTTGATAGTGAAGGTAATCTCTAAATATGTTAGAATAAGAGTTATTACATAACTTCTTGAATGCATTAAATTTAATAAGAGTAGATTCTTCAGTTATGAGGTGCAAATATTATGATTAATCCTCACCATTGCATTATAAAGGAGCTTAGGAAAAGAGCTGAGTCTAATAAGAACAAGTCATTGAAGGACATTGCGATGTTGTTTGAAACTGCACTGCTAACCTCAGGTTTCAGTCTCGAGAACCCAAACACCTCTGGTGCTAGGATTTACAGGAAGCTGAAACTCAGATTGAGCATCGACGAGGAAGAGGATGATGATTGTGAAGGTGCTTACATCCAGCAATTACTCTTTGAGTATTCTTTTAGAAAGAATATTATGCTTTTAGCAGTGTCCTTAAGTCTCTCATGTCTGTGTCCCTTTTGTGTCCTTGTTTTGATCTGAACATGATTGTGTTACTCTCCCTGTAACTTGGTCAAGTTTAATAGTGTAAATCTTCGAGTCTCATCTCATAAATGTCACTTTGCTTCAGCTTAGGTAAATAAATATCATAGATTTATCGCTTGTATTACTGGTAACTGAATCCAAACACTCAGCAAAGTAAAACACTCAGCAAGATTAAAATCATATTAGCGGGAATTCCATTAAGAACCTTACTTAAGATCTTATGAAATTTGGTTCTGCACTAAATCCAACATTTTTCTCTTTTTTTATACTAAAGAATAAATTTAATTTTTCGGGATTGTTTGATTTATGGCAACAACACCTCAACAATAATACTTGAGATTCTGATCTGGTATGTATTCTCATATAAACACCTATTTCTGACTTGTTATTCTAATTCCATTCTGGGTCACTAACTATCTTTCTGTCTTTGACATCACACTTTCCAGCTTCAGGCTACCACTGTATTTTATCAGCAGAGATTTCTTTTTGGAATAATTATCAGCAAAAGGTTTTGATAATGCAGGTAATCTCTAAATATATTAGAATAAGAGTTAGTACAACTTTTTGGTAGCCTCATAAAGAACTTTAATTTGGTCAGGGATTGAGAGGGCGAAAACTGATTCCACTTCCAACTGTGTAATGTTCAGAGTGCACTGTGAAGGGATCTTATTCAAGTTGACGCGGGTAAGTCGATAACGAATGCCAATGAAGAACTTTAAACTTGTAATTCAACTACTCTTCAGTTTCGTAATATTCATACATATTAGTTTATTGTGTGTAATATCTTTTTATTTTTTGATGAATGGAAAGCTTGGGATGATCTTGTTCTTGTACTCCCTCCTTGTGATTTACTCTATTGGATCCCTACTTGTGAAAAAGCACTTCAATTGTACCTGATTTCCCCTGTAATTCCTGATATAATGGATTTGTTGATTGTTGAATGCTTTGGACATAATATGGTTGCTGGTGGAACAAAACTTGTATTGATTTTTATGGCTGCGTTTTTGTGTATTTTGGAAGGAACAGCTCAAGATAACTTCTTCAGTCATGAGGTGCGCATGTCATGATTAATACTGATAATGAAATTCTAAAAGGAGCTTCTGAAGAGAGCTGCAGCGGATAAGAAGAAGTCTGCTGCTAAGATTCACAGGATGCTAAAGCTTGATTTTGAGCGTTGACGATCTAAGAGGCTGGTGATCGTGATGATGCTGACATGCCTGCTTTGGAAGAAGATGGTGCAGCAGTAACTTTTGAGTATTGTCTGAGAAGGGATCTTATGCTTCTACTAGTTTTACTTGAGGCCTGTTGTGGTTCTGGTGAACTCTCTCCTCTAGTCTGAGTCCCCTTTTCTTCTGTCCTTGTTTTGGTTTGAACTTGGTTGTTGTTCGGCCTGTAACGTGGTCAACTTCAATAGTAAAAATCCGGGTCCTAGAAGGAATCTTTCCATCTCATGTATGAAATTTTTTGCAAAGCTGACGAGTATCTCTTGAATTAATGGTAATTAAATCCAAACACTCAGCAATGGTTTTATTCTTTTTATTTTTTCCTGATGGAGCAATGGTTATTGTTAACGACATGCATATGCCATGATTGTTAGATTTAGTACTTGGGCAGCATTTGGCAAAGTCATCTGAAAACTGGATTCTGGTTTCTGCAATTGCTACTTCTTTTGATTTGATTCGCAATTTTAGAAACACAAATTTCTAGAGCTGCTTGGCTGGGGTCGAGCACTTCGGCGATACTTCTGCAATACACAAATTTGATTCCTTTTCTTTTTATAACACTGTTAAACTTTTACCGATCTGTGAAGAGCTCCTGATTGGCTCATCATTGAAATGCTTAGAGCAGAATCAGAAATCCTCGTCCAATAATGAATGCTACCATTATATTCTTGTTGATTAAGGTTTCAATAGTGTATTAGTGTAGGTGATTTCTGATTATATATAAACAGAAGTTAAACGTTTCTTTGCTGGTCTAACTGAATGATTCATTTTGTTCAGTGATTGAGAAACCGAAATCTGATTCTGGTCTAACTGTAGTGTAAACACATCTAATCAAACTTGACACTGGTAATTCAATACCTTCTCGTAAGTCCTTAAAATGGATAATGAAGTTCTCTTACCAAGTGCCAAATCAGAACTATAAACTTGACACTGCGTTTTGTGATTTTTGGAAGGAACAGCTGAAAAGTAAGTTCTTCAGTCATGAGGTGCAAATACCATGATCAATACCGACAATGAGATTCTAAAAGGAGCTTCGGAAGAGATCTATGGCGGATAAGAACAAGAAGTCAATGATGTTACTGTTTAAAACTCAAACCTCAGGCTCAGCCTCGAGGACTCGAACACATGTGCTGCTAAGATTCTGAGGATGCTGAAGCTCAATTTTGAGCGTCGATGAACATAGAGGTTGGTGATGTGATGATGCCGACATGCCTGGTTTTGAAGAAGATGGTGCAGCATTAACTTTGGGTATTGCCTCAGAAGGAATCTTATGTTTTTAGTGGTTTTACTTGAGGCCATTGTTGGTCTGGTGGACTCTCATGTAGTCTGAGTCCCTTTGTTGGTCCTTGTATTGGTTTGAACTTGGTTGTGTTGTTCTAATTTTCAGTAGTGAAAATCCAAGTCTTGGAATAAATCTTTCCATCTCATATTTGAAAATTTTGCCTCCGTTTAGGAGAAACTGATGAGTATCTCTTGTATTAATGGTAATTAATCCAAAAACTCAGCGGTGGTTATTGTTAATCACATGCATTTGCCAATATTATTCTTGTGAAATTTGGAGACAATAATCCTAAATCGTGTGAAGGTTGATAATAGTCCCAAATTCTTCTGAAGTTGGAATTTTAGGAGCAGGCATTAAAGTTACTTGAAGTGCTTTTTTTCACATCAAGAAAACGAATGGAAACTAAATGTTGAGAAAGGAAATTTGATTGGTGCGGATAAAAGTAGCGAGATTATGTGCTCAAAATGATTTACTGGAACTATCTTGAAGTGTTGAAAGTGTGTTAAAATGATTTACTGGAACTATCTTGAATGGCATCTGAAACAGAATACTGATTCAATAAATTAACATCCAATAATGAGCTATAATTTCCAAAGTCACTCTTCTGAGCAAATGAAACCAAATACTGTCATTAAGAGACAAGAAGCTATAATTTACAAAATGTTGCCGAAATGATTTGCCAATCCAAGTCTTACCTAATGCGTGTATTTTACTTGACAATCAACTTATAAAACTAATACACAAACTTACTCATATCTTAAGACCATAAGCATGTATTAATGATGAAAAATGAAGACGATGTGGCTTGAAATATTAGAATACAATGAATAATTTGCTTTGGCAAAGCCTTCTGAAGGCCCTGGACAGATCATCTATGCAGATGATTGGACTTGCTCTCATGAGGGATTCCTTAGGTCACTTGGGGAACATAAAAAAATACGTTAGCAGTAATTTGGTCGATAACACCGCTATAGCTTCATAGTTGCACGCTTCCAGCCAGAATAAATCCCCAAGCCTTGGCCCCTGAAATGGCCAGGGTGGATTATTTTTCCCCTTGATAAGACAAGAGGCCTTAGCTTGAATGCTTCTTAGGGAAACAAGGTCAAAACAGCCTTACACATTGCAGCTTCTCAAAGAATGGTCATTCACCCTGGATCTCATGGAAGGAGAATCACCTCCAAACACCATTCTCACCCTCCCCTCGCAATTCAGATTAGCTTCATCTCTTCAGATAGTGCTCTTATATCAGGGATGATGCCTCCATTGGAATATCTAATACTGTCATTTCCAATTAGATCATTCAATAATTCAACTGGCTCTACAGCACCCCCGTGTTGTAAAAACCTTGTCCGAAGGGCAGCCCCAGTTTCTAGTGAG
This sequence comes from Beta corolliflora, assembly GCA_947648045.1. Classification (NCBI taxonomy): domain Eukaryota; kingdom Viridiplantae; phylum Streptophyta; class Magnoliopsida; order Caryophyllales; family Amaranthaceae; genus Beta; species Beta corolliflora. The sequence goes on from CANSZD010003847.1 coordinate 318,944, forward strand.
AGAGGATCCTCTTCACAAACATTTTTCCATATGGTTGCAGCAAGACACTTGGCATACAAATAGCTGTAGTAGCCTGCAATAAAAGATGAGGAAACTCTTAGGACATATAATGTGATGCATCCATGAGCAAGAAATGAGGTTAAGTAATCTGATAAGCCAAAAGCACATCAGTGTTTTAGGCTACATCGCTTTATGTCCTTGTCTAGCCAAGAGCACAACATAAACTCAAGGAACAGCAAATTATGTGAAAGATCTGGAATAATGGTACGACATAAAACTGAATCCGGGCTTTCAAGTATAACATAGAACTTCGTATATATTTTGAATAATGGCAAGTTATGTGAATCTTTTCTTGGGTGTGGGGGAAGGGGGTGAGGGGAACCACGGGACTTGAGTAGTTTTCAAGGAAAAGTAGTTGAAAAGGCATCAAAGCACTTCCACTCTCTTTTAAATATGGCATAGAACTTCACATATGTTTGCATATTATTGACTACTTTCTGTCCCTAAAAGTTTGTCCCATTTTCCTTATATGAGTGTCTTCAAAAGACTGCCCCATTCCTTGAATGACCAAATGGTCCTACCACCTTATACTCTCATAAGCTACATAAGATCCCAATAGTTTACTCTTCCATCAACTCCACCCAATACGATTCTTGGAAAGGTAAAGAAGAAGGTGGATGACATGAGGCAATCTTTTGATTCACCAAGATTGATATTTCACTGTATCATGTCACCACTGGAAAATCATGCACCTAAATCAAACATTTTCGTCGAATTATCTACAGAATTGCATGATTGATGGAAGCATAAATGACTTGCTTTCCTAATTTAACAATATGAGTATCAAAAGAGTATGAGGAGATTTTGAGATTGTTGGGTGTAAAGAAAAAGTCGAAATTTTGGGGTACTACAAGCAGCCAGCAGCAACGAATGTCCTACAGAAAATTTCATCTTTTTCAACTCAATATGCACAGAAATAGAATATCATAAGAAACCAAATATGGAAAAAAAAATTAGCATTTAAAAAACCATTTGAAGCATACAGCACATCCCATGCCTTCGCCCATATATATCAACCAGAATATGCATTATATCATATGAGAACTTCTATGATTTACTACACCAAAGACCCGTTTGGTAGGTGGTTATATATAAACGGTGGTAATGGGAATGAATTTGTATGTTAATTTGTAAAGAAAATCATTGTCCATTCTCATGGTGATGCTAATTTATCCAAAAGTATCTATATTTCTTCTTAAATTTTCATTCCCATCCAATACCACCTTGTAGGTGGTAATGAGTGGTAATGAAAATTGTTTCCCTTGGAGAAAAACAAGCTTAGGGTGAGACTGCTTTCCCATGGAGAAAAAAAACACAAACTTGGGGGCTGAAATTACCTCCTATGGTTATTTTAAGGGTGCTTCTCTTGTAATAGTAAACTTAAAATCCATTTCCATTACCATCATTTATTAACGACTACCAAACGGGCCGCAAGGGTAATGCAATAAATTAGTGTGTCACTTCAAGAAATCAGCCCCTTCCTCCTAACATGTTCACTTATGCAAGGATAAGGAAGAAGGGCACAGAACACATCCCATGCTCTCTCCCATATATATAGATCAGAATATGCATCACATATATGAGAAGTTCTATGAGCAAGGCAAGGCAGTCTTCCCTACACCAGAGATAATGCAGATAATGTGTGTCACTGCAAAGAACCAGGCCCCTTCCTCCTAGTATGTTCAGTTATACAAGGAAAAGGAAGAAGAGGAAATTGAAGAAGGGCACGTCAGTGATATCCCACCAGATTAAACAGTGATGAACGTGTTATCAGAGAAGTTAGTCAATAGGCTGAGTAGTATAAATTGAGTAAGAAGAAATGATTTAAGCATCCAGAGAAGTTAATTGGAGAGTACACCTAATCCCTTGAATGGCAGGGATTGTATTCTGTTTGATTATCCTGATCTAATGAATACAATCTATCCCCTTTTATCCTAATCTTCTTAAGTTCTCTTGTTAATTCCAAGAGTTGGAGAATTACTAACTGAATTCATAGCTCTTATGGTGACTTTTATCCTACCTGAAACATAAAAAGGATAAGGTGTTCTGGGTGGATGACAGATTTCAGAGGTTTCGATGTGCAAGAACATACCTCCACCATAATTCAGCAAGTGACTGAACCGGGTGTGCCAGTGTATTCCTTCAACTTGCTTGTAACTTGTATATCGTCTTTTCAGATCTCCAACAATTGAAATGGTATCTCTTGGAGGTAAACTTTGCTCCCCAAAAAAGCTTTTGATCAATCAGCGCATAAAAAATCTGAGAAGAAACCGGATAAAAAGATGAAAGTCTATTAATATTTTTGAGGAGGAAATAATAACTATAGCATAGCTCACTAATCCATAATTCTCCCCCTGCTGATATACCTGCCGCTGCAATTCTGTCGCAGCAAACATCATTTTGGCACCTTGCATTGAATCCACCAATTTTTTAGGTATGATTTCCCGGTTGAATAGTGTTTAGCAAATGTCTTCAGAACTCGGTAATCCCAAGCATAGTACCTTAAGAAAACAATCTGTTATATAAAATGGTACATCACCATAACAACATTACAGAAATATGATCTACAAACTGTCGGACAACCAGAACCTAGTAAAATTATGTAATGTGATTTCCCAGAATAGCTGACGTTTTATGCTCATCTTAACTGAGTAGCCTTATATGCAAACCCCAAAATTACATGAAAGACGCATCAAAAAAAATGAGGTGCAGCATAATGAAGCTTTCAAAGCGAAGGTTGTGGAAAATTAAAATATGAACTGAATGGTAATTTTAGTGTCACTAATGTGGTCACACCTACAATACCGAGCAATCCCCTTGCAAGAACCAATGATATTTGCTCCTAATGTGACTACGATTTTAAAGAAGCAATAACTGATAGGTTGGCTTCTCATTTGGTAACAAATCATAATACTAATTACAATGTATGGCGCCAATATGCATTCTACTCACTCAAAAAGATTTGAAGGAGTTTCAGCAAGATCCAGTGCCACTCTGGTTCCCGAAAAATGTTGGTATTCCTACAAGAATATTCAAAGGTTACATGTGGACACCCCATATATTTACCTTGCAAGAAATAAAAAACTAAATTGCATACTGTTCTTGACAAGAGCGAATGCAGAGCATGTCCAAACTCATGAAACAGGGTTTCTACTTCTCCATGATTAAGCCTCACTGTTGCTGGATCATTCGAATTGGAAAAATTACAGATGAGGGCTACAACCTGAAAGACATAGGAAAGAGTATATACAAACAAACTGCATTTGTTACAAATATTATTCATTACAAGAATTGCACTGAAACATAATATGCAAAAACCAAAGAAGTATTCAGTGCAAATAAATAGATACGGCACAAGAAATTTACTGAGTAGGGAATGCTCAAATTAAAAACAAGGGCATAGCCTTCATGGAAGAAGTTGACACAAGTCACAGCTCACGACTGCTTCTATATCTCCAAAAGAAGGCAGACCAGAAAAACTAAAGACATAGAATAGCCACAAGCCAACCATATCAGAAAGTAAGATGAACAAAGTAACTATTCGACTTTACTTGCAAGGTTGGTGGATGTACATCCCCTCTGTGCTTGTTCAATATAGCAGAGCTCATCATGCCCCAAGCCAATAAATTTCTAAGACATGTATTAATATATGAACCAAATGTGAAACCTAATCTAGTATAGAATGTCAAAATAAAATCATGAAAAAGATGCTAGCATATCAACCAGATGCGTTTATGTAGCCCAAAGCACAGAGTAATGAAGACAACAACAGGATATCTTTGAAAATGCTAGGGTTCAAACATAATTGCCAAACCCTGCAAGGAGCTCTCGTTCACAACAACGTTTGGAATGAAATTCAGTGAAGTGATATTTGATGTATGATCATGCATGGCATCAAACCAATGGCACGCATAGGAACTGAAAGAAACATATAATAAAGTCCTATATCTCATTCATTTCTGATCAATCAATTGAGAGAACAACAACGATTAGGTCCTAATTATCAGATAAAACTAACTTGGAAAATAAAACTCCTGATCATAAGCCTCGTAATATTGGGAAACTAAATAATAAGACAAAAATAAACGTTACTCTAACTAGTTACTACACCTACTATAAATCCTAAACGAGAAATGAGATGATGAAAATATGTCCTCCAGCCCACAATCCATTGCCAAAAAGACATCAGACCCACAATTCTATAGTAGGAAGGGGCATAAACTCCATCACAGCTCTCCCATACAAGATAAGGTGAAAAATTCATGTAAAGAACCATGAATGAGTCACGGAAAAAAGAAAAAGGAGAGGCCCTCTGGAAACCACAACAATATGATAATTCTGCAACTAAAAACACTATCACTCGTGCCCTAACTACATCAATTCTGAGTTGCAATACTTTTTACGAAATGACAATAGCCAATAAATAAGACCCGTCTAATCAACAATGTATAACTGGCAGTTTGAGTAATCTCTGGTCTTAGTTAAAAACACACACAAAATAACAGGATGTATCAAAAAAATATATATATACATCCTATTTCAACTTTCTAACTGTTTACCACTCTCCTGTCCAGATAAAGAAAGAAAAAAATTGTCATCTGAGAAATCCTAATCCTTTGACACAGGCAGTAAAGAGAATTCAGTCTTTTAGATTGCCATTTTGCATCATGACAAGGACAGTCAGAGAGTATTATACTAAACTCCGTATCTAAATAAGTGACACACTTCCTTTTATGTGAGAGCTTTCTGGGAGAAGTGTGTCACTTATTCACATACGGAGGAAGTATTTAGCTACTGCAGGTATAGAATTTTAAACAACAGGAACTCAACTCCATTTTACCCCTCAATTTCAGACATGAAAAGAGTTGTAAATAGCATATCCGGAAGCGAATTCTACAGCAAAGCAGTAAAGCAAACAGCCCAGGCACAATTTAGTAAACAACAAAAGCAATGAAAGAAGCACAACATGAAGCAGAAAAGGCTACAAAAAAGAAAAGAAAAAAGAACATACCGGAAGTTGGTATTCTACTTCTGAAATGCAACGTCCCCCTTTAATTGCAAAGTGAGCACAACCAGGATACTTGTCTTTTCTTGAATACAAGTCTAGGTACAAGTATCCCAAATCACCCTGTAACAAAGTGGATTATCAGTTAATATGCTGATCGACTCATCAACCAATAAAGTCATGCCACATAACCTGGAAAAAGGAGAAGAAAAAAACAGCAACATGACTCAGACCAGCAAAACCATGTCACAGTTCTGTTATGAAGTATAAAATTCTAAGGCCAAAACATGCTAATAGCTGCTCCAGGTTTCCCTGTTTTTGAGTTCAAGAACTAATGTGCCTAAATCTCTATATGTATCATGAATGCCTGCTATGCTAATGACGGGTGAAGATGAGTTATCAACTTGAAGCTTCACATTTAAGGGGAAGAGAGAGCGAGAGAAAAATAAGATTTGGAACTTAGTGTGGCACTTCTAAATGCTTCTGATTGATGACTTAGGACACAGAGAAGGGGAAGCTTAATGAGCATCTATGTGAGATCATCACTTATGTCAAGAGCAGTGAAAATTCAAGAAAGCATCATTGGATGCTTGCTTGAGTTTGTGCAAAGGAATTTCTCCTCCCAATTGTAACTTTAGATAATTTCATATTTTCATATTTGGTCGTTAACCATAAATTGAGCTGATGATGGCCTGATGGGAAAGAGAATCCCCACATGTATTTGATAACCCAGCTAACTTGAGGTTTAGAAAACCTTTTCAAACCCGGAAAGCCGTTGAAACTGGATTTAAGAAGTTACATAACAAAGTAAAATAAAATAAAAAACCAGAAAATAACAGTCCTCCATTGTCCTAGAATTCTAGACAACCAACAGTCCTCCATTGTCCTAGACCACCCCTTTCATATTTAAGGGAAGAGTCCAATTTTTTCTGTTCTCTATGCCAATATATCCGGAGGGCAAAACTGTGACTTAGGTTAGAAATCATTCCTCTTAAGATGCATATGGTTAAGACCCTTTTTTTCAAGCAGGTCTGAGTCTGACACATGATCATCAGCCTACACCAAGCCAATCCACTGGTGGAGCTAAAGCACTACCTTCTTGAGGCTGTGTTTGCACAATAGCACAGAGCTAACCAGCACCTAACCTCCCTGATTATGATCAGTAAGGCCACATTTTTAACAGGATCTACGTCATCCACAAGAAGCCTATAGACATCCTGCAAATCCCACGATTGCAGCTGAAACATGTGACCACAATAATTAAAGTTCTTAAGTTTTGCCCCAATTCTTAAATTAGGGTTTTTGTCCAGATGAGAAATTATGATTTAGACATGATACTGAAACAATTAATTGAGAGCTTCCGCTCGAAATTGAGTTTAAAGCTTGGATAAGGTTTACTCTTTTTCGAAGATTTTGGTGTTTTTCTGGTTGCTGCTATGATCTATCTCTATTCAATTGCGTCCACCCTAGTAGTGACCGAGGAGGCCACCTAGCGCCTCATCCAACGCAGCCAGAGGCGTGCCCCTAGCAGCACCCAGCTTAGGTTGCTTCGCTCAGATTTGCTTAAGCGATTTCTCTATCGCCTGAGCTCACCTTGGGCCTAGGTTGCGCTTTCTAAAATTAAGGTGACAGCCACATGCACATCTCCACAAAGGATCGCTTGACTCCAAAGTCCAAACCACAACCAACTGCATGAGTGACTGGCACAAATCAGTGCCAATACCAACATACGCAACAGCGCTAGCAACCTCTCTCAACACCACTTCCTTATAGCCCACCACTCTACTAGCAACGTCGCCAGTCCCCTGGCGCACGATCCCTGATCCTCTAATGCCTAATGGCTAAAAACCCTCAAAACTTTCATAATCACCAACCGACAAGCTTCCTCAGAGCCTAAACTCTTCCCATGGATCAAAATAGCCCCCTGACTGGAAAAGGAATCATGGCTGCCTTATTCCCATGATGAAAATCCAATTTATCAAGTATCCAACATTGGAATTAAATTTTGACTTAAGTCATATAACCCACCCAAGAGATACCCCAAATATCTTCTCAAATAATCTTTGTTTCCTATTATAAGAGGAACAAAGAACCTAACTCATGGCTCACGCAGCGAGCCATGCCCACAAACACCACAACCAATAACAAAACCACGTGTCCTGAGCCTAAAAAACCCCAATATTAAAATTGTTCGAGGGACAGATCAAAGGAAACTTCTCAAACTGCAAAGAGGGTAAGCCCCAAGGGGCTTTTCAGTAGAGAGAGAAGCCACTGAGAGGGAAGGGAGAGAGAGAGAGATTGAGTGACCAATGCAAAGCAAAGACAAAAGTGAACTTAATTGCCCTATATATACATTGATTATATCCTCACCCAAGCTTCAATTTGTTTGCACACTTGTCTGTGTCACCTTTTATCTGTAATTTGTCTGTGGGTTTTTTTTTTCTTTAAGCATTTGCATAAGGAATACTGGCCAATGCTACAACGTACATGAATAGTATAAAATATGCACCGACACATGCACCAAAGATCCAAATTCCCAACGAACCCCTGCATGTACCTCTTCAGGATGATGAAGTGACATTTTAAGAACATCCGAGTGCCATGATTCACCTGGAGCAAGAGGGATATTATGAAATGTTGCACCAAACAATGACTCCACCAGCAACTTCAAACCTTCAATACATTGTAACAGAGGAAAGTAGGAAGCAATTACCTGTACATAGAACAGGTAAATCAGCTTTAATTACAAGTTGCGATCTGAAGTAAAATACAAAACATAAACCCATACTGCAGCTTTTTAACAGTGACTGAATTGAAATAGTAGTTAAAAACTATTTCAATAGGTGAACAAGGAAGACCAGCTTACTGAAGAATCCAAGTCAAAGTTAGAAGCCTTCATCATTGCAGAAAAGTATGTCTCGTCCCAAGGCTCCAGGTCCTCGAACATTTGACCTGTCTTTGCTCGCTTGTACTCCCTAAGTCTTCCATATTCCTATGATAGTGAAAAGAGCTTTGTTATAGAAATTTGCTGATTCGTACAGGACCAAACACTAAATCTCAACGGATAGTCATACTCCATGTGTAACTCTTTGGTGACCTCATTCCCATAGCTCATAAAGCAAACATGAAATCTATGAAGAGACACACACAAAAAAATGGAGCATGGACCATTATCGACAGACTGTTGGGTGTTGTCAATAAAAATGAAATAATTTCTCATCCATGAAAAATTACGATGGGAATGTGGGAAGCCATGGTGGTAGAGGTGAATTGTTGCTGATTCAAATAATGGGCTTTACAAAGAAGCACAGGACCAAACACAACGTTTGAAGCCGAGATAATTAGAAACTCAGTGCAGAATTCAAACTTCCCTCTGTTTTCACTTTTCACTTTTCGCTAGCTTTACAATTCAACACCTGTTCTAAGTTTATCCAAACCTCACTTGAAATCCTTCATAAAAAAACTCGACTTCAACAGATCCGGTACTCCTATTCGTCACTTTAGAAGTTTAACCTCTGGCAATTCCTAATTTAAAAAGGGGCAAAAGCTGAAGTCTTATATTTCCAGAACTACCTTAAACTACACAAACCACCTTCTCATTCTAACATAAATATCAACAATAGTGCCAACCAATAAATTAAAAAACAAACTGAGATACAGAATTAACCAACAACTCAATGCAATAAACCAAAATGAGAAAATATCACCTCATCAGCTTTGGGCTTGACCATGCTGCTCAACTCAAGCAGAAAGGACATCACAACATCCGCTGACGACGCCATGTTTGGGCATGCTGCAAATTCAGAATAGGACTTGTAGCCCATTATCTGCATCCACGTGCAAAAATTACATTACATGTTTTTTCTACTCCACAACCCATCCCCCTCTTCATCTGTTCTCAATTCATCTTCTAGTGGTTATTCGAATTTTAAGCTGCAACAAAAATTTTGATTCTATTCATCTTCACACACAAACCAAAGTAACACTTAAGATTAGATAACTCTGTCCCAACATCTACACGTAGAAAAACGTCAATAACGTGCTAGTAAATATACACAAATGATTAAATAAAAAACCCTTGACTGTTCGTTTCACTTCTTTACCCTGGTAGCTAACTTCATTTAACTAATTCAACCAGCTAAAGGCACGCTAAAAGTCTTTGTAAACAACCTCGTTAACATTAGCCCCCACTGTACGAAGAGGGAGAAAAGAGAGAATAAATAAGGGGGAGACATCCAGGACTACAAATAGAGTCAAAGTACCTGTGCCAGTTCATGGCGAGCAGCTATAAGCTCGTCAAGTACATCAAGATTTGCATGAGGTACAGAATTTCCTTGGATATAAGCAAGTTTCCGCACCTAATAGGAAAAAGAATAAAATATTTCAAAAGATCTATTCACTGCATCCTTAGTAACAGAAACAAAATTTGTAACTCATTGACTGTTGTCAGCAAAAACCTTCAAAGGCTTCAATATAACATACTTATGGATCCAGAAGAGGGTTTTGGGGGACTTTTTGAAGATCACTGGCCTTTAAGGATATGAAACTTTCTCCCCAATATGAGAAGAAATGTCACCGTTTCAGACGCATAAGGAGATACACAGGATACGATATGGCATCTCCCAGAATCCCGGAGCTATTACCATCAAATAGTATATCACAGCTGACTTTAAGGTATTAAATATCTTCATGGATTGAAAAGCACATAATAGAAGAGCCATTAGCAGACACCAAATATAATGCTTTAAGGGAAATCCTACCCTGCATGACGCTTATTCAATTTATACTCATTCCTCAATATCATCACATGTCCCTCACAAACATCAACAAACTGCCTTAAATCTTGGAGTTGGAACTACTAATCAGAAAAACAAAAATACAAAAACCAATAGCCTCAAGAGATCAACAACAAATCTTTCAATGGAAACCATATCTTCATAGAAGACAAAATTGTCAAATGATTCACAACTCAATGTCGACTAAAACGCGTAATAAGCACATGCTTTTACCTTGCCTTTTAGAAGCATAAATTAGGCTTCAACTTTTGATGGTAAGGGAAAGATTAACAGAGGAGAAAATTTCCTGAGGAGAACATCAACGGCAAAAAAAAAGTGTGACGATCACACTTGTTATCTGTAGCCACAAAAGACTTCATCCATTTATCTCTCCCAAATCTTACATCATTCGCTGCAACTGTAATAGGACAGAAGGAAAGCATACCACCAAACATCTATGACAGAGAAAAACCTACAGTAAACGAGCTCGACATCTCACAATGTTTCCCATGTCACGACTTCATAAGCACAATACACATAATTTGCAGGAAATGCACCCGTAATTCCCAACACGTTCAGACCAACCTTCTGTGCACCCTTTAACTTCCAAATATATGGCTTAAGAAGATTGCACAAAGGATAGATACAAAGCAGAATTGTCAAATTTCAACGGCTTAACCCGATTTGACTTACCAACTTTGATGATATCAAGAGGAGGGATAATAAATGGACAAAAATTACTGTCAGTAAGCAGCTCAGCAATTTCAGAAGTCCAATATCTACTATTATTTAAGCCCTGTAACAAGATTTTAGAAAATCTGAAAAGTACAGATACCTAATCTGACAACTGAATATCTAAATATGGCACAACATGCCATTCTTTGAGATTAGGAAATTTTGTCAGATTCCACCTTCTAAAACCACTTTTTTGTCACAAACTACCTTTTCAAAAAAAATCGGACACGCAACCACCTTTTTTGTTCTTTTTTTTGTGAGAAGCCACCGCTTGCCGGATTCCGGGCATTGACTCAACTTTTCCGGCTTCATCTCTTCTTCTCATTTCTTCCTCACTCCATTTGTGGCGTCCCAAGCACCTCCATTGCCACTCCCGTGTTGCCGCTGCTGCCGCCACAACCGTCCCCTCTCTTTCTTATTCATCGGCCCCAAACACCATTACACCTCAATTCTCAATTACATCCACTTCTTCCTCACTCACTCTTTCAAAGGTTCATGTAACATCCTCAACTCTTCCTCTCTTCTTCTTCGAATTAGCAACAACAATCAAGGCTTAAACAACACAAGACAAAAAATGGAGTAAAGCAGCAGCAACACCAGCGAGTAGTGGCTCGCAGCGGTGCAAGGAACAACAACAGTAGCAGTAGATACAAACCAGAGGAGAGAGAAGAGACAAGCTGCAACAGTGCAGGTAGAGGAGAGAGAAGAGAAGAGGCAACAACAACAACAACAACACCAACGACCAACAACATCTACGGCGGCAGCAGGCAACCATCCAGCAGCGGCGGCGCAGGGCGGCTGAGAAGAAGGGTGAAGGAGGAAGAAATGGGGGGAATTTGGAGAAAAAAAGGGGTGCAAAGGGGGTTTACAGACCTCACGTGAATTGAAGTGATGGTCAATGCCAGAAAAGTTGAGTCAATGCCCGGAATCCGGCAAGTGGTGGCTTCTCACAAAAAAAAAAAGAATAAAAAGAGGTGGTTGCGTGCCCAATTTTTTTTAAAAGGTGGTTTGTGACAAAAAAGTGGTTATAAAATGTGGTTTTTGACAAATTTTCCTTGAGATTAATTGGCAACTATGTGTGATGCGCAACTTTAACCTTCAATATCCAGTATCTTGTAAGGGCTAAAACCACATAGTCCTTTCATCATTTTTGGTCTCACTGGTCAGTAGTAAATGTTGCTCTAGTAATACTGCGCAGATAACCACCAAGTACAAAATGTAAAGGAAAATTAGCTCCTCATGGACTCTTCTTTTGAAGGATCACACGCAGGTGTGATGGATTCGGATTTCGCAAAGGAAACAGAAAATACAGCTCCAGACATGCAAGTTCACACCGGTGATTTGGGTGCTTCGGCTACAGTTAATGAATATATTTTCCGTCATAAGGCTTTTAATGTCCAGCGTGCCTGGCAAGCTTTCTTATTATTCTTCTCTTTTCTCAAGGAGATTTAGTTATTGGCACCAGTTTGGTGCCTGGTGCGCGAATCCACAGCTCATTTACTTTTAAAGTATAGTGTGGTATTTGTTTGTGAGTTTTTGGGTATATTGCTTCAAATAGTACTTCTTTTATATGTCAGTATTGATTGATAATGTCTGAACAACATGAACGACGCTGAGGTGGAGGATAATTTCGGACGACAATGTTTAAGATGAGGTTTTACTTTTGATTGATAAAGGTAAAAGGTGCAAGATTTGTTTATTCTATTCTATCATTCAATGGTAAAAGTTTCATTGACAAAGAGTTTTGGGTTCGATTATTAGTAGGAGCTCTCATTAATTCACTTTTTTCTAAATAAAATATGTGTGGATCTCATGTGACATCTTACATAGAAAGGTAGGTCAATAATAAGTAGAAGGAGATAAGTGGCAGATTGACGTAAGAGACCAGATCGCATACCTAATCCTATTGTGGATTCTCAGAATTATTCACCATGGGGAATGGACTTCATTTTAACTATATCAGAAACAATTCTCACTGGCCTCGATTAATGTTTAAGAATAAAAAGAGATTAAAAGGAATCAAGAGTAACATAATATCAATATGAAATCCAAATAACTAAATTCTACAAGCACCATTATTTGCAAAGCCACAGATCCAAGAAAACTGACCTCTGCATCTGACACCCACTGTAGAATAGAAGTTAGAGATACTGGATCTGTAGCGATTCGATAGCCCTTTTCTTTCATGTCCAACCCTACTTTTGATGATCCAGCAGGACGATATATAGGCTTCCCTAGATGGTGCAAACGTTTTGGAATACGAGTAGCAGGGTATATGTCTACATAACCAGGGTCCTCCACAATGTTTGCATTGAACCTAAAGAACAGTTTAAGTTCATGAAACAACAAGTCAAATTGAACAAAAAAGAACCAGTAACTTCAGTGCAAAACAATGGACAAATGCAAAATAATTAAAAAGAGCACCAGCTTGGCAGCTCACATGAGGCGTGCACTTATATACATTGAAACAAATGTATACACTATACACGCACAAATGAACTTGCAAATATAAGCTTGACCAGGATTGGAGGAAAGCAACGCCTAACAGTACTAGCTGAAATAACTAAACAAGGCGCCACTAACTACAATAGGCACGACTCATAAGGGTCATACTTTAAGACAGAGACGGCTTATTAAAGTTCAAATCGTATATGACTGCTTTGATTTGTTTTAACTCTATTCAGTTCAGGAGAATGCCTCCCGAAACTAACACTTAGAATTTACTCTTTCTTCAATTCCCTAACCTGAACCGAAAATCTTCCAACAGAGCAATTATTCTAACAATGACATGACAACCTTAGATGCTCTCCCTACAATTTATCATTTGACACACTTGATACTTAACATTATTGCCCTTTTTAGAACATCTGTGAATAAAGCCATCTGCCATCCTTCCAGACAAACCATGGCAAAGAAGTCAACTTCAGTGTTCCAATGCCTTAAACTGATTATACATGATAATAGGAGGAAGAAATTAGTAGTATTTAATCTCAAAGATGCCCAAGAGATTCCTTTGTTTAGAAATGTCTACATATATTTGGATAAATATACATGCAAGACATAAGTCATAACACTCTGATAGTAGGGGGACGGGCCATGGCTTGCCTCGTAATCCATAAAAGCTAGAAGTTTAAAGTATTAAGTCCTTGAGGCAAGAAAATAAGATGATGTACTTGGCTGTTGGGGAGGTGGAAAGCTGGGGTTAGTAACGCATCGTAGGTGCCAAGTTCGAGTCCTGCAGTATCCAGTAAATTGTTAGCTGTGTGTATAAGCTTTTCAATATCTTCATTCAATCCTTCCTTCTTATGTTCATACCTCTATTTCAGAAAGTGATATTTTTTTGTCTTTTTTAAGTGGAGGTGAGATTAACCTTCTTATTCTCCACTTCGGCATACATTCTATGTCTCTCACTCCCTCTGGAATTTTTTTCCTAGAAAGTATTTTATTACTTGGTTCAACGTACTGTTTAAATTTAAAAAGGAGTATTGTGCTTTGCCTAATAACAAGCTCTATCACATTGTTATTAAAAGAAATTCATGGTTATATTCAGGTACAAAAGTTTACACATACTACAATTAGTAACTACTCACTCTTCATTCTCTATATTTGCCACCTATTTCCTACTTCTATATGATTGCATTAGGGTATTCTACAATCTTTTACTAAAGAGTTTATATTGAAAAACTAAAGACTACTTGTAATATAAAAATATCTATATTACCACTAATTTTTTCTATATTTATGTCACATTATGTATAATCTATATTTTACTTTTCGAAGTAAAATTATTGTAGACTTCTAGTCCATCTCTATCCATTCAAAAGTCTTGGCGCCGCCACAACTGGCATCCTAAATTATAACCATCTGTGTACACCAAAATCATACAATCAACTTGCCCAGATTCAACATGAGATTCCCACCCCAAGAAAGGCAAATTGAACTATTTCATGATAAAAACTATTCTAAACCTAGCAGCAATTGACATTGTATCTACACTACTTCACCACAACTTACAATACAGTAGCTGACTAGTTCACCCATGAACCCCATATTTGTGCTTCCCAACTAAACTACACTAAGATTTGTGTAAGTGGCCGAGTACTGATCTGGTTATTTTGCTGCTATAAGTCACGAACACAAAAAACTAAATGCAATGCAATTCATCAAATATCCATAACAGAATTACTCACTTGCGGCACAGTTGAGCAATATCCACATTAAGCTGATTAACTCGTTCTAATTTTTCTACAGAAGTAAATACAAAATTAGATGCTTAAGGCTTAAGCCAATATATATGCCTATACCAACAATATAGTGAGAATCAGGACGACACAGGAAAGGTACCGCCACTGAGATGGATGCCTCCCTTCTCAAAGTCAACACGTAGGTAATGAGCTGCCCTTTGCGTTTCTTTGTTGAGGATGCTGCCTTCTAGCTCAGCTTTCATCACAGCATTATATAGGTTGTGATTTGTATTCAAATACTGTAATCCATTTGGAAGCAGCAACAAATCAGCAAATTTACACAGATCAGGCATCCAAAAGAATGATTTGGAGAGGCAGAAAAACGAATTTGATAAGAACTGAAGTCATTTGTAACAGGTCAATATGTGAAGAACAATATTTTCCAGATAGAACCTTTTAACACTGATACCAAGTAATAAGGAAACAAGAGGGGCGTGGAGGAAGCAACACCTTGATAGGACAATCCGTCAATCATTCAGCAAAAGCAGGATATACATAAAGCATATCATTGACGATTACATCTTTATTATCCCCAAAGAACTGACATGTACTTGCTATAAATTAATAAAGGATTCATGCCATAAACTCCTATAACTAGACTTGACAAACTGATCAGTAAGCAACCCAAAAAAATATCATACATAATAATTACAACATATAATGCTGCATTTCACATGCAAACCACATAGAAGCACTATGTACCTCTCTGTTTGCTCTAATCAACCAAAATAAATCAAGACGCAATCTAAACGTTAAAAGTGGTATGCTCTTCTGTAATCTAAAGCATTAACCTTTAACTGGAGATGTGTGACAAATAAGCAATGGTCTCTCTTAAAATAGGTTACAGTTACTGTGGGAGTTTTCTTCCTACTTTGGTAACCAGCTGGTTAATTTTCCTGCTCTAGCAGTCTAGCTTATCCATCCTTCTATAACACTCTCTAATCCTTCTCAACGACAAAAGGTGAAAAAGCCAAACAAGGGAAGATTGTAAAAAGTAGGACTGTCGAAATCGCTCATTTTACCAAGTCATTGTTTTATGCAAGAAATTATTGACAAGTAAGCAATTTACACTGTTTTAGAGGGAACATGTGCGCACATCAAAATATAATTGTTTCCTTTTATGAACATCATTCTGTCCCTTCCAAACTTTGAAACCAAAATTGACCAAATTTCCACATTTCTCCCCATGAAATCCAATACACAGCCATAGAATCAACTCAAGAACATAAGAGCAGAAAACTACGATAATAATAAATAGATCAGAAGTCACCTCACATGTAGATATTCATCCATTCTCATGGATGCAATATTAGCCTGCTCCACAAATTCCCTAAAAAAAGTTGCCCCAAATAATAAAAAACGTTACTCCTATCTTTAATTCACTTAACATAAAAATCCTCAAATATGCAACAAAATTCACCTGTCAGGATGAGTATGTCTACACAACTCAGCTGAATCCACCACTGAACAAACCTACCAAAACAAACAATAATCCAAAAAAAAATCAATCAAAAAACAAACATAAACGTAACCCTAATTTTTCAAAAAATCACTTACAGTATCGGAAATTTCATCCATAGCCCGAATGATTTCAGCGGATGGAGGCACAGTCGAAATGTAATTAACGAGTTCTCCTGACCTAATGAAGGTTAAATTAGAGAGAAATTAATTAAAATCAAGAATTCAAATTTACATTTACATTTTTTTGGTGAATATTTTCGGCATTAATTACTGACCGTTCGATTGCATCATCGACGAAACGTTGGAAACCCTTGGGAGTTTTCAAATGGGGGAAACCGTAAAGACCAGTTTCTTTAGCGTCGGCAGCAGCTGCTGATGTTCGGAAAAATTGAATGGTGTGATGAAAAGGCTTCAGTCGGAAGATTTTTGTACAGTGAGAGATTATTAGTGCCGCCATTTTTGGGGTTTTTACGAGAAGATCAGTTGGCTAGTTGCAGAAGGGAAAGAAATATGAACCCGGACACACAGGCACATCAGTCAACGAATTTGAGTTTCTGGTGCTCGTTTAGTATACACGTGAATTTAATTTCGGTCGGAAGTTTTATTTCCTACTTTTATTTGGACTAGTTGTTGCACCGCGCACCTACGCGCGCGGCACCCCAATATGCAAAATAGCGTGCTCTCGATATTCGAATTACGTTGGATTTAATTAGCAAGATGATTGTGAAGTAACTGTTCCAAAACATTTGGTGCTTGCACTTGTTGTTTCGGGTGTATGGGTAAAGCACAATGCAAGGTGTATATACATTTATTCATACTCCCATACTATGGGGCAGACAATATACATGCTAGTGGTTGTTTGAAGTGCAATTAAAAGGTTAAACTGTAACTTATTGCTAACTTGTAATTATTTCACGTGTCTCTAAAGTGCTTTTGAAATGGAGCTTTAGCCTACTCCCACAAGATGTATATAAGCTTCCACTGCAGGATTAATGCAGTTGGCGTGATTTGGATATACTTAGCATATTGAATATGTGAAGCTATTGCTCTAAGATGTTTAATGCTTGCACTTGGAATTTTGGTTTAATCTAATATGTTTGCTCCCTTCCCTATATCTTTCTTGTCTTTTCAAGTTTTTCATGTTTAGACCTTTTTTTTTAAATTCATTTCCACCTTATATTTTCACCCTTTCTCCCTCCTTCTCACTTACTTTTCCTCCCTCACTTATATCCATATATCTTATAATTGTAGGTGACTCTTACTACTTGCTTCTGGAACCATTTCTTTTTTAAAGAAAAACTCAAACGAAAAAATGTATCTCCGTAAAGTGTTTTCTCTCCTCTTCCCCTTTGTTTTGCAAATTAGAAAGACCTTTTTTGTAACATTATTTGCATTGTAGATTAGGATTTAATTTCTCCATTTTTCTTTAAGAAATCGAATAAAAAAAGTTTCATGTTCAGTTTTGGATTATAGACATCAAAAAGGGGAAATTAACATCAACTTCTATTTTCGCCTTTTACTCCTTCTCCATTAATAAATGTGTTATTAAGCTGAATCTATTTCACTCATTAATTTGTCATATATAATAAGGATGTTCATGCAATTACTCTTTCAATTGACTTGTTTTTCCAATTTTAATAATTACTGTATTTTTTTGACAAATTATATTTAGTTATTAAGATATAAGGTCAAGCAACTCTTCTCTCCAAACTTGACTTTCTCTTTCTCTCTTGTTATTCTTTTTTTTGCCCCTCCGTTAGCTTGCTCAACCTCTCACAACTTTTATCTTTCCCATCATTCTCAACCACTCCTCTTCCCTCCATCTTACTCTCCCCCTCCTCCCCCTCTCCTTTTAGCCTACTCCTCACTTTTGTCCCTTTTTCACTCATAAGCTAAGTAAATAGCAAGATTTCAGCGATCTCATATAATAAGAATAACGGTTTTTTCACCATATACCCTTGACAAATTTTTTTTTGCACCATATACCCTTTCGACTTTTGAAATTCACCATATATCCCTCACTTTTGAAAAAATACATCCAGTTACCCTTAATGACTAACGGCGTTAAACCCCGTTAGTCATTAACCCCTAATCACCCTCTAATCCTACTTAACTAACCTAAATCTAACCCTAACCCTAATACCCTATCCCTAATACCCCTAACCCTAACCCCATCCCCTACCCCCCACCCCCAACTCCAACTCCAACCCCACCCCCCCCCCACCACTGCAGTCTCCCTCCCCCACCACCCCAAAGCCCCCCCTCGCCACCCAGGGCGCCGCCGAACCCCCATCCCCTTCCCGTCGCCCGCAAGCACCGCAACCCCATCCACCTTCCGACACCCCGCAGCCACGCAAAAGTCTCCCTCACCTCCCTCGCAAACTCGCCTGACCCCCCCTCCCCTCGCAAACTCGCACAACCCCCCCTCCCCCGCAAAATTGCGCACCCCCTCCCCTTGCAAAATCGCGCAACCCTCTCCCCCTGTCCAAGTTGTCTTCGTCAATAGGTGGTTGCGGGCTGAAATCGGCTTTTATCTGGGAGGTGCGAGGATGGCGCGACGTTTTTCATGGAGGTACAATGATGGTGCGAGGTTTTAGGGGTGTTGCGAGTGGTGCGAGGGTGGTGCAACGTTTTCGGGGTGGTGCGAGGATTTTTAGGGGAGATGCGAGGTTTTAGGGAAAGGGAGGGGAGGGGTTGTGCCGCGATTGCGGGGAAAGGGAGGGGGTTGCCGGCGGTTGCGGAAGGGGAGGAGAGGGGGGGTTGCCGGCGATTTGCGGGGAAGGGGGGAGGGGGTGTTGGGCGGCTGCAGGGGAGGGGCGCGGGGGTGGGGGGTGGGGGTGGGGGAAGGGGGAGGGATGGTGGGTGGGTGGTGGGGAAAGGGGGTGGTGGTGGTGGGTGGGCTTCGAAAAACAGAGGGGTAGGGTTCACGGTGCGAAAATCCGGTGGGGGTGGTGGTCAGGTGGGGTGGGGGTGGGGGTGGGTGGGGGTGGGGGTGGGTGGTGGGCTTTTAGGGTTAGTTAGGTTTTTAGGGTTTGTTATTGTTATTAGGGTTATTTAGGGTTTAGGGTTTAGGGTAGTTAATTAGGATTAGGAGAGGATTAGGGCCTAATGACTAACGGAAGTCTAACACCGTTAGTCAAAAGGGTAAGTTGATGTATTTTTCGAAAAGTGAGGGGTATATGATGAATTTGGAAACTTGAAAGGGTATACGGTGCAAAAAAAAAATTTGTCGGGGTATATGGTGAAAAAACTTAGTAAGAATAATATGAAAGAAAAAGTATATGATAAGCCTAATTCCCCGCCTATATACCCTCGTCATATTATGAAGTCCCCTCCTACTTGGTCCCTCCATCCACTCGTTCTCTCCTCCCCTTTGTCATTTTTCCATAAGTAAATAGTAAGATTTAAGTGACCTCATGTAATTAGACTAAGATGAAAGTTAAAGTATTTATTAATGCTAATTTCCCTCCTATATACCCTCTTCACATTAAAAAGTCCCCTCCTACTTAATCCTTCCATCCTTTCGCGACTATTATTAAAAAGGAGAATACACCTCCTTCTTGGCAAGAAACTAAGGCTTTTTGCTGACAACACACGGTACCATAAGATTTTGTAATGGCAAGATTTGAGCAATATTCGTGTAATTGATACAAAATTCTATAGTTTTAAACTTAATATAATAACATGACAGATGCACTGGTGGACGTGACTCTAAGGCTTGGTTTTGACAACGTGATGTTTGAAGGAGATGCACTGCTTGTGGTGAATGTAGTGAAGAATAATGTTGATGGTGCGAGCGGGTAATGTTGTTGTCCACCTGTTAGCTCGTTGGGATTGTCCCCGTAATTCAGAGATTGTATGGCTTGATTCCTTTCGCCAAAGTATCACTACTTTGGTGGACATTGATTTAATATAAGGTCTCAGCTTTCCACTCAAAAAAAAAACATGACAAATGCACTTAATATACTTATAACATCTACATTTTGAAAAAAAATGGATCGAGGTCAAACAAATTATTTTAAAAAAATTATAAATTTAATCGTTAAACCTTCTTATGGTTGGTCATGTAAATACTAAATACTATCTCATATTGGTCAAGTTTTGTCGTTGTTAATCCGTTATTCTTTTTATTAAGTTTCTGATTCGGTGATTCCAATCAGTGAATGGTTTATATTCCCTCTGTTTCAAAATAGATGACATAATTTGACTTTACACTATTCACGCGCTCACCTTTGATTGTGTTTTGTGATTTTTACATAAGGAAAAATATAATCATGTAAGATCTAATTAGATTCGTCTTAATATATACTCTCAGAATATTAGTACTTTTTTATAATTTTTACAAGTAGGAAATTAGAGATATTAATAGTTAAAATTATGCATTGGTAAGCATGCCTGAAAAAGTGTATCAAGTATTTTGAAACACATGGAGTATTCTCTTTTATAAAAATTGACTAACCCAATGTCTTCCAGCTCTGAGCGAACTATTCACCTTCTTAATGTTTAGTGTTCATCAAGTGTTGGAAGAAGGTTTCCTAAGGCTTTTATACAACTCAAAACTATAGACTAAGATATTGCAAGCTATTTAACTGTCAAAATTTTAAAATAACTATTGCAAACTTAGGCTGAATAATAAACCCAAATTTCCGAACCACGTGCTTCTGATTGTTTAGCTTCTGGCTTATGCTTTGTGGTTTTCTCATTCCATGTCTTTTGCATAAAGATGTCGAGTAAGACTCCTCGCTAATAATATGTTCCAAGTTAAGCTTCCCTAAAATAATTGACCTCTAGGTTTAAGTTGCTGACTGTTGAAACGCAAGATGCTTTCCTCAGGCTTCCAACTTCGTTATGCTTGACCTCTAACTAATGTTGGCTTCTGAAATTTTCTACAATCCCCTCTTAGAAGAGAAATAAGAAGAAAAAACAGAGGAGGGATGGGAGATATAGTGCAAATAAGAAGAAAAAAAAACAGAGACATGGGAGATATAAGCACATATAAATTTATCATCTTAGTTAAGGGAAAAAAGATCTCTATCTGTTTACCCACACCAAGGAGTAACAAAATAAGTATACTCTGATCATATTTTAAAATTAGGATAACGAAACCAACTAATAGAATGTCACTCATGCACAAAAGAGAAGGCCCAAGCCAACAGATACACAATTGTGACCAAAATGTACAATAAAAATTTAAGAGGATGGGGCCAACGCAGAATGTGTAAGAGGTCCCAATAGATAAGAAAACTTAGTACGCTAATACAACAATACACATGTTGAAATATGTAACCTAATAATGTAATAGATGAAGCGTCTAAATTCAAAATCAGGACCCTCAATAACAAAGTCGTCCATTGTCAGCAAACTTTTTGCTATACTATGAGCTCAACCCATCACAATTTCATTGGGAATACATAGCTACATTTAGTCTTGCTTATGTTAACATGCCTTGGAATGAAGCATAAAGTCGAAGCGACTGCATCTCATACATCCTATAGTATATGTAGCAATTAGAGTATTAGACCCTTTATAAGTTAACATAATTGAAGTAGGAGAACTATGATCAGAGATAATGTAATTCCATGTTAAGAGTTAAGACTGTAAAATAGTAAATTAGACTTCCATTTTCTCATCTCTCCAGAACACTTCTTAATCTTTATTCCAGTACATCACTCTATGCACCTTAAATTCCATAATCTAGGGACTGCGAGGGTACATTTTTGAGTAAATAAACCCCCAACTTAAAAAATATTGGGCAACAACTCTAGTAGCAAAGGTTGAAGCTAGAAATTAGGATTGAACTATCCTAGTGAGTCCACCGTGGAGTAGAAAACCAAACAAAGCTCATACTCACCTAAGTGGCTAGGTACCTTCTCTTTAACTCTCTTAAATTAGGACTATAGTGGGGGGTACTTGTATTTGTCACCCGAAGAAAAGTCTCGCCCAAGTTCGTTTCATTATCCGGTAGATTATCGATTATTATCAACCAAGTTCATATTCCAAATTCAATACAATTATCGATAAACAAAATTTCAAAATGATAAGACCCGTCAATCATGTAAGCAAATCATGGCATCGTAATCAATGATAAAACAGAAAGCAAAACCTCCATAATGCACATTCTTACCTTGCTGAAGGGAAAAGTCGATGACACAACAGCTTTGGAATTTTCCCCCCTCTCCTCATGTCCATATAAGGAAGATTTTTCACCAGGACGACCTTCCACAGACCAATGAATCCCAATCTGTCGGGATATGGCCTTCTAAAGAAATAGTTTGCAAAGTCTTTTCATCCATAAACATCACAAAGCAAACATTTTCCCTAGACAAACGAGCGATTTGAAATGAAAATTAATATTCAACTGCGCATCAGATTTTGCACAGCAACTTGATGAAACTGAAACAATGGAGGTCTTGGAGAAACGTTGTTCAGGTGGCCTTATTAATCTAATTCATGAAGTCAATAATCATAAGGCATAGGACAGAGAGTCAAACAATATGGAAATACACCTAGGAAATAAATGTCTTACCACTTTAACAAATGGAGATTTCAGACGATCTAAGTTTCCAAATATACATGAAACAACAGCAATGTGACATTTACTGTTTTATCTTGAATCATCCTCAGCTACGACCAAAGTTTCCAAATATACACGAAACAACAGCAACACGAATTTGCTACCATGCTCAGCTCTGACGACAAATACCGCCATGTCTCTTGTCGGATTTGCTACCATGCTCGAAAGCACTGGAAATCCTCCTCTCTATTTGTTGGAATGTCTAAATAACAAATGGCATTGATCACATAAGCACATTGAAAAAGAAAGACCAACAGCATAAACACAAGTGCCACGATCCAATTTGAGCCGGTTCAAGCATCCATGACACTGAAATGGCCGGTTAGGTGACGGGTCCAGCTCAGTTTCAGAGCTGGTAAATGTCAAACCTAAACCGGTTTACGAACGGTACAAAGCGGCTTCATGGGCGGTTCGGTTCAGGGCCATCCCACCGGTTCATTACTTAAAACCCCAATGTTCCCGGATCAAGCAACACCAACAAAGAATCAAGCAACACCAACAAAGAATAAAAAATCAAGAGCGCCATAATCGTAGGGTAGGTCAGGGATAGATTAGTATATGAAATTAGGGTTTTTAAAAACTGAGAAATCCAAAAGGCACAGGCCGTGTCAAACAAATTGGAACCCAGTTCAGAACAAACACAACATGATTAGCATTCTATCAAAGTATAGGACAGTGTACAGTGGAACCATACACAACATGCTATCAAAGTATGGCAAGACCTAAAAACGTAACAACAAAAGGCAAGCAAATTTGCAAATCAAACATAGTTTG